>QRFJ01002197.1:0-575000 GCA_006176705.1 Cocos nucifera | reverse complement strand
AATCAAATTCCAGCTTATAAAACAAGTTTGAGTCCAGCGTAACTACATTAGAACTATTCTTGATTTAATCTTATCTATTATATATATATTAAAATTAAAATACCTATTCATATATCATCAAAGCAAATACCTTCATCCGCCATATATTTCCAGCTATTATCTTAGATTGCAAATAAGTCGGATTGATCCGTGACCCAATCCGATCTAACTTGTGTAAACTCGATTCGAACTATTTTAAAAGATCAACAGATCCAGATTGGACTATAAAATTAGATCCGTTCTATTTTCTAGATTAGATCTAGATTTACTGAATTTTGATTCGACTCAATCTAATCCGAACCCATCCGACCCATGTAGTTCTGATATGAACCGTTTTAAAGGATCTATGGACAATTTAAACCATTTTAAAGGATCTATAGATCCAGGTTAGACTATAAAATTGGATCCATTTCATATTCCATACGAATCTAGATTTACTAAATTTTGACCTGACCTAATTCGATCTGTGAAGATTTTTGGGTTGATTTGGATCTTGATATAAATGATCCAATCCATCCCGATCCAAAACCATTCGACCTGTATAGACCTAATTGGAACTATTTTAAATGACCCGCAGATTCGGGTTAGACTGTAAAGTTAGACCTGTTTCATTTTCTGGATCAGATTTGAATTTACTTAATTTTGACCTGATCCAATCCTATCCATGGAGATTTTTAGATTGATTTGGGTCTTGATATAAATGATCCGACCCGATCCGATTTAAACTCATTACGATATTCAAATTAAAATTAATATATTTATTCATCTAACAATACAAAAGTGATAGAAGCATACTAATTGAAAAGTAGATAAAATAGAACTTCTCGACTTCCTTCCACCTTCATTCGTCCAAACTTTTATACACATGTTGGAAAAAAATTAAGATTCCATTAATCAAAGATTATTGGCTATCATCACCAACTTTTCAAATTATGTCAAATATCTTAGTACTCATTTTTACATATTCTCATTAATTAAGCCTTGGTACTTATTTTAACTTCATAGATTTAATTAGAAACATCAACAAGAATAAAAACATAAGTAGAATTAGATATGGATCAAGAACAATCAATTGATTCAGCATCTATTTTACAATCTGAAAATTGATACATAAACTAATAATTATAATCCAAACCTGAATTGAACTCGTATTTTATGGATTGAAGTCCGGTTATACATAAATCGGGCCCGATCCGAATAATTCATTGGATCAAGAAGTTTGATCATAGAAGAAATAAAAGAAAGTTATGATGCTTGAAATCTTGAAAAGATGAACAAAGAAAGCTCCATGAAAACAAGCTTTGCGATATATGACAACTGTTGGTGCAAAATCTAATTGACGTCGGATTGGACTGAAGTAGAGGAGGACGAGATCGCCGTTAGGGACCTACAAAATAAAATTTCGTTCGGAGTTGGTGATGGTGGCTCCGGCAGGATCCTCCGATGGTCAAGTCAGTTCTTCTGGCCAACAGAAATGGAGTGCTCAGAAATGAGTTCAGCAGAATTTAGAGGAGAGGAGAGCTTAGAGCCTTCCTGAAAACGTATCTGGAGGATTCTTTTATAGACGGAGCTTGTAGCGGATTGATGGTGATGGCCATACCGTCCGATCGTGGGCCGCTCGGGATCGCATGGAGTTCGGTATGGAGAGGAAGGCATCGTCATGCGGATAGTGACAGCCATACTGATGGATCGTAGGCCGCATAGGATTGGTTACAAAGAGAATGGTGTCATCAGTAGTGGTGGCCATGTCGTCCGATCGCGTCGTCTATGGCAGACTGATGGTGATAGTTCATCCAGATTTAATAGCCGTGGCTCTGAAAAAGCAGACATTGATTGATAGACTTCGGCATGTATCAATTTCAGAGAAGTTCGGACTCCTGAAGGAGTTCGACCGAAGGAGAAGCTCGGAAGGAGTTTGGCTCCTATAGGAGTTCGATCGGAGGAGTGCAGGGGGAGTTCGGCTCTCGTAGGCGTCGGACTGGGGGAGTGCGGCTAAGGCTCGATCGTTGGGATGTTTGAAAGAAGCTCGACCGCTGAGGAGTCTGACCGGTTGAAGAAGTTCGACTGAGACTCGACCGCTGGAAAGTTCGGAAGGAGTCGATCGCTGAGGAGTCTGACCGGTTGAAGGAGTTCGGCTAAGATTACCACTGGAAAGTTCGACAGAAGCTCGACCGCTGAGGAGCTCGATAGGCTGAAGGAGTTCGGCTAAGACTCGGACACTGAAACTCTTCCGCGGCTATCGGTTGCATTAGCTGAGCATCGAACTGGACTTTAGCAGGAGCGAGGTTTATCTCCAATAATAGTTTCCCCCACTTTCTAGTTCGAAACTCGAAGAAAGAGAGTGCAGAAAAGATGACTGCCGAAGTTCTCTTCTAGGCTCTGTGCCGATTCAGGTTGAAGCTCGAAGGAGATCTCATCTCCAGCCAAAGTTGATGTTGAAGTTGAAGCTCAGAGGAGATCTCATCTCTAGTCGAGGTTGAAGTAGATCTCATCTCCTCCTGCAGTCGAGGTTGACTCAAGGGAGATCTCATCTCTTGCAGCTGAGGTTGAAGCTCGGAGGAGATCTTATCTCCTACCAAAGTTAAAGTTGAAGCTCGGAGAAGATCTCATCTCCAGCCAAGGTTGATACGATCGCTCGAAAGAGATCTTATCTCTAGCCGAGGTTGACGCGGGCGCTCTAACCGAGGTTGACTCGGTCGCTCGAAAGAGACCTTATCTTTAGCCGAGGTTGTCACGGTCGCTCGAGAGAGATCTTATCTCTAGCCGAGGTTGTCACGATCGCTCGAAAGAGATCTTATCTCTAACCGAGGTTGACTTGGATGCTCGAGAGAGATCTTATCTCTAGCCGAGATTGGCATAGACTTTGGGGCCCGATCTTCAACTTTGCTCACATTAGGATGAGGTTCTCCTCTTATTCCTAATGGACTGTGGGGGCATATAAGGACCGTTGTTAGAACCTCTCCCCCCATCCTGTTCTAAATGAACGAGGCCTTCGATTTTGCTCTCATTAGGATGAGGTTCTCCTCCTTTTCCTAATGGGCTGTGGGGGCACATAAGGACCATTGTCAGGGCCTCTCTCCCCCATTTCGTCTAAAGTGAACGAGGCCTTCGACCTTGCTCGCGTTAGGATGAGATTCTCCTCCTATTCCTAACGGACTGTGAGGGCACATAAGGGCCATTATCAGGGCCTCTCCCCCATCTCGTCTAAAGTGAATGAGGCCTTCGATCTTGCTCGCATTAGAACGAAGTTCTCCTCCTGTTCCTAACGAACTATGGGGGCACATAAGAGCCATTGTCAGGACCTCTCTCCCCCCATCTCATTTAAAATGAATGAGGCCTTTAACCTTGCTCGCGTTAGGATGAGGTTCTCCTCCTGTTTCCTAATAGATTATGGGGGCATATAAGGATCGTTGTCAGAGCCTCTCCCCCCATCTCGTCCAAAGTGAACGAGACCTTTGATCTTGCTCGCGTTAGGATGAGGTTCTCCTTCTATCCCTAAGGGCTATGGGGGCACACAAGGGCCGTTGTCAGGGCCTCTCCTTTCATCTCGTCTAAAAGTGAACGAGGCCTTCGATCTTGCTCGCATTAGGACGAGGTTCTTCTCCTATTCCTAACGGGCTATGGAGGCACATAAGGGGCGTTGCCAGGATCTCTCCCTCCATCTCATCTAGAGTGAACGAGGCCTTCGACTTTGCTCGCATTAGGATAAGGTTCTCCTCCTATTCCTAGCGGGCTACTTTCGCTCATTTCTTTTCTGTCATCACGTAATTCTTGCACTAGAAAATAATAATGCTAAAATGAAAGAGTTTTATTGAAGGAAGATTACTGATAATACATTCTCAAATTTTTTGAGTTCCAAGGTCGTGGAAGCACCATTCCTCCAAATTTCTTCAGACAATAAGTTTCGGACCGAACGACCTCCACCACTTCATACGGGCCTTCCCAATTTGGGGTGAGCTTCCCCTGACTCTGAGGCTGGGAGACGGCGACTTGCTGAAGTACTAGGTCCTCCACTCTAAATATCTTACCTCTAACTCTGGAGTTGTAGTACTGGGCCACTTTTCGTTTGTAGACCGCCATCCGAACGTGGGCTTCCTTCCTCTTCTCTTCTCTTCTAGTAGGTCGAGGTCGACTCTGAGATTCAGTGGGTTGTGCTGCTCGTTGAAGGCCACGATCCGTGCTGATGGGAGCTTAAGTTCAATCAGGATAACTGCCTCCATGCCAAAGGCCAAGGTGAATGAAGTTTTCCCAGTCGGTAGCCTCTACGTGGTTCGATATGCTCAAAGGACGTGGTAGATTTCATCCATGCAGGCCCCTTTTGCTCTGTCGAGCCTCGTCTTGATGTCCTGTAGCAGAGTTTGGTTGGTCACTTCAGCCTCCCCATTGGCCTGTGGGTGAGCAATCGATGTAAAGTGGTGGAAGATGTTTAGGTTCTCACAAAACTCTGCGAACCTTGCCCCAGTGAACTACCGTCCGTTATCGATGATGAGAGTTTGGGGTAGACCAAACCGACAGACTACCGACTTTCAGATGAAGTTCTGTACCTTAGTCTCGATAATCTTTGCTAGTGGTTTGGCTTTGATCCACTTGGTGAAATAATCGATCGTGATTAGGAGAAACTTCCACCGCCCAGGCATCGTCGGAAAAGGGCTAAGTATATCCATTCCCCATTATGCAAATGGCCAAGGTGCACTTAGCAGAGTAAGCTCGGAGGTCGGCTGCCTATGTATGTTTGCGTTCTTCTGACAGCGATCGTATTTCTTGACATACTTCATGAAATCGTAAAATAAGGTTGGTCAGTAGTCCCCTTACCGAAGTAGTTTTTGCGATAGGGACTGAGCCCCTATATGACTTCCACAAAGTCCTTCATGCATCTCCCACAACGCGAGGTCGGTCTCTGAAGGTCGGAGACATCTTAGCAGCGGAAGTGAGTATGACCTCTTATACAGCCTACCTTCGTACAGAATGTACCGAAAGGCTTGATTCCTAAATTTTTGAGCTTCTTTCGGGTCATGAGGAAGGACTCCCTCTTTAAGGTAGGCGATCAACGGGTTAATCTAACTTGGCTCAAACTCCATCTGCAGGACGATCTGAGATTCCTCCAGACTTGGGCACTCTAGAGTCTCCAAAAATACTTCTTTGGGTAGTTCGGATGGAGCCGAAGTGGCCAACTTAGAGAGAAGATTGGCTCTTACATTTTCGGCCCTCGGAATCTGTCGAATGCCGAAGCTGCCGAAGGTCAAAGTCAAGTCCTTCACTTTTTCGAGCTATGTCACCATACTTTCCTCCCGTGCCTCGTAGCTGCCATTAACTTGGCCGACCAGCAGCTGAAAATTACTGTAGATTTGAAGCCGGTCCACTTTTAATTTTTTTGCTATTCTTAATCCGACGATTAGTGCTTCATATTCGGCCCTATGGTTGGTCGCAGAAAACTCGAAGCGCAGTGCGTACTCGATGACGACTCCCTCAGGGCAGACCAAGATCAGTCCCGCACCAGCTCCAGTGGAGTTAGACGAACCATCCATGTGCAGAGCCCAAAAGCCTTCGAAAAGGTCGACACTTTCCTCGGAGGGATTCGATCGTGATAGCAGGGCACCAGCCTCGTTCTGTTCCAGCTAGACTTCGACTGAAATGGTGCACTCTAACACAAAATCTACCAATATCTGGGCCTTGATCGATGGTCGGGGTCGATAGTTGATGTCAAACTCTATGAGCTCGATTGCCCATTTTGCGATTCTTTCGAAAGCATCCATTCGGTGAAGGACTACTTTTATTGGTTGGTCCGTAAGGACCATTATGGTGTGCTCTTAAAAATAAGGTCGGAGTCTCCTGACAACAATTAGAAGAGAGTAAGTTAGTTTTTCTAACCTAGAGTACCTAATCTCCACATCCCTCAGGATCCGGCTCACGTAGTAGACTGATCATTGCATCTTCGCTTCTTCCCTGACCAGGACTGCCGTCAGGGCCATCGAAGAGATAACTAGGTATAGGAATAATTTCTCTTCAGATTTGGGCTTTGCCAGCAGTAGGGGTGAGCCGAGGTAGTTTTTAAGCTCCTCAAATGTCTGTTGGCACTCCGCCATCCAGCAGAAGTTCTTTAGTTGCTTGAGGACTTAGAAGAAGGGCATACATCGTTCGACCGACCTTGAGATAAAGTGATTTAGGGACACCATCTTTTCGATCAGGCGCTGAACTTCTTTGATCATTTTTGGAGTGATCATTTTCTGAATGGCTCGAATTTTCTCTGAATTTGCTTCAATCCTACATCTCGACACCATGAACCCTAGAAACTTTTCGGAGGTCATGCCAAAGGCATACTTGATCGGGTTCAGTTTTATCTTATGCTTTTTGAGTGCATCGAAGGTCTCTTCCAGGTCGGCGAGGTGGTCTATTGAAGTTTGACTTTTGACAAGCATGTCATCCATGTACACCTCCATATTGCGGCTGATATGCTCTTTGAAGATCTTATTGACCAAATGTTGGTACGTTGCCCCTATATTTTTGAGTTCGAAGGGCATGATCCTATAACAATAAAGACCACGATCAGTAACGAAAGCGGTCTTCTCCTCGTCCTTAGGCACCATCCGTATCTGATTATAACTAGAGAAGGTGTCCATGAAGGTGAGAAGCTCGTGGTCCGAGATCGCATCCACCAGTTGATCAATCCTAGATAGAGGATAGCTATCTTTTGGACAGAACTTATTCAGCTTTTTGAAGTTAATGCACATCCTCCACTTATTGTTCATCTTTTTGACGAGGACCACATTTTAGACTCAGATCGGGTAATTAACCTTTCGGATGAAACCGACTTTAAGGAGCTTATTTACTTCTTCGGCGATTGCTTGCTACCTCTCCGAGATGTGGTGGTGCATCTTTTCTTTTATCGATTGATGCCTCGGATCAACGGCCAGCCGATGTTCCATGACCTCGGGGTCGATCCCCGACATGTCTGCTGGGGTCCAGGCGAAGACGTCCGCATTCCTTCTGAGGAAGGCAACGAGTTGCTCCCAAATCTTGCCTACCAAGTTGGAGCCGATCTGCACCGCGTGCTCCACGTTTTCATCATTTAGGGGTACAGAGACGAGGTCCTCCATAGGCTCGCCCCGCTCCCCAGCGAGGTCGTCGCGGATATCTAGTTCGTCAACAAGGTAAGGGTCGGACCGCTCTTCCTTACGTAGGGCGATTGAGTAGCAGTGTCTCGTCAGAACCTGATCTCCCATGACCTCTCCGATCTCGTGACTCGTCGAAAACTTCACCTTCAAATAGTAGGTTGATACCACCGTCCGAAGTGCATTCAGATTAGGTCGATCGAGGATAGCATTGTAGGCGGACGGGATCCTTACGATCAAAAAATCGATCCACACCTTAGCCAGTTTCGGACGTTGTCCTACAGTCACAGTTAAAGTTATTATGTCCTCAATTGGTACGACATTGTCAGTGAATCCTATCAGTGGGAAGTTCATAGGCCTCAGACGGTCATCGGATAAGGACATTTTGAGAAGGCATCATAAAATAATACGTCGGCTGAACTTTCATTATCTACCAAAATATGGCGTATATCATAGTTGGCAATATTCAGAGAGATTACAACCACGTCATTGTGCGAAAACTGGACCTCCTGGGCATCTGCCTCGGTAAAAGTCATGGGTTTCTTAGTCCTCCGTCTTTTGACCGATCCCACAGATTCGTTGGCCTCACTTTGCCGAAGTCCCCCTGAGATGGTATTGATGATGCCGAGTGACGGTCAATCTTCTTGTTGGTCCTCCCTCCTTGGCGGTTCAGACCACGGTAACGCCCCCGATCGATCTTCCCGCCCCGCAAGTCATTTTCGTAGGAATCGGCCAAGTCTACCTCACCTGACGAGCTCTTCGATCTCGTCTTGAAGTTGGATGCACTCCTCAATGTCGTGACCGTGGTCACAATGATAAAGGCAAAACTTATTGGGATTGTGCTTGCTGGGATGAAAACGCATCATTTTCGATCTCGGAAGCCATTCCCTGATCTCCATCAGTACTTGGGCTTTCGAGGCGTTAAGGGGGGCGTAGTTGTGAAATCTTCATTAGGGAGAACCTCGACATACCCTTCCATCAGGGTTTCCCTACCTCCGGGCCCAGAGAGGAGTTCGGGCTTGCTTGCGCTCGGATGGAGTCTGGGAACACGGTCGAGCTTCGCTCGGCCTCCCTTCGACGGGCCTGCCTGGCCCACCGATTCGCCGCTCACCATGAGCTTCATTATCCTTGGCCTTGAGGGCTTCTTCAGTCCGGGCATACCCTTCAGCCCGAGCTAGCATGTCAGCAAAGTTCCTGGGGTACTTCTTTTTCAGGAAGAACAGCAAATCATTCTTCTAGAGGCCCTCCTTGAGAGCGGCCATTGCGACTGATTGATCCAGGTTCCGAATCTCTAATGTGGCAGTATTAAATCGGATGACATAAGTCCTGATGGATTCTCCCTCCCTCTGCTTGATGGTCAGCAGGGAATTCAAACCTCGGTGCGGTCGTTGGCTGCTGACGAAGTAGGCTGCGAACTAATGGCTCACCTGATCAAACGATAAGATGGTACTCGGCTTCAGCATCGAATATCAGTTCCTTGCAACTTCTTTGAGAATGGAGGGAAAAGCCCAGTACAAAATAGCATCTGGCACGCCGTGAAGCAACATCATCATCTGAAAGGCCTCCAGATGGTCGATCGAATCGATGGTTCCATCGTAACTCTCTAACTATGGGAGCTTGAAGTTCGGCGGGATCGGTTCCTACATAATTTTCTGTGAAAAAAAGGATTAGTACAAATGTCATTACCGCGTGAGGAGGGAGTGTGATGAAGCTCTTCGATCTTTCGGCTCATTTCTAAGAGCCTTTGATCCAAGAGGTCTTCACGGTTGTTGACCTCCAGGGTATTCCGATGAATGGGTGCGAAGCCTCCTCTTGGGTCGAGTCGTGGTCCGAGCAGGGGCCCTCCATCCTCTGCTTTTCCTTTCTGGAGATCAGAGGTCGGGTGGCCCAAGTCGGTTGTTCCTGGATCGGGCCACAGTGCTCCGAAGAATCTTGCATCGATCGAGCTGATGCCGGGACCTGCCAATGCATGGCCTGTATTACCTCCGTGAGGTCACGAACCTGCTGGACCAGCAGGTTGAACTGCTCCGCATCCACCACGGTTACAGGTGAAATCTGAGTTACCGAGGTTGAAGCAGGAGCAGATGAATCTGGATGGGATTGGACTATGGAGACCGTCGATCGTCGGATCGAAGCTCTCCTGAGAGGCATTTTCTCCTAGGAAAGAACTCTAGAGAGGAAGGAGGAAGATCTCTAGAGAGAAAAGAGAGAAATCATCGCTGAGCTCTCCTTCAAGAACAAAGGAACCTCAGAGGCAGAGGGCCCTTCCTCTAGCGCCAAATCTGTTGGTACAGAATTTGGTTGACGTCGAATCAGACTGAAGTGGAGGAGGACGAGGTCGCCACCGGGGACCTGCAAAATAAAATCCTGTTCGGAGTCGATGGTGGTGGCTCTGGTAGGATCCTCCGATGGTTAAGTCAGTTCTTCTGGCCAATAGAAATGGAGTGCTTAGGAATGAGTTCGGCAGAGTTTAGAGGAGAGGAGAGCTTAGAGCCTTCCTAAAAATGTATCTGAAGGATCTCTTTATAGGTGGAGCTTGTAGCGGATTGATGGTGATGGCCATACCATCTAATTGCGGACCACTCGGGACCTCATGGAGTTTGGTACGGAGAGGAAGACGTCATCAGACAGATAGTGACAGCTATACTGATGGATCGTAGGCCGCATGGGACTGATTACGAAGAGAGTGGTGTTTATAGTAGTGGTGGCCATGTCGTCCGATCGCGTCGTCTGTGGTAGACTGATGGTGACAGTTCGTTCAGATTTAATAGCCATGGCTCTGAGAAAGCAAGCATTGATTGGTGGACTTCGGCATGTATCAATTTCAAAGAAGTTCGGACTCCTGAAGGAGTTCGGTCGAAAGAAAAGCTCGGAAGGAGTTCGACCGGAGGAGTGCGGAGGGAGTTCAACTCTCGTAGGCGTCGGACTGGAGGAGTGCGGTTAAGGCTCGGTCCTGGGGAGTTCGGAAGGAGCTCGACTGCTGAGAAGTCTAGTCGGCTGAAGGAGTTCGATTGAGACTCGGTCGCTGGAGAATTCGGAAGGAGCTCGACTGCTGAAGAGTCCGACCGACTGAAGGAGTTCGATTAAGACTCGAGCACTGGAAAGTTCGGAAGGAGCTCGGCTGCTGAGGAGTCCGATCGGCTGAAGGAGTTTGGTTAAGACTCGGCCGCTAAGAAGTTTGGCAGAAGCTCGGCCGCTGAGGAGCTCGGTAAGCTGAAGGAGTTCGACTAAGACTCGAGTGCTGAAGCTCTTCCGCGGCTACCGATTGCATTAAGCTGAGCATTGGACTGGACTTTGGTAGGAGCAGAATTTATTCCCAACAACAACCAAAATAGAACTCTACTCCGAAACGAAGACTTATACAATTAATTTTTTTTTTTTAAAAAAATAAGATCTCACGCATTGTGTGGATTATATGCTAGTATCTAATTAATTCTGTGCTGCTCCAATCAATTGATAGCCTTCCCATACCAAATTTAGCTGAATTTACGCCTGCTGTATGGATCAACCAAGCCCCAGCCAAATCATACTATATTACCCCACCCAAACATAGAAAACCAACATGTTCCAGCGATTATATTAGAAAAGTCGAGAATCAAAGCAAAAAAATATGTTAGAGAGGGATCTATCCATATGATTTTACCAATAAGTTCCATACATTCTTATATTTGTACGTAAACACGCACTAGTCCATGCACATGCATGAGTACATACATATGCACGGATGCAAGCATAACTGTACATGCACGTAACGTGCACTCATGGTCGATTTCCAAGAGTAGGTTTGAGGGTTGATTTCGGGCCGGACGTGACTCGTACAGTTTACGGATGAGTTTGGTGGAGAGTTTTGTTGATCCGATTTGTCTTTCGGATGGAAATCGTTCTACATTTGGACCACCTTCTTGACACAACACCGGTTCGCTTCATGATGGTAACAACCCATGGGTGCATCCGGACCACATGCATCTCCCTGCAAAAGGGACGCGGTTGTGGACATTTTCTGACCGAAAAACTCCTACGCTCTGAGAAAGACTCCAGCGCTGATTTTAATGACTCAGCTTGAGGACTGACGGCGCTGACGCTCTTAGCCCGCCTTGCTAATCTTTCATCTCATATTATTTTATAATAAAATGACTAAATCCAGGTGGCGTCAAAATTCTGCATCCCTTATCTTTTATTGAATGATCAATAAATAGGCAAACCGAACTCCTGATGTTTTCTTCCCCCAAGTGAATGATTAATAAAATATAGAAAAACTTAACACCTAGGTTTTTTTTTAATACGATTTTAACATTTGGTTTCTTAATTATTCTCATTTAATTTTTACTTTTGCACATATTTATATTCTTTTTATACATATTTATACTCGCACGTGCTGTTTGTAATTGTATGTGTACCTCTAGAAATCAAAATTTTTTTTTTTTTAAAACAAAGTCGAAACTTGAGGTAGATGTATAAAGGCTAAAAATTATAATTTAGTTAATGGAACGACCGATTAGTAAATACATCTAGAATAAAATTATATTGATATTTCAATTTACTTCATGAAAGATGATAAAAAATTTACGAACAACTGAGCTCTGACTAATATAGTGAAGAATTGATATTATCTATTACTTCTGTATATTATTATTTCAATATTTAATAATTAAAAGTACTATTTGAGGTAATAAAAGGATTTATAAGAAAAGGATATAGTAATTTCTTACACTATATCAACTTGTATCTGGTGATATTAATTTATATCCATTGAAATAATTAAACCTTTTACCGACGCATACTCTAGCGAGGTTCCAACTTCCTTTGACCCCTCTCTTCTACTCTGACCCCTCCTTTCAACTCTAATAACGTTCCACCATGTCATTTTCAAACACCAAGATAAATATAAACCATATCAAAAACAAGCTCTCCTACACTCTGCAGGAAATAATTCTACGTCCAAAGTCACGTAACATTGTTTAATTCAAAACGCAATATAAAGGAACATCACACCATATAGATATTGTTCAGTTTCTGAGCTAACGCCAACGTACCAAATCAAATACATCCATCTCAATGAACCCAAGAGAGAGAAAGAAGTAAAGAACTACAGTTTCCACGTTTTAGAGAGGACTGGGAGAGAAAGGGTTTGTTATTTGCTAACCGGAGGTGAACATAACCGCATTTGAGAGGAAGAAGTAGGCGGGGAGGGGGTTTCCTGACCGGAGGTGTACACAACCGCGCCACCGTCCTTGGGGCTAATCATCCGGAACCTTGTACATGTCGGCGGTGATCTCAGATAGCCACAGTCCCGGGAAGAGCGACTGCCAAAAAAAACCACCACCATTTAAAATGATAGAAAATTTAATAATATAATAAAGAATTTTCTATAGAAAAATAGTCATATACTAATATCAAAGATAAATAGTTAAACACAGAGAAGTTTTCAAAAAAAAAAAAATTCTCTTACCAAAAAAAAAAAAACCAACTTACATCCAACTGCTTCTGTACGATCCTAGGTCGCTTCTTGGGCCGCCGGCGAGGCCTGGATCCCGTCACCGCGTAGATGTCCTCCTCGATCTCCTCAGGCGTGAGCGCGACCGAGAACTTGGCCCGCTCCCTCTTCCCCGCGCTCTCCGATCTCAGCCGAACCGTCCTCTCCCGACTACCTCTCTCCGCCGCCGCCGCCGCCGCCGCCGCCGGAGGAGGGTTAGAGCTTGGTTGCCGCCCTCCGGTCCCGATCGAGTCCTTGCATGCCGCCCTCCTCGTCCTTAGATTCCACGGTCTCGCTGCCTCCACCGCAGACGACGAGGGCTCCGGTTCCTGTGCCAACCCCGCCTCCATCGCCCTAGCCGGCGGCGGCACCAGCAAGTCACCCTCCACCTTTCCTCCCAAGTGAGGCCGCGCCACCCCGATCTTTATCCACTCCGCCGCCTCGCGGAGATGGCCCATCAGTTTCGCCCTCAGCTCCTCCAGCCCTCCGTCGTCGCCGCCCTCCGAGTCCTCCTCCGGCACCCGGATCCGCGCTCCGGCTGGAAGAGCTCTTCGTTCGCTGGCCGCAGCCGGAAGCGAAGGCCCCCGATCGTCTCCGATAATCTCACCCTTGCGGTTGACGTTGGCGCAGCGGAGCATCCGCTGGTTGCCCCATCTCTTCAAGATCGGGAAGGAGAAGTTGTCGAGCGGGTTGGAGGACTGGGGCTTCTCGCGCGCACCCGCCGCCGCCGCCATGGGATCTAGTGGCCCCTCCACCGCCGGAATACCATGCACCGGCCCGACCCGAAGGTGTCCGGATCCGGCCTTCTAGAGGTAAGAGATCGAAGACGAGAAGCAGACGATGTTGAGAAAACCGCCGGTGGGCGAAAAAGAACCAAAGATCGGGGTAAAGAATATAAGCGGAGAGCTCTAACGTTCTGTTTCTTGAGGACCAGGAAGGAGGGGAGGGGCATTTTAGAGAATCCATAAAATATAGGACACGCGTGCCGGAGGAGAATGGGACCCAACACGAGACCCGAAACAAAACCCAGGCCCTTCCGAAGTTTTCGTCGTGGCGTCGCTGCATAACGCGAATGGGTTATTCTCTGGCGTTGTTTTCGCGTTTGCTTAGGTGTGACTGGAGAATAATATGCCGTACCTCGTGGGCGTAAGCCGAGCGCGCCGGTGTGGCGCTTTGGTGCTCGGCTTCCCTCGCCCCGGTTTGAAGGGACAGTTCCCGTCACGTGCTGCTCGTGTGAGGTGGGAAGGGAGCAGGGCTACACCAGATTATGTAAGGTGAGCCTGATCCACGAGATGGTTACTCTGAGTATTTTGCACCGTAGAGGTATACATTATTAAATAGCCACCAGTTCATCTATTTTGGAAAGAGATGGCTATTATTTATCTCAAAAATAGAGAGCAACTTGTTATGCGCCAAGCAAGAGGCTTTGGGTGCCAAACAATATGGGATAAGGCTTCCATTTTGGGGCCAGGAGTTATTATCTATTTGTTTTGTTGTTTATTCTTTCTTCCAAGCATTTTGGGGCCAGGAGTTATTATTTTGGGTGCCAAACAGAGGAAAACGGGCTGCCCCTTGGACATTTAAGTATGAAAATTTTGATTAGACATCTCGATACTTTAGTTTATTGTTATGTTATTCATTCTTTTCTTGTATCATCTGCTCAGACTAAGGATGCTAGTTGTAATTCGGTTCCTCGTTATCCGAACCATCAGGTACTTGACTTTGATTCGATTTATCGTCGAGTTACAGCTGTGATGACAGGGATTTTCACGGTAATGTGGAGTTTCTACCATTGTGATGCGACTATAAAACTTTATCTCATAACAAATTGTTGGTTGGATATCCTGTCGGAGGTTGGGGTTAATTGGTTCAAAAATGAAAGGGCTTCTAGCATGTCAGAAATATCTCTGAGGACAAGACTTGGTTCATCCTAAGCTATGTTGCTGTAAGGATCTTCAAGGGGCGCAACTTTGGAACTTTTGGACTTTTCCATCTCCAATTCTTCATGTTTTTCACTCTACATTGCTTCTTCAAGCAAGTGTGAAAGAGAATTTTATTGTTTGGACCCACTGAAGGCGTGCACTTGTGTTATAATTCTTAATTGATATTGGAGAGAAAGTATAAATTTTTTTAATTTTAGATTTAGAAGATGAATCTCCTGTCCATGTTGCAAGTAGAAGTTGTGGTCATGCAGAGATAAGTCACTATCATTAATTCTTTTAGATAGATAATACAGTAGCTATTTGATGATACATAGCTCTTGATAATGCAAAATATGCATCCTAAGAATCTCGATTCAGATGTTTAATTATGACTTGAAGGTCACAAGTTTAAGACCATATTTCTTATAATCAAATTCAAATCTATTTTATCGAATAACTTATATTTTTCTAAATCAAAGCATGCAAGCAATCTTATATACACTTA
The DNA here is from genome assembly GCA_006176705.1 of Cocos nucifera. Taxonomy (NCBI): domain Eukaryota; kingdom Viridiplantae; phylum Streptophyta; class Magnoliopsida; order Arecales; family Arecaceae; genus Cocos; species Cocos nucifera. Next base: position 559,952 of record QRFJ01002197.1, on the reverse strand, counting down.
CATTGTAATATTTGAACATATTGGTCTCTTTCTTGTTTCAATTTTGATGGGAGAAGAGCCGGTCATCAGAAAGACCTAATCCATCTCTTCTTTTATTTTGGAGTGCCGTGGCCTTATTTGCTGGAGCTGAGACTTTAGAATTTGTAGCGACATCCCAATCTATAGAAGCAATCCTCTTATCACTGCATATAATTTGGAAAAATATCAGGATAAAAACAAAAGAAAGAATTTCTGAACAGAGCATAATCTAACTCCTATTCGAGTGCATGCCACGTCCACGAATTATTTCCAATTTCCTATGGGTTCCTATCTATTCCAGTTAAACTACGCCAACCCCAAGCTTGGCTGCAACAAACGACTACCAGGGAAAAAATATTACAGCTAAAATAAAAAATCCATTCACCAATCAACGCCCTCCCGTAATAACCGTCACGTCACCCCTGCTTCCAGCAACGCAATTCCCCTTGTCACCGCCCACAGAGATGGAAGAAATTTGACAAGTGTCTCACCGGCGGTTCCCCGATCCCACGCCCTTCAAAAATCTACTCCGTTTTTATATCGGAGACCCCGATCGTGTACCCCCCCACCCCCCCCAGCGGAGGCCTTCCGATCGGGCACCCGGAACGGTTAGATTAATGGGGCTTTAACGTAATCATGAGGCTACAATTGACAATGATCGCTCGGGCCCACGGGAAACGTAAGCTTATCAAACCCGTTGGCCAATAACAAAAGGGACAGCAAACCGGACAAAAAGAAAAGAAATCGGACGGAAGTAATATATTGGTAGGAAAAACGGACGGACGATCAACTCGCATGTGGCAACTTAAATGAGCGGTGTATTCAAAGCGTATCTTGAGCCCACTTCCGGGTTCCAACGTTATATTTGGTCACACCTTCGCCTCTCTCGTCGGCTTCGATTTCTTTCCCTCCCTCCTTCCTTTCTTCCCCTACTCTTCTTCGTCTTTCTCTGTGACGAAGCCAAGAAAGACCCGGAGAAATCTCTCGGTCCATCTCGGATGGTAATGGCGGCGGCGGCGCCAGCGGAGGAGATCCACCGGAGGCCTGACGAGCCTGCGGCGGGGAAGCTGGAGTCTCCCTCTCCCTCTCCTTCTCGCAGTCTCTCCCAATCCCGTCTCCATAATTTCTCCTTCCCGACCCTCAACTGGGGGAACCAGCGGCTCCTCCGGTGCATGAAGCTTCCCGCCGGAACCAATGGCGAGATTGCCGGGTCGCCGGAGATCGCAACCCGGGAAGAGCCGCGGGTGGTGAGGAAACGGTCCTCACCCCTGTCGTCTTCGCCCGAGATGGAGGGATCGAAGCGGAATCCACCTCGGATCCAGGATGCCAAGGACATGGAGGCGGGAGCGGGAGAGAAGGCGGAGGAGTCCTCTCCGGCGGCGGCGAGGCCTTGGAATCTGAGGTCGAGGAGGAGGGCCTGCGTCGCTCCGGTGGAGATCGGGCGAGGTCGGAACAATTTCTCTTCTTCTTCTTGCTCGCCTTCTCCCGTGCAGCTGGAGAGGAGTGGTCTGGTGAAATCGCTTGGACCGAGATCAGAGGTTTCGGAGAAGGGTGAGAGGCAGAAGTTCTCGATTTCGCTCACTCGTGAGGAGGTTGAAGAGGATTTCCTCGCGATGAAAGGGAAGAAGCCCCCTCGGAGGCCCAAAAAGAGGGCCAAGATCGTGCAGAAGCAGCTGGATGTAAGAGGATTTCTTTAAAAAACAATCTTTTGCCTGCCTCTCCTTTTATTATTTGTTGACAATTATTGATCCCAATGTTGTGAATCTTTAAATTTATATTCTTTGTGATCTTTTCCGCAGTTAGTTTTCCCTGGCATGTGGTTGTCAGAGATAACACCAGACTTATACAAAGTGGATGATTGAGGTGATCATCTCTGCTTATTTTGTTTTTTTTTTTTCTTCCTTTCATGTCGGTAGGAATTTTAACTGACAATTTGAACAGAAGGCTTTTTTTTTTTTCATTTGCAGAACTAAGAGGAGGGCAAGATTGCTTAATGGCGAGTTTTTATTGCAAGAGAGTTTTCAGAGATTGCAGATGCTGACTATACGTGTAATCTTAACATATCACTGAATATTGATATGCAAATTGAATAATTGAATAAAAATGCCTCATGGCTTTTTGCTTTTTCAACTTTTGATCTAGCCTCCTATATCACGTTTCTTGCTTCGTTGTTTTATCGCATGTATTCTTTTGTTCTCTCTTTTTCGAATTTCTAGAATTTTTTGTGTCAAAATAAGCTTAACGTCTGGCGTACCTGTATAGAGAGGGAAAACTAAATTTTAAAAATTTATTTGCTAGAGCCACTTGGGAGAGAAAATGGCTTTAAAGGTTTAAGCCTATATGTGAGCAAAGCGGTTTTGAAAATAGATTTAAATTGCCATGATGACGGATGTGTCTTGATTCAGAATAAATGGTGGAAAAGGCTTCCCAAAGCAAATTTCCAGTAGCAGGACGTGGTTATGATCTGCCTCTTTCCTATCTATAGAGAGTGACAGATGCTTCAGAAATCTAGCTGGTTCGCTCCATATAGATGCCTGTATGATCTATTATTCTAGAACACCAGCAAAGGAAGAAATTATTTTAATATTTCTATTTTGTCCGTTATCATGTTTGTTGAAAAACGAAGCTGGTTAGTATTGCAAAAATGATGATTTATATATGACCATTACTGCATATGTATATGAGCACTTGATTTGATATAGATTTATGAGCTGATGATTTTGCTCCAGAAGAAACAAGTAGAGAATGAAGCAATGATTTTTACTTTTGCATTCTTTCTCTTGCTGCAAATTTTATTTGTTAGTCGTTGTTCAAAATTACTATGTATAAATTTCCTTTATCTGAGTTATTATATTGCTATGCCTGTATTTACCATTTTAGGTCTTATAAAATTTAAAATTTAAGTATTCTTATATATATATATTCCTCAGATTTTTCTTGTCATAAAAGTTGTGGCATTTACATTTCTTCAAAGTCCGATTTGAAAATTATTTGTTCATTGTCTCATAATGATGATATAATTTTTGAGAGCATCAAAGTGGTTTCTACGGTGAGTTTCTGATGCATAATGGTTCCAAGTCAATTTTTAGCAATTCATGAAATTTGTTAGACTTGTTTTTTGATTAGTTTGCTAATTTTCATGCCAATCCTTTGCTTTCTACTTTGAAGTGGCAATGCACTTCAATTCAGAGGGTTGTGTTTTATTATTTTTATGCATATTTATATGCAAGTCAAGCATAGTATCAGCTTTTGATATTGTCAGTTTTAAAGTTTGTGAAATAAGTGCATCTCTTGCATTGTGTCTCGTATTTTTGTCCAATTGTCAGTCCATGATACTAAAGATTACCTTTTAAATCTGCTCTCTAGGAGTTTCTCTAGGAAGAGTTCATACTTGTAAATTCTCATATGTTTGCTACTCAGTTGCCATGGCTCACCTTATCATTTTTGGTTTTAGTACCATTATATTCCAACAGTTGTATTATTGCCTTCGACTAGCATAATAGCAGGTAATCTTTTCTCTCTTTGATGTGAGAGCATCTTGATTCATGAGATCTGTTGGTGCAGAATTTGGTTGACGCCGGATCGAGCTAGAGCTGAGGAAGACAAGGTCGCCGTCGGTGACCTACAAAACAAAGTTCCAACCGGAGTCGGTGGTGGTGGCTCCGGCGGGATCCTCCGACGATCAAATCAACTCTTCTGGCCAATAGAAATGGAGTGCTCAGACGAGAGCTCGGCAGAGTTTCAGAAAGGAGAAGAGAGCTTAGAGCTTAGAGAAAACGTATCTAGAGGGTCCCTTTTTATAGGCGGAGCTTGATTGATGGTGACAGCTGCAGCTGTCTAGCAGCGGGCCGCTCGAGGTATGGTGAGTTTGGTACGGAAGAAAAGATGTCGTCAGGCTGATGGTGACAGCTATACCGTCTGGTAGCGTCGTCTGTGGCAGACTGATGGCGACTGTTCGTCAAGATTTAATAGCCGTAGCTCTGAGAAAGCAGGCGTTGGGTGGTGGACTTCAGCATATATCAATTCTAGAGGAGTTCGGACTCCTGAAGGAAATACGTCTGATGGGGATCATCCGGGAGTAATCCGCTGGAGGAATCCGACTGAGAAACAAGTCCAGAAGGAGTTCGGCCAAAGGAAAAGTTCGAAAAGAGTTCGGCTTCTGTAGGAGTTCGGCCGAAGGAGAAGCTCAGAAGGAGTTCGGCTCCCGTAGGCGTCCGACTGAAGGAGTGTGGAGGGAGTTCGGCTCTCGTAGGAGTCCGACTGAAGGAGTACGGAGGAAGTTCGGCTTCCATAGGCGCCCGACTGGAGGAGCGTGGAGGGAGTTCGGCTCTCGTGGACGTCCGACTGGAGGAGTGCAGAGGGAGTTCGACTCTCGTGGGAGTCCGACTAAAGGAGTACAGAGAGAGTTCAGCTTTCATAGGAGTCTGACTGGAGCTCGGCCGTTGAGAAGTTCGGCCGGTTAAAGGGATTCGGCTAAGACTCGGTCGTTGAGGAGTTCGGAAGGAGCTCGGCCGCTGAGGAGTTCGATCGGTTGAAAGAGTTCGGCTAAGGCTCATCCGCTGAAGCTTTTCCGTGACTACTGATTGCATTAGGTTGAGTATCAGATTGGACTTCGATAGGAGCGGGGTTCATCCCCAACAAGATCCATACTAATGACTTTATTTAGTTTACAAATAAAAGCTTTTCGAGAAGTTTGCCGAACAGTTTGTTGCTTGTCAGATGTAGTAGTCTAGTAAGATGTGGAGCATTTACGAGATTAATTCTCAATTATAGTGGGATACTATTCAATTCTTCAGATGAGTAATAGCATTAGAGTATGGTAAACATATCAGAATTTGGATCATGTACCTTAGTTGCTACCGAAAGATGTTTGCTAGGGGAAGGATGGAGATAATCTGGATGGTTACACAAGGTGAACTTCGACATCATAACAAGTAATGATGTGCTGGCTCCCTATTTTCAATTAATTGAACCAATGCAAGCTGGCTGGCCACTTAACCAATGGCTCACGTGGGTTACATTTGATAGGTTACAACGAGCTGAAGGATGATTCAGCAGCATGTTTTCACTTCCTTGTGCTCATATTAAATTTTGATCAACTTTCTACCATAATATAACTGGAAGTCCTACTAATGTATGCATTGTGAGAAAATCTCTTTAGTAATTTAGTTTGCTTGTTGACTATGGATACATATTACTACTTTAGACTTTGTTTTTTCATTTATTACACTCTCTTCATTGGCATAGAGTATCTTCTATTTTATCTTATTCTTCTTGACCAATTTTTCAAAACCTATAAGATATTTGTGCCTTCTGTTTGAATGAAATGCATGAGAAGTAGATAAACAATTACTAGCAAGCCGGCATGTTGCATTTTGGATAGAGAATCCCTTACATCTAGATATAAACTGAAATAGTGAAGCATCATTCATGTAAAATGTAAATGTGTAACTTAAAAATTTACAATCTCATCCAGAAAAAATTAAAATGATATAGGGTTTGAAAAGCAAGGAAAAGTTTAGTCTCTTCTAATGAGCATACTTTCTTGATATGCATTAACATGTTAAAATTATAAACTAATCATCGATTACTCAAAGTCCCTCCACATTGATATCTTGGTAAGAAATTCTTTTATCCATTAATTTTTTAGTACAGTCCTCTACCAATTGCTCTCCTTTTTCAAAAAAGTTTCCTAAATTAGTTATCTTTGACCATATTATTTTCATCCAAGGTTGGAAACTCTGTTTTTTGTTTTGATTTCGAACTTCCAGGTGTCAGAATTTTAACCAATCAAGAAAAATTCAAAAAATAAAGAATAGGAAAATAAGAAAAAAAGACAAGAAATGTCATTACATAAAATTTAAACTTCTATTATATAGGGTCTTTGTTTCTGTAGTTTTGACAATTGTAGGCTGAAATTGATATGGAACATAAGTGAAAGGAATTTTCCCTATATATGTATGTGTCTATGTAATTTACTTCTCAAGTTTCAACTATCCTGAACTTCATTTTATTTCATTTTTAGTAGAACTGACGAATATATTGAATTAGGGTGTTTTGTTATTAATTTTTGTTGTTGAGTGGCTATTTTGTCAAATGCATGTAGTTGGATATAAAAATATCTTTTTGACATATCTCTTGTATATGTTCGTTCACATTAGTCTTTTGAAAGTATTGTCCAATGCTTTTCTCAGAGGCTTTCGCCTGTCAAGCTTTAAAATTTATTACTCTATCTCCTTTTTAGCTCAAGAAAAATTAAGAAAAACTGTTGATAATTAACAATGTATGCCTTATGAACTTAAATAAATAAAAAAACGAACCAATATGGTCATAAATACAAAAATAGATGAAAAATCCACATATGGATAGCTTTAGTCAGTTTTAGCTGAAACAAGTTCAAGATACCAAAACTGGAATAAAACTAGCCAGTTTCAGCTGAAATGGACTGAAATTGCCAAAATTGACCAACTAGAGGTTGGTGTGGTTCAGTCTTGGCCAAAACTGGCCTGTTTTGGATGAAACGGTCAGTTTTGGCTAAAGCTTAGAATCTCAGTTTCTTATATGTATATAATCACTGGAACTTGCTTGTGAGTCCAAGAGCAAGAGAAACTGTCAATTCATTACTTCCAATTATGCCACACACTTCTAAATCAAAATTCTAAAAGCCGATGTACTATTTTTCAGAGTAATGCTAAGACATTTTTGTATGCAGATACACAGCTGCATCAATGTTAGTACAACTTGACACATATATAAGGAAACTGCATTATTGTCTTCATATTTTTCTTGCAAATAATATACAGTTAAGCATTAAACATCATTTCTCATGACGCATGAAATCTTTGCACCTAAAAGTTAAAATATTCAACGTTCAAGTTATAAAATTTTATAATGCTATGGTCAATGCCTTCCTCTAATTCTTATGTTTCAAGTTAAACCTTTCTTTGATGACCTGGAACGATGTACTTATGAGCAGTTTTGCTGGAAAAGAAGTAAGCTAAAATACTTGTAACAAACAAGGGAGCTTGTGTGTCAGTTTCTCATCTATCTGTGAATCTTGGAAAAATTACAGTTTTAACTATACCGCCTCTCATAGTCGAAACAGTGCGATGAAATAAAAAAAGGGCTCCTGAGATTGATTGCCCCCCTTTAACAAGTAGCAAACTCCTGGTGTTTCTGTAACCATGATCACATATTTTGCTAGTAACAAGAAAGGTGGTGGGATGCTGTTTATATGAACCAAAGCAGGAAGATATGAAATGCGGTCGACTTATTCTGAAGTAAACCAAGTAAAGCTATGATTGCTCAAATGTGTGTTTGTAGAATGAACTGGTTCATAATGAAAGTAAAAGCCCCAATCAGCTGTATATGTGGTGAACCTCTGGGATAAGCAACTCAAGCTAACTTTCTAATGTTCCCTGGAATTGACATATCTGTGCAAACTGTATTATCATTGAAGTTCGACGATGTATGATACTGTTATATTCTATGCAATATGTTTTTCACATTTTTCATGATAATGTATGATACAGGTTCACTAGTGGTTTTTACTTTGCTTGTCTTCAAAATTTTGCTTGGCGACGAATCCATCTGTAATATAGGAGAATGAAAATTAAGCAAGCACAGTGCCAATATATGATTCTGTGACAATAGACACTAAGTAGAGGTGTGGAGGATGAATAGTTAATTGTTTGGAATTGAAAAGAACTTGTATACAACAACCTCTTTGTGCTTACCTGCTCTTAGCCTGATCCCACTGGTGGCCTTGAATTTCTTGCGCAGGTTGAGTAAGGCGAAGAGGTGGACCATTTGCATGCTTTTCTGTAGGGGACAAGGCAAAGACGGAGAAATGTTTGTAAACTGAGGCTCTTCACAAATTAAGTTTTATGCCTGACTCAAGGTTATCCGCATAATGCTCCTTTTCATCATCCAGAAATCAATAGATTGTGAAGATATTGATTCCAAACCAAGTGGGTACACTTATTGAAGATTGCTGTGAGCCAGGTATGAAGCTCCATGTGTCTGTTTTCTGGTCCAGGTTATGCAGGAAACCATTAAAGTCCCTAGAACCTTTGCCTCCGGATCAAACACCTGACCTTGAATGTGTTAGCTCAATGTCTTGTCTCTACCAGTCCAATTAATTCTTCTATATAATTGCTAGAATTTCATTCCCTTCCTCTTTTCGCAGGGTCATGTATCACCTGCATTCCAGATTAGCACCTTCATGCATTAAACTTGGGTCTCCTGTTCATGAAACTTTTTTTCTGCTCTCCCAACATCCTGAGACTGAATCAAATTATTTTTATTTTGTTGATTGAAATGCCATTGACATTATTCTCATTCAGGAACGGCTCTCAACCAGAAATTTATTTTTATCCTAGTGATCTGGCTTATTACATTTGGAAAAGATATCCCTTCCTTGACTTTTCATACTCTAGATCGCATGGCCAGACCTGGAACGGTTAAAGTCTCGAACGACAATTGCCAACTTGCAAACCATTTTTACACCGCCTTGGCAAGTATCCACTGCATGGATGAATAAACATGTTGCTCATTCTTCTGTTAGAATCCACGCCTGGTGTCGCTTTTAGCTTTGTTTACATGGATAATTGCACCTGCTTGATAGCATCAATTTCAATCAGGAACCCTTGAAATTGTTTGAAACTTGGTGATTGCTCAGCCATCTCTTTCGCATGTTAAGTAGCGTGGTCAAGTCGAGAGAGCAGTGTAGCACTACCAGTCTGTCATCAACTAACAATCTGAATCGCAGCATAAGGTGCCCCCAGTCTGCTCTTTTATGTCAAAATCGGCAGGTGGAGTATAGGGAGGATGTGGGAATCAGTGTGCATGCAGGTGAAACCAGATGAGTTGAATTGATCGTCCATCAACAGTCAACTTTCTATTTCCCCTCGCATGCATCATTTATGTCCAAAATTATTAGTTTATATTTCAATGGGAAGGCTTTGTAGTTGCGGCATGTGATCCGAAGGCTTTCTAGACAAAACTTTATGATGAGAGTATATTTATCAATTTAGATACATAACCAAAAAAAAAAAAAAACCTTGATCGTATACGTACAGGATTATTTGTTCCGTCTATGTATGCATTCATGTGCATTGTACTTGATTGGCATTGGTATATGATGCAAATTTGTAACTTGGGCTGTTCCTTCTGACCAAGAATTAGGTGGATGCAAATGGACGAAGTTGTTGATAAATTAATAATTTGTGTTGAGTTAACAATAAATTTGTGGGAGCTCACTTGACTAGGAAATCAAAACCCGAACATAGAATATCCCTAGTGCAATTTAGATTCCGTAATACGATGATAGAATTATTGGTCGTGCTCAAAGTAGGAGACAAATCGTATATGGTATTAATTTTAGAAATATCAAGCTTAATCGGAGAGCTTATTTTTGTATGGTTTTGTGTACGTGAAAATTGTATTTTGTCATGCGGTGCAAGGGATTGGTATATAAAAATTAGTACGTTACACCGGAGGTGACTGGGATTTGATCTCACGGTCGCGGATGCACCGCGGGATCAGAATCCGACGGCTCCGATCCGCAGCGTCTCAGAAGATCCACTCTCGCCAGTGAGGGCATTTCAGTCATTTCGTTTTTAATTTTTTATTCCCATAATACCCCCTGCCTCCTCTGGCTCTGAAACCGACGTATATTAGGACACCGCGATGACCCCGAATGAACCCAATCAACCCAATTCGCAAAGGGCCCGATTCCGTAGGTACGTGTCCGTCCCCAATCCCCCTCTCATCTCCAGAACATCCGTGCCTGAATTTTCTCCAATTTTTTTTAACTCTATTTTTTCAGTTGTAATGCTACTTCTTTGACCATTGGTTTAGGTTTTGTTGGCTTTAATTTCTCCTTGCCGATCCATCGATCTGTGGTGTGATATAGATCTTGTTCTTTCTCTGATTTTTTTTTTTTTTTTTTTGGGTAGGGGTGTGGGGGGTTTGGGGGGGCGCGAAGTTTCTGAAAAAAGCAAGAAATTTTCTTGTAAGATATCGAATTTATGTTCTACTGATAGAAGGCCCCCTTTTGTCCCGGCTTTTGCCGCCTAAAGTTTTAGTGGTTTTTTGGTTAATTGAAAGTGTTTTTACTTTCGTTGAACATATTTTCAATGTAGCAATCGTTGATTCTGAAGTTTATTTGCTTTAAAACTTTCTTTTTTTTATTTTTCTAGATGTTGTTTTAACGGAGAATCATCTTATTGTTCTTCCTGCCCCTCAGAAATTACTGTTGTTCCGATGGATCTCTGTTAGAACTCTATGACTGTAAATCTTGTTGAATTATGTGATTGTTTCTGGCCGGCTCTGGATTTATTTTCTTTCTTCCCCGCTGGCCTTTTTCTTGGGTAGCTATATCAGTCTGTTCTTTGTCTTAGGGTTCAGTAGGATGGTGGATCTGGTTGATTATTCTGCTTAACCGTTTACCTGATGGGGAGTTTTGGTTGGTATAGTGACCTTGTCTTCCAGAGTCTTGTAGGCTGAATTCCTGGGTAAAACCCTTTTTTGGCAATGTGCTGCGTGGGGTCCGGTTCATTAATTCCATTCAAAACGGAAAAGGTTGGAAAAGAAAGATCGTGATGATATTGACTGGATCATATTGGGTTTCATGAATTTGATTGTTGTCACCCATGATTGATTTTGGTTTCATCATCTTCTTTGTCCTTTTATTTTTCCATTCTTCTGACACTTCTTTGTAGAAAATAATTTATCTTGCGGGGTATGTGTGCCTAATATGTGCTTACCCTACCGATCAGATAGTAAAAACTGTAGTTCCTTGACAAGAAATCAAAGTGCTAGATAGTAAAATGAATTATCATTTTGATTTATTTGGTTTAGATGGTTGATTTTTAGTAACTGCTACAAATTCTAGGGTTCCATCTTAACTTTAGTATTAAAATTATGATATTTAGAGCATTTTACCCCTGAAGTTCCAATAGATGTTCTGTCTGTACATTTAATCAATGTGTTATTTTATTTGACAATATTTTTTCTGCCTTCCCCCCTCTAATTTAGTGGGTGTGAATTGATTTCTGATTATTAGATCACAATTTTAGATGATATATGAACCTGTTCCTTTAGAAGGTAGCTACCATGCTTTAACAGTGTGAACCTATACTAAAGATAGTTCCTTTTTCACATCTATAATTTGGGTTTTATTTGTCATCAAATCAATCATGTGATTGTTGAATATGCTGATAAGGCAATCTTTTCTTTTCTTCATTTTGCTTATTTTCTTGTTTTCTTGTTCTACATGGAGTTGGCCTTTTGAATATGTATGGTGATATGCATACCACCCTGCTCAAAGCTGAAAATCGTCATATATTTATAATTTTTTAGACTTGTTCAAGATGGTAGTTTTGCATTTGCATAGTGGCAATTACCTGGATTATGCTTTGCATCATTGGGTGCTTTTAAAACCATGCTTCTCCACTTAAAAGCTTGCAAATTGTCATCAACTAATCTAAGACTCATGAGTCCAGATAGTTACTATGCAATAACAATGACTTCGAGGATAAAGACATCAAATCAACTACATTGTCTCACTGTGCATGGCTAAAACTCTCTGATACTTCTGCAAAATGATAATTTTACATGTTAAACATCCACTATTCAGAATCAGAGTGTCAAGCTTGAATGGCAGAATTATTATGTTTCTACACTAGCTTTGTGTTGCTCTTTCTATCTTTCCTATGATATGCAGGCGAATCACGCATTTTAACTTTTCAGGTAGCTACCAAAAATGGACTCCAACAGGCGTCAAGGTGGAATCCAGCAATTATTGGCTGCAGAGCAAGAAGCTCAACACATTGTCAATGCTGCTAGGAATGGTAATTACTCTGAAATATTATATCACTAGCATATAACCCATGTGATGTGCAGGGTACAATTGTTTCTCCTTTTTCCAATTGTTCTTGAAATGCAATATAGAATAGATATAGAGTAGATAATAGAATAGAATAGGTAAATGAATAAAATAGATATAAAAGTTCTTCGTATTATGCTAAATAAAGTACTGTATTAATGACATCGTTGCTACGGGCTTCCACATGGCAAATGGAGAGGTCAACACAAGCTCAGCCTCATATATATATATATATATATATATATATATATATATATATATATATATATATATATATATATATATATATATATATATAATTGAATAAATAAATAAATAAAATAGATCATAGAATAGATATAAAAGCTCTGCTTATTATGTTAAATAAAGTACTGTACTAATGACATCGTTGCTACGGGCTTCCACATGGTGAATGGAGAGGTCAACGCAAGTCAAGCCTCCACTATATACATGTGTGTGTGTGTGTGTGTGTGTTTGTGTTGCATTTTGGTGCATGGATCACTATGAAACAGTAGAGATTTGGTGTTCTGCATGATTATGTTATGATTCTTTTGAGCAAAGTTGTTCATAGACCCCTTGTTATGTAATCCTAATGTTATTGCTCATACTTTGCTAAATCACTTGCCTAGAATATTTACTAGAATGGTCCTGTAGGGGAAGTAGATGGCTCACATGCTTTGCATTAGCGATGTAATCAAGCTGAGCTGAGCCAAGTAGCTAGATTTTCGAGCTTAACTTCATTCAAAATACTCGGGTTCGAAATTCGACTCGAAATTGATTAAGCAATAATATACTAAGCTCAAGCTTCCCTCAATAAAACTCAAGATCTACTAGACTCGACTCGAATATCAACTAGGACTGGCAAAATGTGATCCGAGTCATCAACGCGACCCCCATTCAACCGGCCATAAATAGGTTTGGGTTTGGCCTAAACAGATTTGGGTCATAAATGGGTCAACCCGTTTAACCAATTTATTAAATGGGTTGGATTAGGGTTCTAAACTTCTGACCCATTTAACCTTTTTATTAAATGGATTGGGTCGGATCGGGTACCTATCAATATATATCCCATTTAAAATGATCCCTGTTTTGAAAAGATGGGTTGTTATCAGTTTAAAATTTGAAATCAATGCCCATGCACGGAACCCAAAAAAACAAAACAAAAGAAAAAGCCCGCACTAACCAACCACCCACTCTGCCCATGTGATCCATTGACTTGGGACTCATTCCAAGTCTTTTGAATTTCAAAAAATGCCTCTTTAGCCTTTCTCTTAAGTCTCTATCTATCCCATCATTTCAGAGGAGAGAGAAGAGAGAGTTCGAGAACGGGAGAAAAAGTTTGAGAATAGGAGAGAGGAGAGAAGAGAAGAGGAGTTTGAGGAGAGGATGGAGTTAGCTGTGGCAACGAAGAGAAGAGAAGAGAGTTGTGTGCCCAGTTGGGCGGTCGGTGATGCAGGTGCAGAAGCACCTCCTATCGGAGGCGATGACAATGTTCCAGATGGTGGTGAGCTACCGGCATCATGATAAGGAGTCAAAGCTGCAGAGTATCCCGAGAACGACGTCAGGCTGTGGGAAGGGGGGAGGTGGCGACTAGCGATGAGGTGCTTGTGAGGGGTCTAGGAGGAGCGGAGGGAGGAGATATGGGCATGGAAGACCAGGAGGATCGTAGGTGGAGAACTATTAGGGTTTGCGACATCGATGGTGAGGGAGAGCCACGAGACAACATCAATGGATTTGGACTAGGGGAATCAATGGAAGTAGTGACCGTTGGTTCTTCTTTTTCCTCTCTTGCCCCGCTTGTAGAATTGAAAAAAAAATCAAAGGGTTTTAAAGGGTCGGGTCAGGTCGGATTGGGTTAATAGACTATCCGTTTATTAAACATGTTAAATAGGTTATTGGATTACCTATTTATTAAATATGACAGGTTCGGGTTGCAGAATTTGACCTGTTTAATAAACAGGTAGGGTTCAGGTTTAACATTTTCTGACCCAATCCGTATCTAATCCAACCTGTTTATAACTGATCCGATCTAATTATCACCCCTAATATCAACCGAGCTATACTCGAGCTTGAGTTTGAGCTCAAATTCGAGCCTTAGCTTACTAATTATATATATATATATATTAGAATAGGCTCACGAGCTTTCGAGCCAAGTATCCTACTCGAGCTTGATAATAGTTTGAAACCCATAATTTTGAAACAACATAGTGCACATGATGTCATCATGTTTGGTCATTCTGTGCTCTTCCTCTTGAGCTAGTGCATCAAGCATGTGGTTGCATATTCTTCTATTTGAGTCACATGGCACGTGCATCATATATGTCATATAATCAATGGGTTATTTCTGTTATTTTTCTAGATTTATTCCCAAGAAAAATGTATTTCTTAGAAGAGGACACAAAGAGGGGCCACTGATTCTATTTGGTACTGGACATTGGAATAGCAGGGCAAAATGGGTGTGGGAAGCCATACATGGAAATGAGATAGCTAATTGAAGATATTCAGAGACTCTTAGTCAAATTAAAATTAGAAAATAGAATCTGATCTCGACATACAGAACATAGGCTGGCTAGCTTAAGTTCAAAACTTCAAAAAATGACATTTTAACATGGGAGATTTTATACTAAGTTTAGTGGACTTTGGCATGCTTTGCATGCGGTTGCAGTTCTTTTGATTTTATTCTCATTCACTATTAGTTTTGCAGTGTTTGCCCGTATATTATGATCTTAGAAAGCTTCAAAGCGTATGCATTCTGCAACTTAACAAAAGCTGTATATCATGAAACCTAGTCACTGTCAATTTGTCTATTTGCGCCAAAAAGACCCAACTCGGAAAGAGTGGTTAATGCTGTAGTTCATTCTTGCTGAAATGCATATGGTTCCATTTGTTTTTTAAGGTAAATTATTTGCTTCAATTGCCTTGATCCAATGTTCTTCCCCTAAGAAGTACTAGCTTATGGAATTCCTGATATTTGAGAATATAATTGATTGCTTTCTCTTTGGGCTTTATATTATTGTGTTTCTAATTGTTATCCAAGTACTTTTGAAATTTTTCCAAGAAGATGCTTCTATTTGTAAACTGAAAAGACCGACTTAAACTGGTTTGTTGGTTCCTTACTAGGTAATTCTGAAATTCCTATGGCCGAGCTATTTCTTTTTAGGTGATTTCTTTCTTGCAATTCCCTTGATTGACCATTTCATTTCTTTCTTTCTTTTCTTCTGTCCTTTGTTTATTTCTGTATATCATAGTCGTCTGGTACCTTTTGTAGTTTTTCTATACTTGACACAAAGCTCCCTCATTCTTATGATTTTCCAATAGTAGTTATGTAATTTCATCTCCATATTTGGTTATCTATTGTTCAGGTAGCTGTTTAAAATTCATGGTAGTGAACAACCTGATCTCCCTCCCTCCTTCCCTCTCTCTCTCTCTCTGTGTGTGACCTTTGTGTTATAGAATTATATATTTCATTTAGGCTCATGAGTATTCAGGAATTATTAACGCTTTGCATTCATGCTATTGCACAAGACTCCTACTGCTGCAGTGTCTAGGAAGGGAACAGCTTTATCCTCATGTTCAGAGAGGCTGTTATCATGTTTCAAATTTGTGACACCCAGTTCATAATGGAGTAACTTTATCATTGCACCAAGGTCTGGCTTCATTTTAAAAAAAAAAAAAAAAAAAAACATTTTAAAAAAAAAAAAAAAAGATGATCTGGAACACATTCATGATAGACATTGTGGTGCACATTAAGTTTATTTTGTTTATGCTTCTTGTTTCCTGATGTATTCCTTAACCCCCACGCGCGGGGTCCGCTTCCTTAATTGAGAAAGGAACTAATTTTAATATTTTCTGAACAGCAAAAATGGCCCGGTTAAAGCAGGCTAAAGAAGAGGCTGAAAAGGAGATTGCTCAATATCGTGCCCAAATGGAAGCTGAATTTCAGAGGAAGGTTGCAGAGGTAAGTAGCAGTCCACCCTTTATGTTGTCTTTGGATTTGTCAGTCCTCTAACTTTAGTTTTGTTATTCCTGAAATCAAACAGAGTAGTGGGGACTCTGGTGCCAATGTTAAGCGCCTTGAACAAGAAACTGGGATGAAGATCCAGCACCTGCAGTCACAGGCAGCAAGCATTTCTGATGATGTTGTTCACATGCTTCTGAAGCATGTGACTACTGTTAAAAATTAAGCTATCATGGATATGGCTGCAGGGTTATTGTGGATTATATCTTGAATATTTTTGAACTATCTTTATATTGTTCTTTTTTGTTATTTCGGAACATCCTATGAGCATTCTGTCCCATGTAATGCTTGTAGTCATAAACCTTGATGCTATTCTTAAAATAAGCTGCCTATGCAAATCCTAGACTTGCCATCAGTGTTGATGGCTTGATGCTGTGTCTGTGCTTAAGCCTCTGCAACAAGTTCTGTTTGCTGATTGCCATTACTTCCTGTTATTTTGGGTGTTTGTACGTTTTTTAAGCACATAAATTTGGATACTTGATGGCGACACTTTTGCAAATATTTAATAGAACCGTGACACAACATCACGCAGGCAAGAGAAATCCGTAATTCGGCATGTTCAGCCAGAAAAACTGGGAATATTGGCACAATGATGAACACTGCGTCATGAATATTGGCACAATGATGAACAATGAGAAATCCGTAATTCAGCATGTTCGGCCATAGACATTTGAATTTGTGCATGTTGTAATTGTTTGTGATTATGGAGGCGAAATTGCACATTGAATTGAAGCGTACAAAATGAAATTATCATGCTCATAGCTTTCCATTTCCATCCAAGGAGAGAACCTTTCCACCAGCTCTCTGGCTGTCCTCTGAGCAGCACATTAGAGCTGGTGATGCAGCTAAAGAAGTTGCTTATGAACTCCTGCAGTTTGTGCACGAGGAAAGTTTTACCGCTCAGGGTTTGCATGGAAAGCGGGAGGGAGGAGGATGGCTGTTTGCTCGAAGCAATTCCACAAGCCGGTTACGCTGAAATTATGTAGTCAATGGTCGACAGCAGTGAACAGGGATTTTTTAGCGGAAGCTCATGTTCTGGCATAACAAATGTTTCTATACTTCTAGCTTGCTTATATGCCACAGCAATATTTTCTTATTTCCTTAATGATATCAGTTGCAGTATCCAATAGAAAAACATAGAAATGCTATGGGGTTAATTTCCAAGGCCGTGGAGGGATGGTGGAACGTTCTTCACTTCTTGTTGAAGGTAGTTTCTTTCCTTCTCCTCCATCTTAATTTCCAAATTTCTCTTTCTTTTTCTCAATTCATTTTTGTTTCTTTATTCTATGTTTCTTTGAATATATGATGGCCAGTTTGTGATCAAAGTTCTATCAGTAGCCAAGGCATTATCGATGCAGGCCCATCACGGAAAGGACTTGGCGACAATGTTGCACCTGACATGGCCGAGCCTTTATAAGGATTGCATCTATAAATAAGCCTGAGATGGCGATTGTTCTCACAAAATTCAAGGGCCCTTTTTTGGTTTGTCAGCATTGAGGTGCATGTTGTGTCTATCTTGTTGAAGCTACAAACTTCTTGCTTTTAACCCTGAGATCCACATTAGATAATTGTATAAATCTGCTTTCTTGCTTACAAATCTACTTAGAAAGGTTCTCTTTTTAAGTTCTCTCTGCAAACCCTCAGCACAAATTCTTAATAGTAGAGATCATGAATTGTTCAAACTTGAATGGTGTACATATTATGAAAAATGCTGCTTTTGTTATGAATCTTTTTGTACTCTTACATCTCTAGTTAGGTACAAAAATAGCATGACCAGCCAAGGACTGGACTTGACCATGGAGCAGGCTGAGCAGCCTTGTTGCCAACCGCGCTATAAACCTGCAAGTGCTTCAGGCATTATTTGGACCTGGCGTTTGACTTAGTTTGGTGTTATTGGTTGTGTTAGGTGCAAGTTGCTAAAATTTAAGGCAAAATATCCATGTGATTGGGATTGGATTGCACGGTTGCTGGAATCTCAAGCTCACAATGAAATCTGAATCCATGCATATCCATGTCCATGTACCCAAATGCTTCAAGCACTTTATTCATGCTCATGACACAGTTCTGGACCAATATGGCACAACAAAATGTAATGCCCTTTTGATTGAATATTGATGTGTGAATATCGTACATTGTATGTGTGTGATTGGGAGGGTGGATCCTTTACTTGAAATGGCAAGAAACATTCTATGGTTGCAAGATCTAATACTGAAGCTGAAAATTGAGCAATTGCTCTAGCTACACGCAAGTTAATTTGGCTTATTGTCACGGGTTCAACCAATTAGCAGGCCAAATCCGTGCGGCGCACCAATGTCACACGCACAAAGGAGCCAGCCAACATGCACCACGACAAAACACACGCAAAAGAGACAAGGAAGGGCATAGCAACACACTCAGATGTGGCACTGTAAAAATAGTATTTTCATTAAGAAGAATGAAAGATTACAAGCCTAGACAACCATCGCTCAAACTACACCTAAGGGGCTCAGGAGGCAGGGAAGGCAACAATGGACACCGCAAGAATCCGTAAGGAAACCGACCCACTGGATTGTTCTCGCCCACCCTCCCAACACTATACAAGTGGGGCATCCACCCAAATCCCACCCGGGGGGTTCCAAAGTACCGAGCGGCATTGCATTTTCTTGGCAACCCGGCATAAGGAAAAATCCCCCAAAACTACCTCAAAACAATGTAAAAATGGCCCTGCGACGGCTGCCCATGTTGTCTAGTTACAAGATATGTACAAGATTGTGTCAGAGGCCATTGCCAGGCAAAATGCTAGGCAACATGGCCCTGACAGACTCCCCCACTTGATCAGGTCGACGTCCTTGTCGATGTGCTTCTCTTGTACGCCTCGACCTGACCCTCCTCATGTCGTAATGAGTCCTCTGGTTTCCAGCTTGCTTCTGACTTGGGAAGTCCCTTCCACTTCACCAAGTACTGAATCTCCTCTGCACCATTAGGACGAACTTGGACTCGATCCGCCAGAATGATGTCAACTCGCCTCTCCAAGGAGGTGGAAGTAGGGGTTGGACGACTTGACTTGTTCCTCATGGGATCCACTTGGTCGGCATGGTACGGCTTGAGGCAACTCCCATGGAAGACAGGATGTACCTTGAGCCAGGCAGGAAGTTGCACCTGGTAGGATACATTTCCAACTCTTCCAAGGATCGGGAAGGGTCCCTCATACTTGCGAACCAGTCCTTTATGCACTTTGCGAAAGAACCGGAGTTGGGTTGGTTGGAGCTTGACCAACACCATGTCACCTTGCTTGAAGTCCAATGGTCTCCTTCCCTTATCGGCCCACTTCTTCATCTTCTTAGCAGCCTTCTCCAAGTATGCTCGTGCAATCTCAGCATTCCGATACCACTCTTTGGCCAAGTGATATGCAGATGGGCTGTTCCCGGTATACCCAACGACCACGGTATGTGGGGTGGAGGGTTGTTGTCCGGTAATGATCTCGAAGGGGCTCTTGCCCGACGCAGAGCTCCGCTGCAAGTTGTAAGAGAATTGGGCTATGTCGAGCAGCTTCGCCCAATCCTTTTGGTTGGCACTCACAAAGTGCCGTAAGTATTGCTCAAGAAGTGCATTTATTCTTTCAGTCTGGCCATCAGTCTGGGGGTGCAGACTGGTGGAGAAGTATAGCTTGGACCCAAGAAGCTTGAACAGTCCTGTCCAAAATCGTCCCAAGAACCTGGAATCCCTATCACTGATCATGTTCTGAGGGATCCCCCAATACTTCACCACATGCCTAAGGAACAATCGAGCTGCCTCCTCTGCTGAACAATGTAGCGGTGCAGGGATGAAGATCCCGTACTTGGAGAATCGGTCCACCACCACCAAGATCGACCCAAACTCCCCCACTTTTAGCAGGCTCGATATGAAGTCCATGGAGACGCTCTCCCACGGCCGTTCAGGTACTGGCAAAAGCTCGAGAAGACCCCCTGGCTTGCTCCGCTCTACCTTGTCCTACTGGCAAATGAGACACGTTCGGACGTATTCTTCTACATCCTCCCCCATTTTTGGCCAGTAGTATGCCCGCTCCAAGAGGGCAAGGGTTCTATGCATTTCGAGGTGGCCAGCCCAAAGGGTGTCATGGCATTCTTACAAGAGCTCTCTTCTAAGGTTGCCCACCCGAGGCACATACATCCGCCACCCCTTAGTGAAGATCAGTCCATCCTCGGACCAAAACTGTCGTGCCTTCCCTCCTTCGATAAGCTGCTTTAGCGTTACAGCTGTAGGATCCTTTAGCAGACCATCTCGAATCCTTGGTAGAAGGGATGCTTGTACTTGGCTAACTCGACTTCGCTCCTCTACCTTTAAAGCAACGAGTTCAGCCTTACGACTCAATGCATCAGCCACCTGATTTGTACGCCCTGGCTTATACTCCAAGGTCATGTCAAACTCTGCAAGAAAATCCTGCTAGCGGGCTTGTTTAGGAGACTGCTTCTTCTGTGTTTGGAAGTAGCTGAGGGCCACATTGTCTGTTCGAACAATAAATCGCGACCCTAGGAGATAGTGCCTCCACACCCTTAGACAGTGGACCACCGTTGTCATCTCCTTCTCATGATGGTGTATCTTCTCTCAGTGTCATTAAGCTTTCGACTTTCAAAAGCCACTGGATGGCCCTCCTGAACTAGGACCCCTCCAATAGCATAGTCTAAGGCATCAGTATGGACTTCGAATGGCAGTGTATGGTCTGGTAGGCTCAGCACCGGCTCCTCCATCACTGCCGCTTTCAAGTCCACAAAAGCTTCTTGACATCTTGAGGACCAATCCCACAATCGGTCCTTCCGCAATAATTCCGTCAATGGTGCCGCTCGACGGAAGTAACATGCAATAAAACGCCGATAGTAGTTAGCAAGCCCCAAGAAAGAACGCAGCTCCGTCACCTTGGTAGGGGCCTGCCACTCTTGGATGGCACGGACTTTCTCCTTGTCCATGCTGATCATGCCGCCACCGACACGATGGCCCAAGAATAGGATTTCCTCCTGGGCAAAGTAGCATTTCTCCCTCTTCAGATAGAGGGAATGTTCTTGTAGGATCTTGAGGATGATCCGTAGATGCTCCACATGTTCCTCCAATGTCTGACTATACACGACAATGTCATCCAGGTACACCACCACGAATTTGTCGAGATAGTCATGGAACAACTTGTTCATCAAGGTGCAAAACGTGGCGGGGGCATTGGTTAACCCAAAGGGCATCACCAAAAATTCGAATGCCCCATACCTCGTCACACAAGTAGTCTTGCCTTCGTCTCCTTCTGCAATCCGGACTTGCCAGTATCCGGATCGAAGGTCCAACTTGGAGAAATATCGAGCTCCACTCAACTGATCAAACAGGTCCGCAATCAGAGGAATTGGGTACTTGTTTTTCACGGATCACTTTGTTTCAGGGCCCGATAGTCCACACACAAGCGAAGGCTTCCATCTTGCTTCTTTCTGAAAGAGAATTGGGGCTCCAAAGGGAGCCTTGGAGCTGCGAATGAGCCCTCCCTTCAACAGCTCATCAAGTTGCTTTCGGAGTTCCTGCAAGTTCCGGTGGGGCCATTCGATATGGCGGATGAGCCGGGCATCTTGCCCCTGGTTCCAGCTCGATCTTATGGTCCACCTCCTCCCGCCTGGGCGGTAAAGTCTTTGGTAATTCAGGAGGCATCACACCCTCAAACTCCTGCAGAACTTTCAATACCTCCTGAGGGGTGGAACCTAAGTCCTTTGGTTCCACTTCTAGCTTCAGCGCCGCCACATATGTTAACTCCCCTCTCCTCACCCCCCGCTTTAGCTGGAGAGAGGAAATTTGATGCATTCCTCCTGGGGTTTGCCGAACCGTCGGGACAACACAGGGAGACTCATCTCCCATCATGCACAAAGCATCAAGGAAGGGCATGGGTACCCCCCTGGCAGTCTGTAGGAAGTCCATGCCCAAAATAACTTTGAAGTCATCCAATGGTACAGCCATTAAGTTTGCCTTCCCATTCCAAGTTCCGACTCGGATAGGCACCTCCCTCGCAAGGCCCGCAATAGGCCGAGCTTCCTGAGTTCACCGCCTTCATCTTACTAGAGTCCCCCTCTAGCTTCAACCCAAGGCGGGTGGCTTCACGGTCGGCAATGAAGTTGTGGGTCGCTCCCGTATCCACCAGGGCTTGAGTGGCATGACCATTGAGTTCCACCTGCACATACATGAGTTCACTGCTTCGTCGATTGGATTGCTGGTGGATGGAGTGTGACTTCTGCTGCTGTCGCTGCTTCCATGGCTTGGACGACTCCCCCACTTGACCCTTAATGACATTTAGCAGCCTAAGGGCACCCATGCGGGGGCCCTCAGGTTGTTCCTCCTCATCATCACTGCTACTATCACCAGGGTTGGCTTGGCTCTTTCTGCACGCTGGCCTGCAATGCATTAAGAGCTTGCTTTTGAGGGCAGTTCTTTACCATGTGTGGTCCTCCACATAGAAAGCATCCAGATTTTGGGGTCTTGGTTAGATCCGGCCCCTTCATCTTGGGGTCCCTCTTCTTCTCATACACCACCGCCTTGCCTTTTGATGGTTTCTGACTTTTGGAGGGGCCCAAGATGGCCTTCTTCTTTTGATGGTCAGAGGGGAGGTAGTCTATCAACCGCTCAGCTGCCGCTTGAGCAGCTGCTAGATCTGCAACACCCCTTCGCTGTAACTCCTGCTGGGCCCATGGCTTCAAGCCCTCCAAGAAGTAAAATAGCTTGTCCTTTTCGAACATGTCTCGAATGTCCAACATCAGTGCCGAGAATTGTTTGACATATTCTCGAACTGTCCCAGTTTGTTGGAGACGCCTCAAGTTTCGTCGGGCAATGAAGTCCACATTCTCAGGCAAGAATTGGGTCTTAATCTCCCTCTTCAATTCTTCCCAACTGGTAATAGTGCACCGACCTGCTTGGATGTCTTCATACCGAGTCCGCCACCATAATTTGGCATCCCCAGTCAAGTACATCGTAGCCAAGATGACTTTGGTATCCTCCGAGTCGGGCCGCACCACTCGAAAGTACTGTTCAATATCAAACAGGAAGTTCTCTAACTCCTTTGCATCCCGAGCTCCACCATAACTTCGAGGCTCTGGTGCTCGCATTCGGCCTGTGCCACCATCCCCGTGTGTTGGGGTTGGCATGGTACTGACGGCTCGGGTTAGCACTGCAACCCTAGCAGCCAAGTCATTCAATTGCTCCCGTAGGTGCCTGATAGTCTCTTGAGTATTGTCCCCAAGATTGTCCACTGTCTCCACCAGCTGTTCCTGATTCACCTCCAGATTGGCCACACGGTCCCCTAATGAGAATAAGTGCACCACACTATCCTCAATCTGGGCTAACTGCGTCTCCACTATGGAGATTCGTTCTCTATGGCTCCGCGATTTCTCGATGTCAACTTGTACCTCCACTGGGGTTGAGGCGGCAACCGTTGCCTCCTCTTGCATCATCCTACTCGACTCTCCTCCATTTTTACGTCCCATCTGTGTTGCACCAATGTCCTCGATCGTGTCTGCTCTGATACCACTTTGTCACGGGTTCAACCAATTAGCAGGCCAAATCCGTGCGGCGCACCAATGTCACACGCACAAAGGAGCCAGCCAACATGCACCATGACAAAACACACGCAAAAGAGACAAGGAAGGGTATAGCAACACACTCAGATGTGGCACTGTAAAAACAGTATTTTCATTAAGGAGAATGAAAGATTACAAGCCTAGACAACCGTCGCTCAAACTACACTTAAGGGGCTCAGGAGGCAGGAGAGGCAACAATGGACACCGCAAGAATCCGCAAGAATCCGTAAGGAAACCGGCCCATTGGATTGTTCTCGCCCACCCTCCCAACACTATACAAGTGGGGCATCCACCCAAATCCCACCCGAGGGGTTCTAAAGTACCGAGCGGCATTGCATTTTCTTGGCAATCCGGCATAAAGAAAAACCCCCAAAACTGCCTCAAAATAATGTAAAAATGGCCCTGCGATGGCTACCCATGTTGTCTAGTTACAAGATATGTACAAGAGGCCATTGCCAAGCAAAATGCTAGGCAACATGGCCTGACATTATGTCACTTCTATTTGAAATTGGCATTTTTGTTTCACTACCTATCCCTTCTCTATGTTCCAATTAGGTGGTTGTTCACATGGCTAGTCACCAGGTCTTTTGTTGTGTTCTGTAAATAGATTCTTGCACCTTTTCGGATCTGATTCCAGTTGATTGATATGCTAACTAAACCTGTTCTATATGTTTGGTTGAAGATTATTAGTTTCAAACTGATCATGACTGATTCTATTCTCCAGCATGAGAAGGCGTGTTAGTGTATATGATGAGTAAGTGAAGATGAATGTCTATGAGATTATGACTGGTATAATTATGCATCACTAGAGGAATTCACATGCCATTTTACATTGTTATCGAGCCATTAGAAAGCAATACATTTAAGTATACATGGTAATGATGTAATATCACCTATCGATTGAAGATGGAATTCTTCAATACTTAATTAGCTGGCCAGCCACTGCATGTAATAAAATAGTGTCACATGCTCTCTGGGACTTAGAGATTGTGCGGTACACCTTTCTTCCCCACATGCCTTTCTAACCACTTCTCATTCTCTCTTCTCTCTTCTCTTTTCTTTCTATTATTGCCTTCTTTCCTCCTCTTCTCTGATTTTGCTGTTTATTTGATGCCCTGACAACAATATCTACAAGGGTCAAAGACGGCTGTTGCTGAACTCCGTGAATTGTGCAAGATACAAGATGGTACGAAGCAATGGTGGAATGAGAGTTCTTTTTGCAGATTTTGATCTGCTTTTTCCACTGTTATGGTCTTCTTTGATGCTTGAGATCTCAGGACAATGTTAAATGACTCGAAAATTTTTCTTGTGCTGTTACATTGCCAATAATAAAATCCTTTGTTGGCTCTTCAACTCAATTTACTACGGTTGTTTACCAAGCGGAGATGGATAGGGATGCCGTCTCTTGGTGAACGATAAGAGGATCAGGTTGTAGTGGTAGTGCTTGCTTGTTTCCATGTCAAACCAACGTCTCTTATTTATTTTCATTACAACATAAACTTGCTTAAGCTGAAGTCGATTAGTTTCAAGTCTACGTGTATGTGAGCCGCACCACTTGGTTCAGTTGTCTTTCTAGAAGGAAAGAAACAAGCAAACTGACAAGTGTGTATATATATATATATATAATGAAGGTTGTACAGAATCATCGAATAATCTATTATCTTAAAATTACTTGCATACTAAAAATCATATAATTTGAAGACTTCTAATTTATACATTAAGTGATTAAAAAATATATTTAATTTAATTTAATTTAAATTATTTAATTTTTGACTATTTGATGTATAGGTTAAGAATTTCAAAATCATATGATTTTTTTTTTTTTTTATGTACAAATAGTTTTGAAATAGTAGATCATATCCAACAACTTGAATCATCGATGCAGGATCTTTATTATAGAGTTTTGATCTAATCAGATCTTAATCCAAATCCAATCGATCTCATTCTAACATGCTTATATATATATATATTATTTTTTCTTAATTATCATTATCATTTTTTAATTTTGTCATCCTCAGTTGATCGCGGAGTAACCAGTGAGAAAAGAAGAGTGAAGCTTGGTTGGTGGAGCAACGTATAATTAAAAAAAAAAAAGAAGTAAAGCTACTTGTGCAATGCTAGTCCCATGCAATAACCATCTTAGCCAGCCGACCAATGTTGCATCTTGGAAGGCTAAGCTAAGTAGTATTGCATCTTTTACGCTAACCAGTGCTGCACCTCGGAAGCCATTGCGGCCGTCAGCCAGTGAATCTATGGAGCCACTACCGGTTCAAGGAGTTCTCTATATTATAATACAAACTACTCAGCATTCATCATTGATATCGAGCCTTTATCTGAACTTTGATGTTGTCACTTAACAAATTATCTCAAATGGAATTCATCCTTGCTAACCCATTTTGTATTATAAATATTGGCGGCAATCTAAGAGACCATTTTTTTGCAGGTAAAATATTTATCTAGGAATCTATATTTTTTTAATAAATATTTTTTAGATAATATTTAGATAAAAAAATAATTTATTTATATTCTTTTATGTATGAGAAAATTTTTCTAAAATCTTATTTATGTTCTTTTACATTACTATTTTTTTAGATAAATTATTAAAATTTATTTATATTTTTTAGATTTAAAGAAAAAAATGGTTGAGTTATTGAGCATTAAATGATAAGGATATTAGAAATGAGAATATGATATTTTAGGAATAAAATTAAAATACCTACTTTATTGGTTGATGAAAAAATGATATAGTTAAAAAGTATTTTTTATTTTATGAATAAATATTATTTATAAAAAAATAATTTTTTTATTTTAAAAAATATGAGAATATGAGTAAGTTGTCCAATAAAAAAGTAGACTAACTTTTTTATAATATTTATTCATAAAAGAATGAGATAGAAATGAAGAAATTTTTCAGAGCCAACCAATGGATCATTGCGAGGTTTAATCCCAAGCTCACCCCTGTGCGACCCAACATTGCTGGTGCTGGTTTTCTAATGTGAAATGATGAAGGTAAGGTCCTGCTTGCTGCGATGATATCGTATAATTTTTTTTATCTTTATCGTGTATGGTGCATCATGCATATCATCCATCATATAATAGACGGTTGTGCAAGTACACGAACGTTATGTATAGTCTCGTGCAGTCATTCATTGCACGATGGATGATGCATTGTACACCACACTATGTGATGTAACGATGTTTTATTTTTTTTAAAAAAAAAATCAAATTGATCAATATTGTAATATTTTAAAATATTATTTATATAATTTTGGTACATAAACGATACGCTCGCAACCAATAGGAATAAAACTTGCAGCTATTTGTAATCAAGACTAATCTAAATGTGATGCAGGCTCGAGTGAGCTTTTATGCATCTGCTTGGGACCAGAGCAACCAAAAGCGCAAGAGAAGGTGACCGCGAGTATCTCGTCGAAATAGGTTTCTTCGATCTCCGTTGGCTTGCCCCCGAAGGGACCTGACCTCAGAGGATAGAGTATCTCACGTGCGAGAGTATTCGCTTCACATGGAAACCGAGAGGCCTCGCACGGGAGATCGGCCTCGCGTGCCCGTTTCTTGAACCCCGGCCGGGTCTGTCCCTTGAAATCGTATGAAGCAGCTGCAGTGAGGAAGAAAGAATCCAGTTTTCCTGCTCTCTTCTCCTTCGTTGGATCTCTCATTAAACCTCTGGGAACAAACGACAATCTCAAGATGATGTCTCCGAGGCCGTCCGTCGCCGATTCCCGAGCCACTCCTTCCACTCCCATCAGGCAAATACCCAATTCCTTCAACTTCCTTTCTTGTTTCTTTAGCTTAGTTTGTGATGCACTTTTGCTTGGATTTTTGCTTTCTTTGTTTGTTTTTTCCATTTCATTCCTAGACATTGGAAATTTCTAAGTTAGACAGTCTAGGATTTGTACAAACGTTCATTTCTTGGCTCGTCGTCGTCGCTCTTCTTTTAGCTTTGAATATGCCTAGATAGGGTTGTCATTTTTTTCCTTTTGCTAAATCCCAACCCTATCCTGCGGAAGATCCCAACGCAGTGAGATAATTTGCTGCCGATTTTTTATGAGATTTCCATGGGAATTGGATCGATGATTTTGGGAGGTTTATGTGCTTCGCATAATCTTGGGACATAATTTTGGGCGAATCTTTTGTTTTTTTTTAAAAAAATACAACGGTAACTTTTCCGTTCTTGTTTCAGTTAGCGAGGAAAAGAGTTGTGAACTATCTTTTTCATGGGAGTTTCCATTTTTTGGTGGACTGGAATTGGGGCTGTTCTGTACCTTCAAATGATTATAATATTTTTCATATATTGTGCTCAAAGGGCAGCTTATTGTGCTTGGAGAACTTTTCCCTTGTATTATATCAATGTATATTTCTTTTACCCTTTCAAGGTTGTTGGTATTTGTGGAGAATTAGTGTCTCGGTCTTTCCACCTCGAACGTCCTTTGGTACATAAATGAAAAATAGATGCCAAGGCATTAACTAGCTAGCTGTGGAGATATCCGAGTTTCAAGAGAGGTGTCTTGAGACCATGATTTGGATCCTGAAGGGACTAGAAGCCATAAAAAATGTGACAAAATGCCCATCATTGTAGACCTATGGTTGACCCAAAAGGAATCTTTTTAGGGATCAGAGATGACAGTTGAAACTCATTGATTCCAATAACTGAGCAGTCTAAGTATTACCAATTGATTCCAATTCAAATTAGGGCTTTTACCTAAAAACCTATCATTTGGGTCTTGGGGCCATCTGCATATTGGGAGGATCTGCTAATGGCTACATCTTAAACAAATCTGGCCTATTGTTAGATCAATCATGTTTGGATGGAGCTATTGCTTCCTTTTTATGAAAGGTTGAGCCAGATCAACCGATCAGTACAGTAATTGCACTCCTAGGCTAAAGTTCATCTGATTTAAAAAATGCAAGGTGAAAAACAGAGAGGACATTCTTACTTTAGGTGATGGAAGAGTGAAATTAGGAGGTTTGAAGCACTGAAAATAATTGGTTAATTCAAGTTGGTGCTCTAGATGTTTTGCAATATTGGTGTTACATAAGGTCATCATTGTCATCCATGTGCTGTTCCATCACTATGGACTCAGAAGAAAGCAAATTGATAATTTATGCAGATATAACTACATACACGACATACCAACTAGAAATAAAGAATGTTTGCCTAATTCCATCAATATTTTGGCAAACTGTTTTTCATGTCGCATAGTGTTGTTTGAAAATTTTCTATCTATAATATTCAATTGACTTCTCACTATTGCGTTACCAAGTTCTTTTGACTTTAGGGGATTGCTTGGGTTAGGAGTTCAATTGTTTAATTTACTATCCTTAAATGAATTGTTAGTTATGTATGTAATTCTTCTTTTGAATTTCACCTTTTCAACCAACATGTCATAAAATCACTTCCTGGCAATGGATATTCATATCATTGTTTTTAAAGGCTGAATTGAGCTTTGTCTTGCATTGTATCTTGAGTTACTCTTGATAAATACCTTGAGTCTCATGGTAGTGATTATGCAAAGTATACACATCATATAGGTAGGCTTGTATTGAGGTCATTCTAGATCTTTTATTATTCCATTAAAGGAATCCTGCATATTAAGCTTTGATTTTTTTTTTCCTCACATATAATGGTAAGAAGGGGCAGATTTTATTTTATCTCTTCATTCTGATAAGTATGGACTTTCCATTACTTTTATCTATTATCTTTTGCAATAGACTTTAAGCATACATAGGTGTTTAGAAAAACACTGACATCGAAACAAAATTGACCACTCCATTGAACATTTGCTCAAAGTTTGTTGCACGCTGTCTATATATGTAATGAATAGAAGGAATGGATTTTCTTCTGAATGATACTATGTAGAGACTTGAGCAATATCTTTTGCTATAAACTTGAAATCATAGATTAATATTGAGAAAACAAATTCATTAGAATCTCTCCAAGGTTATTTCCTTTGTGAGTTGGATGTTTGTAAGAGTGAGGTCTTTACAGCCTTTTCTCATATCCGTTTTTCTCAGTTTTTGGGATTCTAGAAATTTCTGATGTTGGGCTAGGTTTCTTGTCTTTCAGAACTAAGAAGGCGTGGGATCCAAGTAGTGGTTAAGCATTATTGCAACTTATGTTTTTTTTTTGGAATTTTTGGAATGACAGAATTTCTAAAACATGGTGACATATTCCAGATTCCTTGAGATTATCTATTGCAAGATGGTCTTTGGACAAGCTTTTGATTGGGTTGAAGGAGAAAGATTTTTCTTCTTGTATTCTCTTGGACCACATGGTGCCAGGATTTGGCAACTTTAGGGCCTTTTTCTTCGTTACCTTATATTCTGGCTAGCCTGGCAAAGCTTCTTACTGTCGCATTAACCAACTTTGTTTAGCCTTGTTCGAGTTAATAGAATTTCCTTTTTATATTTTAAATATGGGGTTTCAGGATGTATGGAAAGGGTGGGCAAATGTGAGGAAATCAGAGATGGAAGATGGGAAAGAGGAAGTTGTTGGCTTGTTTTTGTCCAATCTTGTTTAGCTGTCAGACATATGAAGGGATTGTAGCATGAATTAATTTTTTTTTTCTGTGGAACTATTATGGGTATAACTTGATAATAAAGAACTTGCAAATAGGAGGACCAACTAATTTTGGAGCAAATATCGTGCCCTGTTAAGGATGTTGTACCATCAGACCAGCTGCTACTGTTTTCGGACTGTTTGGACAATCTGGTGCCTGTATGCTGACCAGGTTTCTTTAACCCACTTATATGTACAGGACTAAGTGTTTGCCTGGAACTGGCTATTTTCTGGAATAGAAAGTGAAACTATCTAGAGTATGTTCCCTCATGCAACTTCAGGAAGTTTGGGGGAGAGAGTATAATTTTTTTATCAGTAAAATTTTAATGTTAATGATATGAGATTCATTGGCAAGAGAAACATTTTCTAGTCTGAGAAGATCAGGGATCAGGTGCCTGCTCTGATAGGCAGGGCTTAAAAGAGTGGCCATGGTATTTATTTTTTTATTTGAACTATTACATGGTGCTAAGTTTTTCCTCAGCACTACAACTTTGTTTGATCATGTACAAATCCATCTGTTACCCATTCTGTGTCTCTTTTTTATTTTTGCGTATTATTTTTATGAACTCTTGTCTATGTTCTAGAATGTCATAATTAGACTCACATTACAATGGTAGAGACTATTGCATCATGCTTGCATTTTTCTGGTGCCATATAGACTATGATGTATTGATACCTAATTTCTTGGATAAACTATCTTACTCATTCAATTAGGACTTGGTGAAACCATGCCTGCAAATAATATGATGTCTACGCTCTTTTTTTTTTTTTTTTTGGTTTTTTATGTGCAAGTATTTTTTTTAAAGTTTTCACTGCGATATATTTTGTGATTTTTTTCTACAAATGCTGTACTTGTGGATCATTTGGAGTATCATTTGTAATATTTATTTATTTTGTAGGCACACTCCATTGCAAATAATACACGTTATTGGCAATTTCATGAGGATCTGGTCTGTCTACTCCATGTACCATTATCTGTCCCATCAAGGAGACTCAGTAATAGCTTTTATTTTCAGTTGTCTGGTACCAGCTTCTATCATCTTCCTGGTTCTGCAGAAGCCTTGGAAAGGGAGGCCCCTGCCCAATTCACAGGTTACCTATGATTCCTTAATTTTACTTCTTGTGCTGAAGGATTATATGCCACTATTGTAGTTTGTAGCATTATCAATATAAACTAAAATCTGGTATTAGATGTTTTTTTCTGAAAGGACATCAGTTTTTCAGGTCGTGCCTACTGTAATAAATGGAGGAATAATGGCATTATACTATATATTGTGGGGAAAAGGCCTTTCAACATGTGGCCCACTTATGTAGGTCTACTGGTACATATTTACATTTTTCCCTGGAACATTTTGGTTGCAATTTGTCTGAATGCATGTTATGTAAATTTTAAAGATAAAGTGCAATAATGGTGTTCAGCTTTACAAAGAAGTTGTTGAAAATCTTATGATGTAGTGAGTATTTGAATTCGTGTGTATTAAATGCTTTTGCATTTACTACTTATATAGTAACATTGGGGTTGGATCCAGTTTCAGGATAACCTACCCTCAAACCTGAACCCAGTAGTGTGTTTGGGTTCATATTTTGACTGAAGCCTACCCATCCATCAATTGGGTTGGGTCTGGGTCTGAATGGTTAAAACATTGTTAGATTGATTGTTTCAAGGTTGGATTTGGTATGGATTGGATCGAAATCCAAGTATCATGTGGGCCCATGTGTGAAAAAGTAGTGGGATTTGAGTGAAAAGAATGATGATAGTTTATGGTAGCTGGACGTGGGAAAGCCATGATAGCATCATAAGGTTGGAGCTGACACAACAGGTCAATGACTCACGGCAGGAGGCAAACTTAGGATTTATTAATAACCTGTAAAAGAGATCATGAAGGTATCAGAGTAAAATTGTAGAACTTGTATTATATTGGGTAGATCATCAGGACAGGGTAGGGTCAAGTATGTCTTCATTAAACCAGGACCTCAACCCCAGTACTTTATGGGTATATATTTACTGCATTTAAATGGAGTACTGTTCCAGCTAGGTACCAAGTAGCTTCCAGGTTCATCAGTCTAATTTGCAGCACTAAGATTTCAGGTACGTGCACATTTTTCTTTTGGTGGAAGAGGTATTATGGACACCTTTTTTCTTATTTATTTATTTATTTTTTGAATTTGTCATTAACTATTTTTCATTCATTTGATTGTATGACATGGTATTCTGTGAAGTTCTTGGGAAATAATGGTAATAGCCATGACCATAATCAGTAATAAAGCTACGCATGAGATTATCCAAGAATAGGTTTTTGCTATTTACTTATATTAAGGCTACGCATTTTTATTGCCAGCTTCTCCAAAACCTTTTTCATACCTACCTACAGGCTATCTGTTTTTTGTTGGTTGAGTAATTATCACATCTTCACTAAACCTGCCTGTGCCGTATCAGTTTATCTTCAGTATGTTCATCTACATTTGCTGCAAATCTTTTGCTTCCACCAATATACTCATAACTACTCCATCTGCCCTAGTTTTAGCACTCAGTTTTGCATTCTGACCATGGCCGTGCTATTTTATGCAGTGGGATTAGTCTACATTGCTGCAAATCCTTTGCTTCCACCACTGTACTCATAACTGCTCCATTTGCCCTAGTTTCAGCACTTAATTTTGCATTCTGACCATGGCCATGCTAGGTTATGCAGTGGGAGCTCTTTTTTTGTCTAATATTCTTATCCATTCAATAATTTGAGCCTTCTACTATTCGCAAACTTCTCTCTTATTTTTTCTGAAGCATGTTGCTATTGCATAACATGAGAACAGCACATCTCTGCTTTGTCTATCCACTCTACTTGCCCAGTTTCTTAATCTATTGAACATAGCAAAATATTAACTGCAGGCATCTTCTGGCCCTCAGTTTTACAATAGATTACTTTTATTTTGAATTTCACAAAATTAAATTGGAACCTTGTTTTAATTTGACTAATTTAAGATTCTATTCTACAAAATTTTTCTCTAGTTCTCATTCAGTCTTATATTGTTGAATTAAATAAGCATGTATCATATTTTAATGACATGTGCGATGACACCTCCTGAATACCAATTAAATGTATGTCTATGATAGGTAAAAGAAGCACAAGAACTTAAAGTCACCATTGCTACTGGCTAAAGAATATACTGGTGGAACCTCTTGCCATTGTCGCCCACATTACGGAACTAACATTCTTATTGGTAGTAAGGTGTAAAATCACGACATATATATAGAGTTGAACTTTAGTTTCTTGAATCAAGGGTGGATGCGCCGTATGTGTGGGAGAAAAAAGGGTCAAGAAAGCACTTAGGAAGCAAGTGCAAAGGCGAGATCCATAGGAGGTGCCAAAACCAGTCCAACACTCTTTGTAGAAGATTCCAAAAGCCAAAAACATTTTCATCTCAAAATACTCCACTAAATTGAATATAAGTCAGTAACTTTTAAGGAATATGAAAGAAACATATTCTGGCCTCTCTAGTGATCCAATAAGTATATGGTTGGACCTGCTTTACATGTATTTATATTTTGTCATTTTTTGGTTAATTTAATAATAGAAATGTAAATCTTATTCGTGTAACTGCACATACAACATTTATTTTGTCATAATAATTTAAGCAGCCACCCGGTTGAACTCCTAACATAGGGATGGCAACGGGTCAGGTAGGTTATTACCCGTACTTGCCCTATACTTGGCTCAGGGTTGGGCAAGGCAGGTAGAGTTAGATGGAACATGTTGGAGGGATTGGGTTGGGTTAAGCCACAAAAATAAAAAAAATTTGCCTTTATATATATATATATATATATATATTCCTCGGGGAGGAGATTTGTGAAGTGTCATGTATATCCAGATCGGGTTGGATTTTACCATTACTTGTACCCGACTCGGATCTGCTGTGGGTTGGATAAAACCTGCTCTGCTACAGTCAGGTCAAGTAGGGTACCCGATGGGGTGGAATAAATTTCTGCTTGTATATAATATTTGTTTCTTTAGAAACTTATTGTATTCAAGGCAGGAAAATACTTGACTATTTAATACATTGGAAGAAGAGTATCTTTCAGAGCAAGTAATAGTTTATCCATAATCAGACTTGATATTGAACTTTACAATACAAGGCTCTTAGGTATATATATATATTTTGGATTTATTGAGTTTCAGAAAAACACTTTTCTTACTGTAATTGTAGTTAATGTTGCTTTGTTTCAAAAACTGAACCATCAGTTTGTTGAAGAGTCTATACATTTATGCCCATTTAGTGAACTGAGTTATCATAAATTAAAAATTGCCTATGTATTCAAAACATTTTTCAATAAAAGCTTTCATTCTTGAATTGTTTGATGAATGACTGTTGATTTGTAGTTACTGCTGTGATTTGGTTTGTATCAGCATTCAAAGGACCAATAGAGTGACTTGAAGGAGAAAATAAGTTGCTCAGAATCTGCCTGAATGAGATGATGCATTTCATGTCTGAAGGATATTTTACTTCAATATCAAGTATAGGCTATGTATTTGAGTATGTCAGTGAAGTAAGCCACCATTGCTAGACATAAAACACTACTTAATATTAGGACTATTTATAATATGGAACAGTATGACATAGAGCAGTATTTCAAACCTTGATCACTGAAGAACTACAAACAGGACTTTGCACTTGGCAAGCATGCTACAGTAACTTGTCAGGATAAACCCTGCATTTAGAGTAACTCTTCAGGATACTGGTGAGCTGATTTGGACATAAATCTGTTTACCTTTTTGCACTACATTTTGACCTTGCATTTGAGTAATTTTACTTGACCATGTCTGTCTGATATTTGCCAATAGATTTGGCACGGTAGGCTATTATGACGAGAGATATAAAATGGGAGAACCATGATTAGCAATAGAATAAGTTATGCTTACATTTAAAAAGCATAAGTTTGCATTTTTGCTCTCTACTGTGTTGCAGTTGTTTACACAGTCAATTTCTATTTACTCTTGGGAAGCCTGCTTTTGAACATAAAAGAGCCTCCTCATGGGATTGATACTTTCGTGTCAGCTATGAAATTTCTTGCATTCACTTTGTTTCTCTCCACCTTCCACCAAGCAAACCTTGCAGTCTTCCACAATATGCATGATGCTGGAATAATCTGCAATTGATATATCACTTAATTTATTACTTTCTTTTCTTGTATATTCACATTCTGAGGTTCAATTTACCTTTTCTGTTGAGGCTGCAGTGCTATATTGGCAGAGTATGCGGGAGCCGTCCTTGGAGTTTTATCTGCAGTATTGTATGGACGAAGAGCTAATATTTGGAAAAAAGTAAGTGGTCATGTACTATTGAGCATAAATACATTTATTAATTTCTTGAAGATGAGTTTTTACAGTGCTGGCTGCAAGCATGGCATCACATATGTAACTGTCCAGTTGTGTATCTGAGAGCTAATCATTCTTTGCAAGGGTACAATTTGGTATGGTTGACTTTGGTATTCATTGTATTGCACCTCTATCCATTTTACTTAGATGGAAGGCAAAGAAAAAGAATATTGTAAATCTTGTTGGTCATGTATATTGAGATATAAGAACAAACGTTAAGCCATTTTACAGGGCTATTAGATATCCATTATTTACAAGTTTTAGGTCATAAATAGGTGTAACAAGCCCCATGAATTCCTGTGTGTAAAACACATGGAGTGACTGCCATTCAAGCGGGGCAGGGATTGGGGCAGGGTGGCATTGGACTGGGCTCATGATCTACAATTGCTGTGCAGCCATCTGCGACTAGTTGTGATCTAAACCATTTCTTTTTTCTTAGACATGCATATTTCAGTTTGATTTAATCTTTTGTGGCATGCTAGTTGATTTAACCGGGCAACATGCAAAAAGTTTTAATTTGTTGTATGCTTAGAGAAATATTACAAGCAAGGTTTTAAATCCCGGTGCAATGGGGGGCTCCAACTATACTCTCCCGTTCCTATGAGAAAATAAGACCGGGATGGGGTCGGGACTTTGGAACCCATCCAAGAAAAAATAGGAAAAAAGGAAATAAAGATGAAGAAAAGGAAAAAGTGAAAGGAATGAAGAAGAAGAAGAAAAAAGAAAAAAAAAGAAATAAAGGAAAGGATATGAGATAGAAAAAGGAAATGAAAGAAAGGAAGGTAGAAAAAAAGAAAGAAAAAAAGGAAGGAAAGAAGAAAAAAGAAAGAAAAGAAAGAAATAAAGAAGAAAAGAAAGAAATAAAGAAAGAAAAGAAAAAGGGGAGGGAGACGGAAGGTATCTATTGGGACGCATGACCGGAATTGCTGCCGGGATGGGGTGGGACAGTAGGAGTCCCATTCCATAGAGAAACCGGAACTATCCCATCCCATGGGATTTAAAACCTTGACCACAAGAAATATAATTTAATTCTTCTATATATTGTTCTATCATTTTCCTGCAGCATTCTGTTTTTTTTTTTTTTTTTTTCCAGGTGGGTGGACTTGTTGCTATGTTGGCAGCATATTATTTCTTATCAGAAGGATGGGCCACAAGAACAAATTCACCTTTCTGTATCCAATATGTAATGGAAATTTAGATATGCTGATTTGAAAACCCTTCATCTTAAATACTGTGAACTGTGAAAATTTGCAACAGGGTAGCATAGATAAGACATTCTTAATTGTGAAGAATTTATTATTTTTGTTATAGCAAAAGGACATTCCAGTAATTACATGAACTTGACTTGAAAATGCTATTTATAGATAGCTTTGGTACAGAACCACTGGTACAGGAAAAGCAAATCTTAGGAATTAAAGAAATAGCAGTGCCCATCTCTGCTGGAATCTTATCAGCTTTGAGAAGGGTAATTGCACGGCGTGTGTCACTCAAGGTATTATTACCTTTTTAGGATATCTTCTATCTTTCCTACTAGAAATTTGACAATTGCACGTGTAGTAGCTAATGATCACGTGCATTTTCTTATAGAATCAGCTTAAGAGGAGACTTCATGCAATTACTGTTGCTTCAGCTACCTGCTTTCTTTTCCCTCTAGCCATGTGGGATACAATCTTGGTAAGTGTAGGTGAATTGTCTTTATACATGCAATGATTGTTAACTTGTGAAAATTATGTTTGCTCTGCATGATTTTTTTTTATTATTAAGCTCTATAGCATTTTGCTTCCTTATATATTTTTAACTTGTTTTCATTTATTGACTGCAGGGATCAACAACTGATAGCATCACTAAGTTCCAGTTTCCAAGTTGGGCTTATTTGAGTACAGTCCTCTTTGGGATTATTTTTATATTCTATATTGACAATGTTGCTGAGGAAAGGTAACTTCCCACAGTTTTGCAAGCACATGTTCAATGATCTTAGCAATTTTACATAGTTTGAACCCACTTCTGCAAATTGTTTCACTCCATGCTTTCTGGAAATAAATTGATGTATATTCTGAGGGTTTTGGCTTATGTCAGATTCACCTGTCTGCAGATTGCATCTTGTTTTCTCTTCTCCAAGACATTTAATGATTTCAGGAGGATGCATCATTATTATGGAGATATTATACAAAATGGACTTCTCACTGTTAGGTTTTCTGATTTGCTCCTTGATTCTGGGATTTGGTACATTTCATGGTTCCTCCCTTTTTATTCTAGCTTATCTTTTTCAAATCATTCACATGTAGTGGTCTAGACTCCAGCTAAGTGATGCAGAAGCTTATATCGTTTGTCTCTCACGTTGAAGTATTCAATAAAGAAACTCTAATTTACTAAATCCCAACTTGTAAGAAGCCAGAGCTGTTATTGTTCATTCCTATTATTTTGTGATAAAAACTGCAGGAAACTCTTGATGATTTACACTGCCCTTGCCTGGACTTTTTTCTTTATATAGAACTAGCATTTTTGCTTGCCTGACATACTTGACATTCCAATGTTGTTTGCTACTTTTGTACATATGTACATGCTGGTAAGTGTTTACCAAAAAACAATTCCAGTAAGTGTTTACCAAAAAGCAATGTTAAAAAATGATGTGAGATTTTTTTCCTATGATCTCGATGTTATAATCTATTGATTTTTAATCTATATATGTTTTGACATGCGTAGATCATGATCAATAAGATATATTCTCAATTTAAATGCTTTATCATATATTATAGCACACTACCATAACAAAACTGTCCATTTTTGTATTCACATGATGCATAGGTTAGAGACCACCAAAATATATGTTATTTGGTTTCTAAGCATTTTTTAGTAGTATTGATCATAATCAATGGTGCAGATCTCCGATTTAAATGCTCAATAATTAATTTTGGACTTGATAGAAGTAGATATCCTCTCCTTTAGAGGGGAGCATGGTCCATCCTTGTATACACATTATAAAATCAAATTATGATGTCGATCAAGCTTGGCCAGGGTAGTTTCAGTCAGCTTGGGGGTGGCTTGAAATTTGATCAGGCCTAGCTGATTGGATTGGGCAAGTTTGGCTGGCCACACCCAAGTCAAGCATTTAGTGTTACTTTAAATACAAGAGCACATAATTTAAGGCAGTAGAATAAGCTGCAGAATACCAGGCTATTGCAGGAGGCATTTGGGTTTGATTTGCATATCTTAGTTTTAAGGACATAGTGATAATGAAACCTAAACTTTTGAATTAATACATTATTAAAGCTAATCGAAGAATCGGAGTTTGCTCATCACATTTG
This sequence comes from Cocos nucifera, assembly GCA_006176705.1. Taxonomy (NCBI): domain Eukaryota; kingdom Viridiplantae; phylum Streptophyta; class Magnoliopsida; order Arecales; family Arecaceae; genus Cocos; species Cocos nucifera. The sequence goes on along the minus strand of QRFJ01002197.1, from coordinate 521,204 downwards.
CCTTGGTTAATGTGGCTCACATTATCTGGATTTGATGTTAACTGTTGTATTAGATATTTCTCATCTGCTGTATATTGAACTGAGAATTTTAGTCTCCATGTTAGGCACAGATTTTGCATAATACTTTTTCCCTTGAAATCATTTTTTCTGTTAGAATATTTGCAAGAAATAGATGAACCGTCTATTTTTAGATGTTACTTTAGAATGACTATTATGCACTTAGTGTTGTGGATCAAATGTTTAATGGTCTTGAAAGTTGAAATTGTTTTGATTGGATGTGTCCTGAGATTGGGGCTAAAATCATTGAGGAACTCAAAATCATTGACTGCCATTTTGCATCTGGTCCCTACACACTTGGCATTTATTGTTTATCCCATTACGCACGTACGCCCGCGTTTTACTCAATTGTTTTCCACACACTTACACTTATGTACACAGTTATATCCATTTTTCACACAGTTATGCAGCAGTTTGTACAGGGCCAGGGACTGAACATTAAACAGCTTGAAATCAGGGGGCAGGTCAGTGAACAGGGATTAAGCATTGAATTGCAAATTTAGCCAAACAAAGGGCTGGGTGTCAATTATCCCATAATTATTTATATCAGTAAATATAATCTCAGAGTCTTATATCCAACTGTTTGATGCTGGTCTTATGAATCCTTTTTCTTATTTATTCCGATTAGGACCAGCATCATTTGACACCCTGAGTTTCTGAGTTCTTTCTCGCCAGTTTTATTTAAGGTTATCAGGTCCTCTCTTGTTTTCTGATCCTTATTCAATCTAAGCTCCTCTCTCTCTTATCAGGCCGTTGTTGCACAACATCCATATTGGTCCTTCACCTGTTCTTCCTTACCTCTTCCAACCTTTTAATTTGCAACAAACATGTTCACTTGGCTTTAAGCTTTATGTATGTCCCAAGGTTACAAATTATGAATTCGGAGATTTTTAAACTGGCCAATGTGTTTTATCCAAAACTATAAATTTAAAATGTATTCATGCAATTGATTATCTATTATAAATTGTTTCTTGCATTTCTGTGAATCTAATGCCATTATATATGGTCCATTAACTAGGTATCTTCGAAGCAACTTCTCTGGAGCGCTCAAAAAGGGATCATTTAGATCCTCAAGATATACCTGATGGAACATTTCAGAGTCAGTTGCAGATGTCCCCACTTCCAAGCTGATGTATGTGCTCTGATTGTTGATTTACCATAGTTAAGTTAATCCCTCTCAATATTTGTATCTGTAGAGTAGTTTATTTACCATATAAAGTAGTGTCTTTCGTAAATGCTCGCCAGTTAGCTTTATTTAATGTTCTTGGAACAGTAATATAGAGATAGAAAGTTCTTTTGGACACGATAATTACTGATCACCACCACAATGAATATAACCAGTTCAGCATTCCTGGTTTACCTTGATCAACCATGTCCAAGTTGGTAGACAAGTATATTTGGGTTTCATGATAAGCTACTTCATGTTATCAATATATTAAAATACATCTAAGGGTGATCCTTCAAGTTTGATAGGTGAAATTATAAGCTACTGATGATGGTTGCCCATAAGAGCAACTGTGACATGACTAGAGTAATTAAGGCCTAATAGGTAATAACGTAATCACAATGAATTCAAATACATCTAAATTCTGAGATAATTTTGTTTCATGAATCGAATATCAATAGTTGTTCTCTTGGCAACCTAGGTTTCACTGTCCTGAGGTTCATCCTTGACTATTAGTGCAGCAGGGTCACATTCTTCTCAGCAGTTAAAAATTATGTTGAACTCCTAATTCGTAAATGACTCTAATAATAGCTCCACAGTATAATCAGCTCAAAAGCAGGCTATAGCAATTCATACCGGCTGGTTCTTTCTAATTCTATGATTTGGGCCTGTATATAGCCAATCCACCAGAAGAGCTGGCTGGGGATCGGTCAAACTTCTTGTTGAACATTTGTACAATCAGATTCAGTCTTGGAAAAGGCGACAAAATATGATGAGGCTTTTTCTTTGTTCTCTTCTGATTGTCCAAAAAGGGAGATAGGTGGAGAAACACAGAAAGAGGATGAAAAAGCACAAGAAATAGATCATCATCCATATAATTGTCATCATTGCAGCTCAATCCTTTTCCGATCAAATATTGGGTGAGATACAGAACAAAACGTGTGGTTAAGAGGGCTTTATGTATGAACAGGAATTGCAATTAGTTGTCAACCCTCTGGAAAGTGGTGCCAAATTCATGGTCAAGGCAAATTTGTTTTTCTACTTTTTGTTTTGCAAGGTAAAATCACCAATGAGACCATCACTGCTACTTTTCTCTAGTGTAACACAAGGAACTAATTTTTTCTCGAGTTACTATTTCTTACTTAAACAATCTCTGCTGTAAGATCCACACTAATCCTCATAACTTTTTATTTTCTGCTAATTCAATATCAGAATAATTGTATCTTCTATTATTTTGTAGGACTCAACATGATGCATGTTTCTTGTAATTAGATCAATGGGAATGTGGATGCAAATTTGGTGCATGAAATTTTATGTATAGAAAGGTAGCGAAACAAGGATGTTTATTTTTTTAAAATGACATCAATATATTAGGTAATACATATGCTTGTCAAGATATGTTTGAAATGCTAGTGCTCCAGTTCAGTTACTATATTCTGAGATCACTAGTATGCTGAGTACACTCTAGTGACAAGAGCTACAAAATTTCTGACTATACTAATCAAATTGGTACTACTGCTGTTGTATGGCCTCTAGTGCTATGTACTGCTACATGCATTTTATAATGGTACATTCGCATGTGGCTTATGAGAGCTGTGTATAAGTATCTCCATGACAGTGCAAATTAAAAGGTTACCAGGTTTTGAGTTTTTGCAGAGTATTTCAAATTAAATGCATGTATGGTGGCATCTAAAACTTGTAAATCCCATCACCTGTAGGGTTTGAGCAACTGCTTCTTTCCCAGTTTGTCTTTGCTGTAATTGCAGATCCACATAATACTGTGACTTTAGAAAATAGCACAATCATTGCAAGCGAACCTTGGGCCAAAACAACCATAGGTTGAGATGAGGTATTGCTAAGGCTGGCTGGATTCATTCTTTAGCTACAACAAAGTACTGGAGCTTCAGTAATTGCAGGTTTCCAGCTACACACAGCTCCATTAGCATGATCAGTTTCTACCAACTGCTGGCTTCGATTGAGCTTTGGATCGTTTAAATGTTTGAATAGTAATATGACCTGATTTTATACTATTGACAAATATGAAGGGATACTGGTTTGATTATTGAATGCAAACCTAAGCAACAACCAGTCTTGCATCAATTCAGATTCAGAAGGGACTTACTGTATAGATAGACATTTTTGTTAATATGCATGGTTTTCCAAAGTGCCAAAATATGATGCCAGTTTGATCCACGAGGGAACAATTTTTAGCCTCAAAATTCTGAGGATTCATCCTTATAGCATTATGCAAGGTACTGGACGCTATCAACTATCAATACCATTCTGCATCATGCATGCAATTGCTTTCCATTGAATATAAAGTAAAGCACAAGATATATTGATTTTATTTTTCTCATTCTAGTTACTATATTTTATATCATTTAAGTTACAATATTCAATGGGTCCATTTCTCCGAGCTATTCCTTCTTTCTCTCTTTGCTTCTTTTTTTTTTTTCTTAATCCTGATGAATGAGAGATTATTTAGTTTTGATTGGATCTTAGGATTTATTTCTGCATTTGCTTTTTCAAGAGTGACCATGACTCTTTTTTTGGCATGCATCCTTTATCAACTAACGTTACTTTCATCTTTGTTTTGCAGCACTTAGTTTAGAAACCCATCTCTCCAATACGTCAACCTTGGTGAAAGATAGAGCTCAGAGCGGTGTTTTTGTTTTTTTAATTATTATGAAAATTGTCTTTTCTCCTCTCTAACTCAGTTTAATTCGTTGAAGATTTATTGCAGCAGTTGCTCTGGTATGTAAACAATCAACGCGACATGCTGTGGCTTATCATTACTTGCTAGGATGTATTCGAACACTTGTATGTTAAATCCTGCGCCATTCAAAAGTTGTGTTTACCGGCTGCTGAATTGTTGCTGATATGGTCAATGAGTTACTGTGATGCTGGGATCTAATGTAGTTATTTAAAGGTCTGCTATGAACGTGTTTCTGAAAGTGGGCTTTGGCCGACCCGTTGAGGAGGCTTTGTCGGTGGCCATTTGTGATGCTTCTTTTTAAACTGGATTTATAAGCTTAACCTGTTTTATTAGTAACATCGAACTGAAAAGTCCTCATGATTATTATATTTCATGCCTCTAAAACTTGATGTATATGCCAACCGTTACTTTCCCCTGCAGTCGCTTGGCGTTGTAGGGCGGGATAGAGATTTTTATTCAAGAAAAAAAAAAACAAAAGAAAAGAAAAAGAAGGAGAAGGCAGCAGTGATTCCTGGTAGCTCGAAGGACTCCGTGGATTTCAGCTCCACGTTTTCTGTTCCCCACTCTTTTTACCGGTCGTCATGCGTTGTAGCTAATCTCTTTTTTCATAATTTTTTTTAATTGCTCTGGTTTTGAAATCCACACCCTGTTATTTTTTTATTCGTTGGGTGCTCTTTTATGGTTGCCATTGTCTTTTTTTTATTTCTGTTGTTCCTTTTCCTTGCCAAAACCAGGTGGGAAGTTTCCGCTCGAAATCTGCCAAGGTTCACAGCATTAGTTAAAAGAGGCATGAGGAGCAACCACCCTCTAAAAGATTGTGATGGACTAACATGGTGACCAACTCCCGAAAGGATTTATGAATCTAATAATCAAAATCCAAGATAAATGATGCGCACAAAAAAAAAGAAAAGAAAATAGAAGTTGATGGGTGGGTTTGGGTTTGTGGGTTGGGGAGGGTGGAGGAGGAGCAGTGGCGGCGGTGAAGAAATCTCATTATTTTTTATTTTTTTATTTTAAAAATATATTTAAAATATTTTTATTTTATTTTTAAAATAAAATATAAATAAATTTGATATAATTAATTATTTTAAAAATATAAATAAATGATGTTAGCTAATTTGATGGTAGTGGTGGTAGAGATAGTGGAGTAGGGTTGACGATGGGCTGGATTTTAGCATTGAAAATATTAAATCTTAAATAAATTCATTCCAAAGTCTTAGTTGGTTATAGTGGCAAGAAAGTTAACACTTTAATCATAGTAAGAGTAACTGTGGGAGCACCAATGGGATAATAGGGGCCATGGTGATAGTGTTAATGTTAACAATTGTGATGGGGGTGATGGGGATAATAGCTATGGTGATGGCAATAATAACAATGATCATGGAGGTAGTGTTGCTGATGGCAACAAAGATGCGAGCATTTGTATTTTTAAAATTAGTGAGAGTAAGAATTTTTTATTTTGATTTTTTTGAAAATAATAAAAATAATGTTCATATAAACATGATAGTACTAAACATATTTTTTTATCCCAATTTTTTTGATTTTATTTGTCAAAAATAGAAGTAAGAAATAAAAGTGATGCTAAACATGTTGAATTAATAAAAAAAAAAATAACTTAGAAAAATTGAAGTTAAAACAAAAGGGATCCAGGCTCATTCTTAAAGCTTGACAAATAAGCCGCGCCTAAGCAAGTGGGCATTCCAGCAATAAATAAAACTCCGATTTAGCTCGATAATTAGCATGGCCGAGATCAATTATGAGAGCTTCAACATACATTTTCAAGTTCAGATCAAGTTAAATTTACTTTTCACCTACTACTGAGCTAAGCTGGGTGCTCTGTTGAGTTCTAATCTGTGGGTGGCCCCTTTGCTGTGATGTTACACCGGCCTCTGTTTGCTCCCTTGTTGCTCTCTTTACATCCTCTTTCTCACGGTGACTGGTTTTCTCTGGTCCTTCGTTGCACCTACTTCATTATGCACAGGCGTTATCTGCCGCCAGTTTTTTCGGGGATCGGTACGGTGTGGACGGTTCTTGTTCACGACTCTTCATCAATTCTACTCACGTCCTTTCTTTCATGCTCTACATTGTACCAGGTTCTTGGAGATGTGTTATGATTCCAATGGTGCTGCGGGTGCTTACCGTTCATATCATTGCCAGGATATTATACTATTTTACCTGGGCACTCTTCTTTAGCTGGTGCATTTATATTTATATTTTTTTTAATATTATTTTTTTAAATAATTAATTAAAAAAAATTATTTTTTTTAAAAAAATTTAATTTTAATATTACGATAGTTTCGATGAGATGGCTGTAAGTAGAAGAATAAGATGTTATTTTTATTTAAAATAACCTGATAAAATAGTACAATAACATTTTCGAAAATAAATTTAAAAAAATAATATTTTTGAAATTAATTATTTAAAGATAATATTTAAAAAAAATCCGATATTTTCTATGGCATGTTTTTTCTTTTACTGTTTCTGCTCCTCCAACGGGATACTTGTGTGAATTGCTCACTACATGTATTCCAGGAGCTCTATTATCAGGATATAGCCATCGTGAGACCGTAGCTTTCAATGTTTTAATTGCGTAATTGTTTTCTCAAATTGCTTCTATCAGGCTCTCATCCTGTCAACCCTAAAAAAAAAATTTAAAAAAAAAAGTTCGGTGTAAATAATTTTTTTTTGTATTTTCAGAAAAAGAGAGGAGAGCGACCTACCATAATTACACAGGTCGCAATCTTTTCAAGATGCCCCATCCATCAATCAGATCCAAACCCTCTACGTACTAAATGTCAAGTTATTGCATGCACCAGGTCCAAGTGAATCAGGACAAATTTCGAAGCATCTGCACGGTAGATAACGCGCAATCGGAAATTGATGACATACAAAGAGTAACGTGGCGTGTTATCCACCGTAGGATTTGGCGCGGTCCTATTGTGCCTGGTGCATGACACTAAATGGAGAGGTACGGGGGGCGCGGACAGCTAAAATTTCCGGAGCCCAAACCGAGCAACACGCGATGCCGATGGGTCCATGGCTGGTCTGCCCACAGACAGCCTACGCATCGCCGCTGGATTTAGCGAGCCACCCAAACGGACGCGTCAGTCCACCGGCTAATTCTCCACCGGAAGTGGTGGGTAAGAAGGCGGTCCCACCGGTGCCGCCGTGCCAACCTAAAGGGCCAAGTCCGGACACGTCGTCTATCTGACTCCAGAACCATCCAATGCATTTACTTCCCATGCGCTACCCCTTCCTTTCCTGCAAATTGCATAAAGAAAGGAAGCTAACCTCCGCGGATGATAGACCAAGGAAAAAATAAGCAGCAGAAAACGCGAGCAGAAGGAACCGATCAATGGCAGAGGGCGAGGGAGAGACGAAGAAGAGGGTGATGGTGGCCATCGACGAGAGCGAGTGCAGCCACCACGCACTGGAGTGGGCCCTCACCAACCTCCGCGACTCCCTCTCCTCCCCGCTCTTCATTTTCACCGTCCAGCCCCTCCAGAACGTCAGCTTCCTCGCTGCTGCATCCTACGGCTTCCCCGTACGTTTTTCTTCTCCCCCCCCTCAACCCCCCCCCCCCCCCGCCCTTCTTTTTTTTTGCCCCTTCCTTGTCTCAAAAGAATTTCCTGAATCTGCCAATAATAATAATAGAAGCACTTCTTGTTATCTATCGGTAAGTTGCACGGTTCATAGAAGAGATTTTGCCCTTTTCGTTTAGCAAAAATTGCAGCACGATTGCATCCGATCGTTGTTTGGTTTCAATTTCGAACTGTTTTGCATGTATTTTGATCTGATCATGCGAATAACTTTTTTTATCGTTTCCGTGGGTTGCGAGCAGCTCCCGAGTTGATTCGGTCGGTGCAAGAACACCAGCAGAAGGTTTCGCTTGCTCTCTTGGAGCAGGCAAAGGAGATCTGTTCTGAGCGCGGGGTATGACCGCAAGCTTCTATCTCTTTCTCGATTTTTCATTGCTTGCACTCATTACGGATGCAGTTTTGACGAAATTTGGACGTAGTTTATTCTTCTTCCGTATTATTACCATTCCTTGTTAGTCCTTCAGTTTTCTACTCCATTCTAAAACAATTTGAATTTGTAGTTGATTATAAATCAGGGGAACTGTTAGCTTGATGATTAATCATAATGACAGTCTTAGGTTACTTAAGTTTCCCATGTTTAATAATATCATGTCCGCCTAGGCGCCTAACGATGAATCATGCAATCATCTGTAGTTTATCTATAGTGTTTAGGACCCTAAATGGTATTGATAATTATTTATTAATTTTAGGAAACATGGTAAATTCAACCCAGTAAAGGAAACTCGCTTTTAAATAAACACTAGAATTTCAAAATGGATGACTCGATCATGTCTATTTCAAAGGTGTCCTTGTTAGTCCAGATTTTCGCATTAAAGTACAGTTTTGTTAAAAAATCTGTGGCATGTTTTTTTTACGAAAGATCCGCTTCTTGTGTATTCTTGAAGTGACAGAGTTATAAAGTATGGATGGTTGATTCTTAACAATTCACCATCTTGTGTCTTTTGCCAAATCTTCTTTGAACCTTGGTACACTGCAGTCATATATGCACACTCACATGAGCTATGAGCCAAAGGGTGCACTGGGTGCTTTGTGGCACATATCACACTTGATATGCCATCTCATTTTGATGCACAGACTAGCATTCAACCCAAATGTACTGTTTCTTGGACCAAGGCTTAGTGGTGTTGTGGCCTTGCCGTGAATCGTGGTGCAAAATGGGGTCAGTTGTGCTTTAAGGCTTGTATCATCTTGTCTTAAAGTCAATAGCTCAGCATGCCTCACCTTCGAACCTAATTTCATGGCGTAGGTGCAGAAAGCTGCATACCCTTCCCTTCCGCATGTGGGCATGCATAGTGCTCAAGGAATATGCAAGTTTGCTCAACTAGCTCATATAATTGTATGGAAGGGGTTCTCGGATGCACATATTTGAGGAAACTGAGGCAAGCCCTTGCATGTATGGGTGACTTGTAGTGTCATGCCCTGAACCCAACATTCGGATGGTTGGTCCTAAAGAATATGTAGGGCCTTAAAATTTACTACACCCTCAAGATACCATGAGAACCATTGATGTCAATTCGTAATAAATATCTCATGTTAATAAATATCAAACCTTATACAACGTTCAAAATTTGAACATGCAACTATTATTGATGATGCTTTATCTAATTAATCATATTTTCAATTCCTTCAATCATCCAACTAAGTATCAATGACTCATCTGTTCACCCGCAAACTCAATCATAACCAATCATGAACATCCTACAACTCTGAAAAAGAAAGGAAAGAAGGGTTGTGAGCTTTACAGCCCAGTAAAAATCCTCCACACTCACACCAACATGAATACGAAACATGTTTTAACCAATATATATCTGATAAGAAATTAATAGCATTCATACATCATCAATATGATAGTTAAATAATATTATCATGTACAATTCTACATCGCATATCATAATTCAACAATTCTTTTCAACAATAATTCAATGAAATTTCTTATCATTTATTGATTAACACATTTCTGATCCAAACAACATTATTATTTCGGCATTGGACTAGATTCGTTCATGCTCCAGTCCATAGTAGGTCAAACACACTATGTTTCCATTCGTGGTCAGCAACCACATCTCAGTCCGTGGCTGACATCACAAAATCCATGTTCGCATGTGTCGGCTAGCCCAAATACCCTTCAATTATACATGGTTCATTATTTTGATGTGATTTTGGCATTGGATTTAGTCACAACCGTGCTCCAGCCCATGATTGATATGCCATGTTTCGTACATGGCTGACAATTCAGATGCTTTCTTTTTCTGTACTTTATGTTTGTCTTTCTGGTACTGAACTAATTACAATCATGCTCTAGCTCATGGATGGCTAAACACAATGCTGCATCTCAGCCTGAGGCTGACCCAGTACATATACCACGTTTCTTGCATGGTCGAACGGTCCAAATACTGCCCATACCCCATCCATATTATTAAAGTCATAATCTAGTTTTGGGCATTAGATTAGTCACAATTATGCTTCAGTTTTTGGTAGGCGAAAACAATGAGGTAGGCGAAAACAATGACGCATCCCAGTCCAAGACTGACCTAGCACATACACCATGTTTCTTGCATGACCGGCTAGCCTAAATGCCGCCCACACCATAAATTATATTAAATCATATTTTTCTTATTCAACAATCATTAAGCATCAATTAATTATAATTTAAACAACATTAGTTCAACAATGTGTAATATATATGCTGAAAAATATAAAATATATATTAATCATATAGATTTAATTTTCATAAACATGTTGGTGATCGTGTTGAAGAATCCTTATCTCTACCGGTGATTGACTCAAATACAATAATTGATGAACTTCTCGATCTACGAACTTGGAAACAAGATGTTCTACTTAACATTTTGTGTAGGTAATCGCATCTCTATATGATCATGGTCAAATATAAAAAATCGTATATAGTTGGGGACAGTGAAAAATTATGGCAAACAATCCTAACAATACAGGTCCGAGACCCCCCCCCCCAAAAAATTAACTAGTCAATTCAAGTATACCCGAACACCTGGACCCTCTGCTGGTCCATAAAATCTCTAAAGAGAGAATGTAGAGAGAAATTTTTAGAGAGAGAAAGTGGAGAGAGAAGGTAGAGAGGAGAGAGAAATCTTCCCTTTCCTTTCTTTTTTCTTCTCCTTTTTTTCTTTCTTCTCTTTTTTTTTTCTTTTCTTCTTCGTTGAAATAGGGGAAGAAATAAAAGAATGGTCGGCCGGCCACTTTACATGGCGGCAACCCTCGGTGGCGGCAACCTCCCATTGATGTCGATGGACCTTGATGATGCCAACCCTTGACCGCTTGAGCACGGCCCATGTTCGGAAACAGTGGCCAGCACGGCAGTGGGAAAGAAGAAGAAAAATTAAGTAAAATTTATCCACCATGAAATCCAGTGATCGTCGGTCTTAATCACGAGCTATAGAGTCATCTTAGGAATCAAAAAGGAGAGAAGAAGAAGAAGAAGAAGATGTAGTCCTTACCTCATCTCCAACAAGAAATCAATGGTGAATCACCGAGGGATGTCGGCGGAATCCAAGGAAAATTGAAAATATTCTCGCCGGCGATGAACAGGGTTTGAGGTGCGATTGAGAGGAGAAAGAGGAGCCCCTTTTATAGATCAAAACTCTAGCCCTAAGCTTCCTCTTCCCAGTCGAAATCGGAGAAGAGAAATAAGACACCCATCGGGAGTCTTCCAACCCTGCGCGAGTGAGGTTTCAATTTTTTTTTTTTTTACGCTTTGAGATTCATGCAAATGGGGATCTTATGCTTTTTTTTTTTTTTTTGGCAGGTTATTACATGTAGGGTCCTTTTAATATGCAATGAGAAGCTCTGTGATCTCTGTACCTTTTCTGGTTATTATAATTGTTAAGTTTTGTGGATTGGATCACCAACCAGTGTATATAATGAGCATGAAAATTAGAATTTGGACTTTGCTAAGATGATAAAAGAATTGGAGGCTCTTACTAAATCTGCAACTCTTTGTTTTACATGGACACGAAAGAGAATAAGGAGGCAGAAACAGATCTTTCTTTGTACAGGACAAACAAAGAAGCACGATCAAATGCTAAAGAGATGCTAAAAATTTCTAAGAAACTAATAAACTGAAAGAACAGTTAATTTTGTTGTAGACTAAATAGAAGGATTTGAGTGCAGTCTTAGGGATTAAGTTTGTTTAAGGAATGCTACACCTTTTTGAAGAGGAGCAAAAAAAAATGACTAAGGTTGAAAAAGAATTAGTTGCTGCTTTAGATGACCATTTCTGTGACAATGCTGTAGTGATGGCTCCACTGCTTCTCCATTGCTATGTGTGAAGCTTGGAATGAGGAATTCGAGGACAAGATTCTTTGAAAAATAGTTTGTTTCCTCCAATTGTTGAAATGTATTTTTTTTCTTCTTTACTTTAAGCACAACATGGAGAATAATTTCTTCCCTTCATTTTAGCATAATGTAATTTCTTTTGTCTCAAACAAAATAAAAGTGACAGTATCCATTTCCTTCAATATAATTTTTATATAGAATAAATACCATTGTATAACTTTAGACACGAATGGAGTGATAATGACTGTAAACTTCAGTGCTTCTAAGGCTGTATCAGCTTATCAAATTATTTCAAGTTATACAGAATGTGACATTTTCCATAAAAATGCAGGCATAATATGCACACATATACATACGTATATATATTGGTATATGTTTAATATGTATTCTAGCATTACAGGTAGTGGCAGAAACAATTACGGAGATGGGAGATCCTAAAGAAGCCATATGCCAAGCAGCTGAAAAGTTTGATGTCAATTTGCTTATTTTGGGTAATCATGGTAAAGGAGCCTTACAGAGGTTGGTGTCCTTTATTATTCCTTGTAGTCTTTTGCTTAAATTACTTTATCTTTAAAATTACATAGCTTTTGCATGTGTTTAACTCTTTTCCCCTGAAATTGGATGGTCTTTCAGCATGTATAATTCCACTTGAGGCATTAATGCGGAAGATGCTAAAGGGGACACAGTAAGACCCCTCAATTTCATGTTAAGGAAAAATAACTAACAATAGTGCCACTCTTATATTTCAGAAAAATGGCATACAAAAAACAAAAACTCTGTCACATAATAAGATTTTAGTTTTTTTCCAAAGGTGATGTAAATGGAAGTGACTAATTTATAGTAGAGCTTAAACTTAAAACAGTTATTGTTTTTTTTTTTTTTTTGGGTAACAAACAGTTATTGTATTTATTTGTCAACTCTTACATATTTCTTCATGATTCCATTTTTCTTTCTACTTTAGTTTGTTTATTCCTTATTATTCAGCTTGTTCTTGGTTGAGAGGCAAAATGACCAAAACATCTTGACCAGCGGATAGGGATTGCTTTCTTAAAGAGGGAACTGTCCTTTATTCTAACCTTGCATGTTGTTCTGCATCTCTAACTTTTGGAATAAGTGCTAGTGCCTGGGTAGCGTCACAGAGGGCACAAATCAATGTGGCTTTTTTCCTAAGTGACGTGTGTCACGCCCCCAATCTGGGACATAACACGGCCATGCTATCGAGAAGTACCACCCTCGATAACACGAAGCCTATCGATCATAATCAATTAAATTTCTTCATAATTAAAATATAAATAAAGATTCAAATTCATTATCCATCAAATAATCAAATCAAAATTGGTTTAGAGCATCTAAATCCTGAAAACAAATACCAAACCCACATCTTAAAGTCATAAATAGACAATCATAAGTTCATGATCATTTAATAAACTAAGTTCAACTACCAAAGTTTCCAACTTGCTATGCAGATCTTCAAGCCTAAATTCTTCGTTGGTTCTAACCTAAATCCTCTGTAAAAAAAAAAAGAAAAACAAAAAGGGTATGAGCTACACTAGCTCAGTAAGTAAAACCTACATTTTCTTATTGGATCAAGCATAAGTTTTTTTCATGACAATGCAACATTTAAAAAATAACATATATTACAAATAAAATATTTCATAGAATATAATATAAAACAAGTCATAAATCAATCATGCAATGCATAAATCATGAAATTTCATAAATATGAATTGTAAACCATTCTTGATCATATGTTCATGTGATGTTTCAAAATATTGCTCATAGATATTTGTGCTAAGGTCACTATTATATCCGTGACAAGGCCATATTTCTTAATCGATAGGATTCTTATTTCTTGTGCCAACTTGGAATCCGTTGGCGGGGCCATGTTTCTTGTGGATGCTAGCTCCGGGTGTTGACTTTCCCAAAAGAAATTCATTCATAGCTATTTGAGAGCATTTGAAATCCTTATATCTTTTTCTTAAAACATACTTAGATGAGAAAACGTTTAAAATTCATGCATCATAAAACATATCATTTTCATAAAACATATTCATAAAAGTAATGATCATAATAAAATATGATTTTCACACTTCATATGCTGATCCTTATTTTATGAAAATATGAATTTATAATAATAGTTTATTTGTATAAAAAGATCTGATAATTTAAAAATAAGGAACGTAAGATTTCACTTACCTTGTTTGCCCTAGATCCTTAGACTTTGATCCTATTTAAAATATCAAAATTATGATCAATTTTCTATTCAATGAATTTAATCAAATATAAATTATATGGAAAGAAGACTGTTGGCCAGATGTGTCGGACCATCCGATCATAAGGATGATTCTGGGTCTTTAAGCTAAGGGTCAGATTTTAAGCGGTTCAATTAAAGAATCGTGAAACACATATTAAATCAAAGTTAAGATCAATCAATAGAGTTCATCAATAATGGATTTTAAAAATACTAAACATGGCCGAAGTGGGATTGACATATGGCATGGATTTCAAAACAACTTTAGATCATCTTATTGGAGTCAACATGGATCCCTAGAAAAGAAGGCATGACTCGATATAGGATTAATAGATCTTCTTAAAGAGAGAGAGTCGATTAAGAGAGAGAAAGTGGAGAGAGAATATATTCATGATTAGGTTCATCAGGGATCATATTAGGATAACTCAATATGGGATTGTTTATAATCAAAAAGCTATAAATTTCTGATAAAAGTCATATCGGGATCCGGCCTATTGCATGGATTTCAGAGCAGGCCCCATTCATCTTGATCTCATCTTAGATTCAATCTAGGGTTCATGAATCAGATAGAGAGAGAAAAATCCTAGAGAGGAGAGAAAATCCTTTTCTCGTTTTCTTTTCTTTTTTCTTTTCTTTTCTTTTCTTCTCTTCTCTCTTGGCCGAATAGGGGAGGGAGGGGCTGGTGGCTCGCGCTTCGGTGAGCTGCGGCGGCACAATTGGAGGTTCGGTAGTGGCGGTCGACGGTGATGAAGCGAGGAATGGCTGGCGATGAGGATCGGACAACAGAAAATCATGGGAAAGGTCCAAAACAGGGGATCTGCATCCTTTTCTTTAGTTTTACCGATTATTGGCTGATCATCGGTGGCCAAGACCTCCAAGATGGGTAGCTGGCAGGTGAGGGTCACGTGCCAGGGGTGCGACATCGTGGGCGGCGGTGCTGGTGGCCGAAAAAGAGGAAATATTACTCGATTAAAATAGGGGAGAAAACAGGGATTTTCTTTTTGGGGCTCTTCCAGTGATTCCGACGACCGGTGGCTGTCCATTGAGACATGGGAAGAAGGGGAAGAAAGAGAGGAAGAAGGCAGGGGCTCTTACCTTGTCTCCGATGGTGTTTTCGGTGGGATTTTTAAGTGAGCACGAGGTGGATGCCCACGGTCTTCAACGGAAGAATAGAGAGAGAAGAAAGAGAGAGGAGAAGGCTGGGTTACTCGAGGGCCTTAGAGAAGGGAGGGGGAGTCTTTATAGAAGATCTCCTAGGGTTTGGAAAGCCCTAGGAGTCCTAATCCCAACGGGCAAGGGGAGGAGAAGAAGACTCCTAATCCAAACGGGAGTCTTTGTTCTTTTTTGTTGTTTGTTTCACATTTTTTTTTTTTTTTTTTTTTTTTTTTTTTTTGGGTCAGGTGGGCCGATTATTACAATGTACTTCATTGTTTCAGTTTCTCCTCAAGCCATTCGCTCTTCTAGCATTTGGCTTGTGGAGAGGTTGCCTTGCATTCAGTGAGGGAACATGGGTGTGCCCAATTTTCATGAATTTAGGGGCTATATTTATATTCTCCAAAATAATCTGCTCATTTAGCATAATTATAGAGAACATCTTACAACAGTTTGACCCATGCCCTAGTTCCTTGGATATGGGATCAACATTAAGTAGAGACTAAAACTTAAGAGGCCAAATCAAATTAGTGAAGAGAATGTGTTATTGATAGCTAAGTTGCCTAAAGCAAACACTATAAGATCCCATTCAATAGATCAAGTGAGGTGAAAAAAATGCCTAAACAAAGCATGAAAATGCAAAGTGGTTTGAAAGATACTACCAATGGATGATGAGTTTGCTAGGGCCCATTAATTTCATCCTAGGTGGGTAATAATGCTAAAGCCAATATTGATGGTAGGATCAATCTAGGAGCCCGCATATTAAATAGTCACAAAGTTTTTTCAACCATTATTTGCCATGCACAAGGACAAGTCTGTCAATAGATCAGGTTCACATCCTGCTTGACCCAGACCCTATCTGAGCTAGCTTTTGGACTCAGATTTAGACGTAGGTCTGGTGCATTCGCCAAATATATGTGGAACTGGTTGGTCAGGTCGAAGTCTGTGTGGTCTGTACCCAATTTCATTGGCGTTTTTAATGGAGCTGACCAGTTCCTGGTTATGTCTGGCTCCAGTGGACCACTAATTGTTGGAGGATGAACTCCCCTAAATAGCATAAAATAAAATAAAATAAAATAAAGCATCAAGCACTGTGGTATAGCATCTTCAACTGAAATTGTACAAAACCTCTCTTGATTTCTTCATCCAATCATTTTTCCAACCAGCCTTTGTGATCGTATCACCAGATTTTTCGATAACAATATGCTTCAGAATTGGAAGATGGTTGCATCCGAGACTGGTGATCCATGCAGACGCATGGGTTCAAAGGCTATGTTATAAGACCAGGCAACCTCTGCCCTGAAAGATGATTCCTTTCACTCCTGTTGATATGTCTTGAAAAGGGATCCTTCTATTGGTACCGCAAACGTTGAGGAGCAGGTGTCTGACAATTTGCAAATGTCAGATAATCCACTCAAGAGAGCCCAAGATCTGATTGTAGAAGGCCAAGATCCCTACTAGTTATTAGCTATACAATCCCTGGATAGACAACGTATATACATGCATAATCTGCAAATGCTAGCTCTAGATACAGTATAATTTCTATAATCATCTCAGCTATTTGTATCTATCATGTTTTACCTGGGCTCTTCCTGTTTTAGCAAAAAATTTAACTCACTTTATATAGAGAAAGTATCATTAAATGTTTTGTTTTTGTGGAATCATATATTTACAACTACAAAATTTATTTTAGTAACATATAGAGTTTCATTTTGCTTGAAGATGCACAAGATCTTGATTTGGCACAAGGACATATTCTTCGTGTATTCACCCATATCAAGTAGCAGGCATAGTTTGTTAAATATCAGCTATTGATTGATGATATCTGATAAACAGGGTTTTCCTAGGGAGCGTGAGCAACTACTGTGTGCATAATGCCAAGTGTCCTGTCCTTGTTGTTAAGAAATCAGGGTGAAGTTTTCTTCTTTCCGAGTTAAAATTTGATGTAATGTCATGGAGAACTTTCTTCCAGCAAATTTGATGGGAATAAATATTTTGTGATTTGATATATGCTGTTATTGGCATAACCACCATTATGAATGATTGACGTTGGATTAAATTTGATTCCATCACATAAATTTTGTGTGTTTGGCTGATGTTTTTATCATCCAATTTTGGTACTATTTATTGTTTAGTTTTGCTATTGTTTTACTAATTATTGGGGATAAATTTTGCTTCGGTCGAAGTTCAGTATGATGTTTAGCCTAATGCAATTGATAATCATGGAAGAGTTTCGATTGAAAATTTTTCTTCAGTCGATCGAATTTTTCAGCGATCGAGCCCCAGTCGAACTCCTTCAATTGATCGAACTCTTCAGCGATCGCATCCCAGTCGAATTTCTTTCAAATTTTTACTTCAGTCGAACGTCCACAGGAGTCGAACTTAGTCGGATGCTTACAAAAGTCGAACTTCTTCCGGATCTCTCTTTCAGACGGATGCCTATAGAAGTCGAACTTCTTCTAGATTTTTTTCTCAGACGGATTTCTTCGGAAGCCAAACTTTCTCGATCGGATTTCTTCAGGAGTTGAACTTCTTCTGGATCTCTTCTTCAGTCAGATTTCTTCAGGAATCGAATTTCTTTTGGATCTCTCCTTTGGACGGATGCTTACGGGAGTCGAACTTCTTTCGGATTTCTTCTTCAGTCGGATATCTATAAGAGTCGAACTTCTTTCAGACTTCTCCTTCAGCAGACTCCTCTAGGAGTCGAACTTCTTTCAGATCTCTTTTTCAGTCGGATGCCTACAGAAGTCGAACTTCTTTCAGATCTCTTTTTCAAATGGATGCCTATAGGAGCCGAACTTCTTCCTCAGTCGGATGTCTGTAGAAGTCGAACTCTTTTGGGATTTTTTCTTCAATTAAGTTCCTTTAAGAGTTAAACCTCATTCAGACTTCTCCCATAGTCGGATTTCTATAGGAGTCGAACTTCTTTCAGACTTCTTTAATCGGATTTCTTCAGGAGCCGAATTTCTTCTGGACTCCTCCTTCAGTTGAATTTCTTTAGGAGTCGAACTTCTTTCGGACTCTCCTTCAGTCGAATTCTTTCAGGGGATTGCTTTCATATTTCAGCTAGCATTCCTCCTGGATGATCTCCTCCAGACGTATTTTCTTCAGGAGTTCGAACTTCTCTGGAATTGATATATGTCAAATTTCTTCACCAACAAACATCCGTTTTCTTCGAACTACGGCTATTAAATCTTGACGAACGATCGCTATCAGTTTGATAACATCCTTCTCTCCATAATAAACTTCATGCAGCCTCGAGCGGCCTATTATCGAACGGTTATGGTTGTCACTATTAGTCTGACAATATCCTTCTCTCCGTATCGAATCTCACACGATTTCGAGCAGCCCACTATCGGACGGTATGGCCGTCACTATCAATCAAGCTCCATTTATAAAATGGGATCATGCAGATACGTTTTCTTTAAGCTTTCTTTTTCTTTTCAAAATTTTGTGGAACTCTTTTCTTAGCATTCCATTTCTGTTGGTCAGAAGAGCTGATTTGATCGTCGAAGGGTCCTATTGGAGCCATCACCACCGACTTCGGACAGGATTTTATTTTACAGGTCACTGGCGGCGATCTCGTCTTCCTCGACTTCAGTTCGATCCGGCGTCAATCAGATTCTGCACACCAACAAAATTGGCGCTAGAAGAAGGGCCTCTGTTTCCAAGATATTCTTGTTCTTAAAGGAGTGCTCAGCAACGATTTCTCTTCTTCCTCTTTAGAGTTTTTTCTCGAGAAAAAATGTCTTTCAGAAAAGCTTCGATCCGACGATCAACAACCTCTGCAGTCAAATCCCATTCAGATCTATCCATTCTCGCTTCAGCTCCAACAACTCAGGCTCCATCTGCAGTCATGATAGATGTGGAGCAGCTCAACCTGCTGGTCAGCAGGTTCGCGATCTCATGGAGGCGGTGTAGGCCGTACATCGGCAGGCCCTGACATCGATTTGGTCGGAGCAGGCTTCTTCGAAGCTCCGCTGTCTGGTTTAGGGACGACCGACTTGGGCTATCCGATCTCTGATCTCCGAAAAGAGGAAGCAGAGGATGAAGGGCTCTTGTTCGGACCATGACTCGACCCAAGGGGAAGCCTTACATCCGTTCCACCAGAAAATCCTGAAGATCAATGATTGTGAAGATCTCCTGAATTAAAAGCTCCTAAAAATGAGCCGACGAATCGAAGAGCTCCGTCATATTTCCTCCTCACACGGTAATGATATTCGTATTGATCCTCCTTTTTTTAGAGGATTATGCAGGAATCAGTTCCGCCGAACTTGAAGCTTCCGCAGTTTGAGAGTTACGACGGGATCACCAATTTGGTCGACCACCTAAAAGCCTTTCAGACAATGATGCTGCTCCACGGTGCGTCAGATGCCATTTTATGTCGGACTTTTTCATCCATCCTCAAGAGAGCTGTCAGAAACTGGTATTCGACATTTAAGTCAGATACCATCCTTTTCTTTGATCAGATGAGTCATCAGTTTGCGGCTCACTTCGTTAGCAGTCGGCGTCCCCATCGAGGTTCGAAATTTTTGATGAACATTAAGCAGAAGGTGGAGAAATTCATTCGGACTTATATCATCCGATTTAATACTGCTGCATTAGAGGTTCGAAACTTGGATCAATCAATTACGTTGGCCGCACTCAAGGATGGCCTTCAGAAGAATGATTTGCTATTTTTTCTGAAAAAGAAGTACCTCAGAAATTTTGTCGACATGCTGCTCGGGCTGATGGTTATGCCCGAGCTGAAGATGCCTGAGTTGAAGAGGCCTTCAAGGCCAAGGACGATGAAACCATTGGGGAGCGGTGAATCGACGAGTCGGACAAGCCTACTAAGGAAGGAAAGCTGAGTGAAGCTCGGCCACGCTCTCGAACTTTCTTTGAGCGCAAGTAAGCTCGAACTCGTTCCCGAACTCGGAGGCAAGGAAGCTCCGATAGAAGGGTGCGGCGGGGTTCACCCCTTTGAAGATTTCACAACTACGCCCCTCTAAATGCTCCGAAAATTCAAGTACTGATGAAAATCAGGGAGCAACTACCGAGATCAGAAAAGATGCGTACTCACCTCGGCAAGCGTAATCCTAACAAGTTCTGCCTTTATCATCGTGACCACGGTCACGATATTGAAGAGTATGTTCAGCTCCACGATGAGATCGAGGAGCTCATCAGTCAAGGCAGACTCGGTCGATTCCTGCGGTGTCAGTCTGAAGGGCGGGAAAATCGATCAAGGACACTGCCCCAATCTAAACTACTAAGGGGGGAGGAACAACAAGGAGATCGGCCGCCTCTCGACATCATCAACACGATCTCAGGGGAAGTTCGGCGAGAAGAGGCCAGCGGATCTGAGAGATCAATGAAGAGATGGAGGACTGGAGAACCCATAATCTTCACTGAGGCAGATGCTCAAGGAGTCCAGCTCCCACACAATGATGCGGTTGTAATCTCTTTAAACATTGCCGATTATGATGTATGCCCTATTTTGGTAGATAATGGAAGCTCGGCTGATGTTTTGTTTTATGATGCTTTCTCAAAAATATTTTTATGCAATAACCATTTGGGATATGAACTTTTCGTTGGTAGGCTTCACTGGCGATGTCGTACTAATCGAGGGCATAATAACTTTGGTTGTGACTGTAGGACAACACTCAAAGCTAACTAAGGCACAGGTCAATTTTTTAATCGTAAAGGCTCCATCTGTCTATAATGCTATTCTCCACCGATCTGGTCTAAATGTACTTCGGGCAGTGGTATCAACTTATCATTTGAAGATAAAGTTTTCCATAAATCACGGAATCGAAGAGGTCAGGGGAGATCAAGCTCTGGTGAGGCACTGCTACTCAATCATCCTGTGAAAGGAAGAACAGTTTGACTCATCCTGTTGACGAGCTAGATGTCCGCAATGATCTCACTAAGGAGCGGTGCGAGCCTATGGAGGACCTTATATCTGTGCCCTTAAACGATGGGAACATGGAGCATGCTGTACAAATCGGCTTCAATTTGGGGACGAGGTTCGGGAGCAACTCATCTCCTTCCTCAGGAAGATGCGGACGTCTGAGCTTCAGCGGATATGTCAGGAATTGACGCCGAGGTCGTGGAACATCGACTGACCGTTGATCCTAAGTATCGATCGATAAAAGAGAAGATGCGCAACCATGCCTTGGAGAGGCAGAAAGCAATAGCAGAAGAAGTAGGCAAGCTCATTCAAGCTGGATTCATCGGAAAAGTTAACTATCCGATCTGGGTCTCAAACGTGGTCCTCATGAAAAGGACAAACAACAAGTGAAGGATGTGTATAGACTTTAAAAAGCTGAACAAGGCCTATCCAAAAGACCGCCACCCTTTATCCAGAATCGATCAACTGGTGGACGCAACCTCAGGCTACGAGCTTCTCATCTTCATAGATGCCTTTTTCGATTATAACCAGATACGGATGGCGTCGGAGGACGAGGAGAAAACTGCTTTTATTACTAACTGTGATCTTTATTGTTACAAGATTATGTCCTTTGGACTCAGAAACGTAGGGGCAACGTACCAACGCCTGGTCAACAAGATCTTCAAGGAGTAAATCGACCGCAACATGGAGGTGTACATGGATGACATGCTCGTCAAAAGTCGAGTCTCTATAAATCACCTCGTCGACTTCGAAGAGACCTTCAGTGCACTCAGGAAGCATAAGATGAAGCTGAATCCGACCAAGTGCACCTTTGGTATGATATCAGGAAAGTTTCTGGGGTTTATGGTGTCAAGGCATGGGATTGAAGCAAATTCAGAGAAAATTCAAGCTATTCAGAAAATGATTACTCTAAAAACAATCAAAGAAGTACAGTGCCTGACCGAAAAAGTGGCGTTCCTGAGTCGCTTCGTCTCGAGATCGGTCGAGTGATGCATGCCCTTCTTTCGAATTCTCAGACAACCAAAAAACTTCTGCTGGATGATGAAGTGCCAACGGGCGTTTGAGGAGCTTAAAAACTACCTCGGCTCATCCCCACTATTGGTAAAGTTCGAACCTAGAGAAGAATTATTCCTGTACCTAGCAATCTTTCCGATGGTCTTGACAGCAGTCCTGGTCAAGAAGGAAGCGAAGATGCAGCGACTGGTTTACTACATAAGTCGGATCCTGAGGGATGCAGAGATCAAATACTTTAAGCTAGAAAAATTGACTTACTATTTTCTAATTGCTGCAAGAAAACTTCGACCATACTTTCAGGGGCACACCATAACGGTCCTCACGGATCAGGCAATAAAAGCATTCCTTCATCGAACGGATGCTTTCGAAAGAATTGCAAAATGGGCAATCGAGCTCATAAAATTTGACATCAACTATCGACCCCGGCCATTGATCAAAGTTCAGATATTGATGAATTTTGTAGTAGAATGTACCATTCCAGATGAAGCCGAGCTTGAACAGAATGAGACCGACGCTCTGTGGTCCCAATCGAGCCTTCTCAAAGAGAGTACCGACTTTTTCGAAGGTTTTTGGGCCCTATACGTGGATGGTTCGTCCAACTTTGCTGGAGCAGGCACGGGGTTAGTCTTAGTGAACCTCGAGGGAGTCGTCGCCAAGTATGCGTTATGCTTTGAATTTTCTGCAATTAATAATGGGATCGAATATGAAGCACTGATCGTCGAGTTAAAAATAGTAAGATAGTTAAAAGTAGATCGACTTCAAATTTTCAGTGATTTTCAATTAGTGGTCGGCTAAGTTAGTGGCAACTATGAAGTGCGGAAGGAGAGTATGATGAAATACTTTGAGAAAGTAAAAGATTTGACTCCGGCCTTTGGTAGTTTTGGCATTCGATAGATTTCAAAGGTAGAAAATACAAGAGCCGACCTCCTCTCTAAATTGGCCACTTCAATCCCAACCGAACTGTCCAAAGAAGTATTTTTTAAGACTCTGAAATGCCTAAGCTTAGAGAAATCACAGTTCGTATGTAGACAGAGCTCGAGCCAAGCTAGATTGATCCATTAGCTGCCCATCTTAAAGAGGAAGTTCTTTTTCGTAATCCGAAAAAAGCTCGAAAACTCAGGAATCAGATCTCTCGGTACGTTTTGTATGAAGGCAAGTTATATAAGAAATCGTATTCGCTATCGCTGCTGAGATGTCTCTGATCTTTAGAGGTCGACTCCGCATTATGGAAAGTGCATGAGGAAATTTTTGAAAGTCATGCAGGAGCTAGGTTCCTATCACAAAAACTACTTCGGCAAGGGTACTATTGGTCGATCTTGTACCACGATTCTGTGGAGTATGTCAAAAAATGTAATCGCTGTCAGAAGAATGCAAACATACAAAAATAGTCGGCCTCCGAGCTTACTCCATTGAGCGTATCTTGGTCATTTGCGTAGTGAAAAATGGATATACTTGATCCTTTTCCGATGGCATCTGGGTAACAGAAGTTCCTTCTGGTCGTAATCGACTACTTCACCAAATAGGTCGAAGTCGAACCACTAGCAAAAATTATCGAGGCCAAGGTACAGAACTTCGTCTGAAAGTTAATCGTCTGTCGGTTCATTCTGCCCCAAACTATCATAAAGGATAACGGGTGACAGTTTGCTAGGATAAGGTTCATCGAGTTTTGCAAAGATTTAGACATCTCCCATCATGTCACATCGGTAGTCCACCCACAGGCAAATAGAAAAGTTGAAGTAACCAATCGGATTCTGCTGCAAGGTATCAAGATATGGCTCGACAGAACAAAGGAGGCCTGGGTGGACGAACTCTACCACATCCTTTGGGCATATTGAACTACTCAAAGGCTATCGATTGGGGAAACATCATTCGTCTTGGCCTTTGGAACGATGGCAGTCATACTAATCGAGCTTAAACTCTCATTAGCACGGGTCGTGGCTTTCAATGAGCAGTATAATCCACATGATCTCAGAGTCAACCTCGATCTGCTGGAAGAAAGAAGGGAGGAAGTTTAGGTTCGAATGACGACCTACAGACGAAGGATGGCTTGATACTATAACTCCAGAGTTAGAAGTAAAACGTTCAGAGTAGAGGATTTAGTGCTTCGGCGAGCCGCCATCTCTTAGCCTCAGAGCCAGGGGAAGCTTGCCCCAAATTGGGAAGGTCCGTATGAAGTGGTGGAGGTTTTTCGGTCCGAAATTTATTATCTAAAGGAGCTCGGAGGAACAACGCTCCCACGATTTTGGAACTTAGTAAATCTGAGGATGTACTACCAGTAACTTTTCTTCAATAAAACTCCTTTATTTCAATATTATTATTTCTTGGTACAAAAACTATGTGATGACAGAAAAGAAGCAATCAATAGTGGCCATATTAGGAACAGGAGGAGAATCTCGTCCCAACATGAGCACGTCAAAGACCTCCGATTATTTAAGACAGGAGGGGAGAGGTCCATTCAACGGTCTATCTGTGCTCCTATTGCAATGTTAGGAATAGGAGAAGAATCTCGTCCTAACATGAGCACGTCGAAGACCTCCGATTATTTAAGATAGGAGGACGGGAGAGGTTTATTCAACGGTCCATCTGTGCCCCTATCGTCATGTTAGGAATAGAAGGAGAACCTCGTCCTAACATGAGCACGTCGAAGACCTCCGGTTATTTAAAATATGATGGGAGAGGCTCATTCAACGATCCATCTGTGCCCCTATCGTCATGTTAGAAAAAGGAGGAGAATCTCGTCCTAACATGAGCACGTCGAAAACCTTCGGTTATTTGAGACAGGAGGGAAGAGGCCCATTCAACGGTCCATCTGTGCCCCTATTACCATGTTAGGAATAGGAGAAGAACCTCATTCTAATATGAGTAGGTTGAAGGCCTCGTTCATTTTAGACGAGATATGGGGAGAGGCTCTGACAACGGCTCTTATGTACCCCTACAGTCTGTTAGGAACAGGAGGAGAACCTCATCTTAATGTGAGCAAAGTCAAAGGCCTCGTTCATTTTAGACGAGATGAGGGGAGAGGCTCCGACAACGGTCCTAATGTGCCCCCATAGTTTGTTAAGAACAAGAGAAGACCCTCATTCGAACGTGAGCAAAGTTGAAGGCCTCATTCATTTTAGACGAGATGGGGGAGAGGTCCTGACAACGGTCCTTATGTGCTCCCACAGTCCATTAGGAATAGGAGAACTTTGTCCTAACATGAGCAAAGTCGAAAGCCTCGTTCATTTTAGATGAGATGGAGGGAGAGGTCCTGACAACGGTTTTTATGTGCCCCCATAGCCCGTTAGGAATAGGAGAATTTCGTCCTAACGTGAGCAAAGTTGAAGGCCTCGTTCATTTTAGATGGGATGAAAGAAGAGGTCCTAACAATGGTTTCATTGTACCCGACAACAACGGAAGATAAGATCTCCTTCAATCTCGATTGGAAACAAGATCTCCTTCGAGCTTCAACTCTCAACTTCGATCTTGGTTGGAGACAAGATCTCCTCTGAGCTTCAACTTCAACTTCGACCTTGGCTGGAGACAAGATCTTCCTCGAGTTTCAACTTCAACGTCAACCTCGGCTAGAAATAAGATCTCCTCCGAGCTCCAATTTCAACATCAACAGGAGATTAGATCTTCTTCAATCTCGATAGGAGATCAGATCTTTCACGAGCTTCAACCGCAACGTCAATAGGAGACAATCTCCTTGGACCTCGGCTGGAGGCAAGATCTCCTCCGAGTCTCAATTTCAACGTCAACCTCGGTTGGAGATAAGATCTCCCTCGAGCTTCGACTTCAATGTTAATAGGAGATTAGATCTCATTCAACCTCGGCTGGAGATAAGATCTTTCTCGAGCTTCAACGTCAACGTCAACAGGAGATAAGATCTTCCTTGAGCTTCAACCTCAAAGGGTGCAGAGCCCGAAAAAGGATTTTGGCAGTCATCTGTTATGTACTTTCTTTCTTCGAATTTTAAACTTGGAAGTGGGGAGACTATTGTTGGAGATAAACTCTGCTCCTGTCGAAGTCCAGTCTGATGCTTAGTCTAATGCAACTGGTAATCACGAAAGAGCTTCGATAGGAGCTGAACTCCTCTCGGACTTCTTCCTCAGTCGGATTCCTCTAGGAGCCAAACTTCCTCAATCAGACTCCTTCAGGAGCCGAACTCCTTTCGGATCTCTTCCTCAGTCGGACTTCTTCAGGAGCCGAACTTCTTTCGGATCTCTCCTTCGGACGGATGCCTATGGAAGTCGAACTCCTGGATTTCTCCTTTAGTCGGGTGCCTATAGGAGCTGAACTCCTTTCGGACTCCTTCAGCAAACTCCTCTAGGAGTCGAACTTCTTCCGGATCTCTCCTTCAGTCGGGTGCCGAACTCCTTCCAGATCTCTCCTTCAGATGGATGCCTACGGGAGCCAAACTTCTTCCTCAATTGGATGTCTACGGGGATCGAACTTCTTTCGAATTTTTTCTTCAATCAAGTCCCTTCAGGAGTCGAATTTCATTTGGATTTCTCCCACAGTCGGATTTCTACAAAAGCCGAACTCCTTCCGGACTTCTTAAAATCAGATTCCTCTAGGAGCCGAATTTCTTTCGGATTTCTTCTTCAGTCGGATTCCTCTAGGAGATTGCTTTTAGATTTCAGCTAGTGTTTCTCTCGAATGATTTTCTCTAGACGTATTTCCTTCAGGAGTCTGAACTCCTCTGAAATTGATATATGTCAAAGTTCTTCACCAATCAATGTCTGTTTTCTCCGAACTACGGCTATAAAATCTCGACGAACGGTCGCTATCAGTCTGACGACGCCCCTCTCCGTAGCAAATCTTATGCGGCCTCGAGAGGTCCACTACCGGACGGTTATGACTGTCATTATCAGTCTGACGACATCCTCCTCTCCGTACCGAGTTCCATGCGGCTTCAAGCGGCCCACTATCGGACGGTATGGTCGTCATTATCAATCAAGTTCTATCTATAAAAAGGAAATCTTCAGATATGTTTTCTCTAAGCTCTCTTCTTCTTTTTAAAATTCTGCGGAATTCTTTTCTGAACACTTCATTTCTGTTGGTCAGAAAAGCTGACTTGATCATCGGGGGTCTTGTCGGAGCCACCACCACCGACTCTGGATGGGATTTTATTTTGTAGGTCACCAGCGGTGATCTCGTCTTTCTCGACTTTAGTTCGATCCAACGTCAATCAGATTCTGCACCAATATTAATGTTGATTAGGATCTGATTCTGTTCTATAATGGTAAGTTATCACTGCATGTGAAGGGGATGCATGATGCTTGATCTGATTGCACCGACAATACTGCATAGAGGCACTATATGATCATATGCCCATGACTACTTTTGAGAACAAGCGCTCATATCTCAATATTCTCTTTGTTGTTATGGCCATCAGTTCGATGAATGATGGCTCACACAGTATGATCAATGGTTATCTTTAATATCCTTAAATAAAATTTTACTAAATTCTTTCATAGATCTTTCTTTGCTTGGACTTTTGCTCGATAGACTACTCCATATGTGGGAGAAAGAAGCAAGGATGATGATGATTATATAGTTTTACTCTAAATGGATGCATGTTTAATATTTTTCAGTGCATACATGAACTTGCAGTTCCATCCAGTGGGGAAACCTGTATTTGCGTGGAATTTAATCAAAAAAAAAAAAAAAGGTGAATTTTTACACATCATGATTGTCCGGAGAACATATTTGTTCTGGTCCATGCTATCATACAGGAGTGAATAAAATCAAACGGCTATACGGTGCATCTCGGTTATCGTTTCAGCAGACTAGGGCTGATCGGTATGTTTTCTGGTGGATTGTGCTTAACTCTTAGTTGGCGATCCGAAAGAGAAATTGGAATGGATTGGAAAGATGTTTGGGGGGATGGTTGGATTACTTTTTCATTTTAGAGTTCAATTTCGATGAAGCCATTTAAATGAGGCTTCTGGATGGTCCATCTTAAGCTGAACTAGGCTAGAATTGTACAACGTATTCTCGAAACACTGCAATTCTCTACGACCTAAAAGAGCATGCTTTAAAAATGCATTCTTTAATTTACAAATAACGATCCAGAAAGGCCTACTCAAAAGGAAGGCCATCCCTTGGTTCGATGTCCGGCAACCAAACACGGTAGCGCTAATGAAGAGCGGAGGGGAGAGCCCCTGGGTGGAGACGAGAATCATCCAGAACAGAAAACCGCACTCACTAAGTTTCGGTGGTTCGGAAAGAAACCTGACTAAGATGTTCATTTGATTTTGATGACGAAGGAGATGGCTTTAGAATGTGCACCAAGTACCACTCTTTAATTGTGCCAGCCAACTCAATTCTACATCTAGAAACCATTTCGAGCGGCCGTAAACTCGTTCATCTTTTATATTTTTTTCAGTTGCAAACGGATTTAACGCACTTCAATGCTGGGACCAGCGCTCAGCCCTGTAGACGGCACCTTCGCAATACTAGAAGCACGGGCTTCGACCAAATTAGTTTAATAAGAAATGTGACAGTATACTCGGGTGAATTGAAGGATTTCAATTGCAAAGGCAACTCCTTCCCAAGCAAGCATGACCTTCTTTGTGGGCATTTGTCTGTCTTAATTACTCTTATCTCATACTTGATTATTTTCTCACTTAATGATGTACCATGCCCCCAAATAAGCCGCACAAAAAATTGAGTGAGAAACAACCGCATAAAAATGGTGTTTTCTTTCAATATTTGAATTTGCACCACTTGTTTGGGATTTCTTAATTATAATTAGAGGTGGCTTAATATATATACTAATTGGTAACTATCAATAAGCTCTTGAAATCACTGGAAGCTATAGAGCTTACTTTTCTTTTTTAAAATTAAAAAAAGCAGCCCTCTCATCTAGGATAAATTTAATGGGTTCGATAAATTCAACCAATCGTGAATCTCCTGATCTCCCTAAAGAAATGTTGACCCATCTACGAAGCAGATTTTTGATCCCATTTTCATTTGGTTCCATGAATTGCCGTGGCATTTCTTGCATTAATCTATTAATATAAAGCTTCAATTGGTGACTCTAAGATGTATGGTTTCCTTCTACTTCATACGTAGCGACATCAGTCATTTTACTTGGAAACCATCTTAAGAAAATTGTGTCATGTCTATGGCATTCCGGAGACGATGAACTGATGAGCATATATGAGCTGTCCTCCTTTCGTATATATGTGATGTTCTTCTAGATGGATCCTTTCCTTGATTCATTGCAACGAATCTTCTTTTCAATGAAAAAAAGGACAATCGTTTTCTGCCTCTGCTGTTCCAAGTGGAATTGTCACAAAGCATCATCACTTGATACCAAAATGGACACAATTTTATCAAGAATTTGCTCGTCTTGTAAACGATTGTGCTCTGCCTAATCTTTTCATGCTTCTCTGTTTTTTACTTTCCGAGTCACTCCTCTGGCTTAAAAAGGGTTCAAATAATGAGAGCTGTAACATAACATATGCATGAAGAACTTAATCCAAGATGCTTGAACAAGAAAAATCATCAAATTCCCTTGGATGTCCTTGAATTGGTTAAAGAGCATGAAGAGTCATAGTTCGAGTGTGATCCAACTGAAACTTACCTGAACCTCCCACTACCCACCGATACCACTTTCAGGCCAAGTATATAAGCTCAGGAATACCACATAACAGTGTCCAACACCTTCATTTAGAGTTGAAGTGATCCAATAAAACCCAACCATTACATCTATTCCAACACATGGAAAACAAACACCCAACGTTGCTATCAAACCTGTTAGCTATATCGCTTCTCATCACCTTAAGCAACAATATACTGCAGGCAAAGGCGCAGGCACTTTGCCCCTCTCAATTCGCATTAGCCAATGAGGCATGCAGCTTCCTCCGGCCGACTGCAGAATCCAATGCCACATTGCTCTCCTCTCATGAGAGAGGCCACCACCACTACCACCATCACCATCGACACCATGATGATCCTAAGGACTCAGCATGCTGCCGTAGACTTGAAGGCCTCGA
Organism: Cocos nucifera; assembly: GCA_006176705.1. Lineage (NCBI taxonomy): Eukaryota > Viridiplantae > Streptophyta > Magnoliopsida > Arecales > Arecaceae > Cocos > Cocos nucifera. Next base: position 491,061 of record QRFJ01002197.1, on the reverse strand, counting down.
CAATGCATGCATGTGTGGAGTAATGATTCGCCTTCCAAATTTTATCACCAGGCTTAAACATAAGATCACTCTAAGCCCCCGTGAAGGGTGTGAAGTCACATATGAATGCGCCGGTATCATTTGATGAGCCAATAGAATAATCAACATAGGTGTTGGATTCGAATAATGTTGCCCAAACGTTTTATGGGCAATTAAAATACCGTAGTTGCTAGCATGTAATTTTGAGTGAATCATGGTTGCAAGTCATTTTCTTTCCGAAGAAGTTATTGGTGCCGATCATTACATCATTTTTCATATTAATTTATTCCTTTATTAAAGTAATTAAGCTGAATGTGGGCAAAGCCTACAAACTGTCACCTTTATCAATGCAATGTGTTACTATTGTTTGCCGATCTTCACCCTCTGGATGATTGACGGTATGCTTGGCAATTGGCCAAAAGCAGTAACGTCGATGGATCTACATTTGTTACACCTAAAGGGATAAAACTGTCTTATTTGTTTCTTTTTTTCTTTTTCTTTGTTGGAAATATGTCTTACTTGTTTGATGAAGTACTCCAATTGCTGTTTTTCCTGCTTGGATCACCTTCTCGTCCCGTGCAATGACTGCTAAAATGTTGCTGGTATGTCTATAGTAAGTGGATGTGTGCAGATGTACTTGGTGTTGCTTCTGGATTTTCCAACTTGAGGTCGACTGATGAGGATGGAGGAGCTCGGCTGCCGAGGATTATAAGTTCGAGGACGAACTTCGCTAGAGCTTTATCCATTTACCTGCAATAAAGTCTCCACCAGAGTGTCCTCCAGTGAAGATCCTCCGACGCTCAAGTTAGGAGATTGGAGAACAAAGAAGGAAAAAAGCGTCGAATTGAATAGCATACCTGGAGGATCCCGGAGCTTCTTTATTTATAGGGGAGGAGTTGGAGTCGTATCCATTTCGAACTCTAACGGCTTTCTGAATTAGTCGTCCTGGATTGATTCGGAAGATTTCTTTTCATCTTAGGAGACGGGATTGCGAAAGATTCCTCTTTATCCGAGTTTTTTGATTTGGAGGGGATGCAGTTTCTGCAGGAATGGTTGTAGGTCGATCGTTGATGAGCTATGAGCCTCTCCACATAGCTCGACGGTTGATCTGAGTCCGACGAGGATGAGGTATGAAAGCCTACCTCATTTTGCCAGGAGATGATCTTCAATAGGTCGGCTGAAATTGTAGGTCGGCTTAAACCGACCTACAGCTAACCGTGGGCAAAATATCACGTTGTTCCGCTCAGACGATCCATTGGGGTAGGTCGACGGCCGATCCTAAATAGATCGAGGCCATACCAACCCCGTTCCACAACAGTTTGCCCCCCCACTTATAAAGTCGATCTACCTCTGAGCGACCGATGTAAGTACCCTGTCGAAGCCAAGGCCGATCTTCAAATCGTGCCCGCATTGAGTGTCGGAGATCGGTAGTATAACAAGATTGGGAGAAGCTCATCAGCCATGAAATCCAACCGTTCGTTGCTTTGCTTCAGATTTATCCATCCCGACCAACGAGTATCTGACACCTAACGAAGATCTAAGAGGATAGATAAAATGGGAAGTAGATTGGAGCCGTTCATGCCTCTTATAAATAGGGTATGTATTACTCTTTTGACAGTTACTATTGCTTAAAGGAGGAACTCCGTTACTTTGCATGAGGAATAGCTCGGACTCAGTCGAGCTACTGTCGATCCCACCCTAACTTTCCTTATTATTCGGCCTCCTCGTCCTTTAGATCAGTCTCCTTCGTACTCATGAGTCAATCTAGTTTATCCTGATCTTCTTGAAGCTCAGATAATCCTTCTGGCGAGGACCATGGTTCTAGGGTAGTTGATTCTCTGGGCCAATCTGAGGAATGTGAAGTTTCGAACTATGGCCCTTTTAGAATAGATTCTGTCCTCACTTCGGAGGATCTAAAAGTCATTAGGATGAGATATCATATTCCTGATGATTTCAAGTTAGAGGTCGCCGGTCCTGGAGAGCGTATAGCTCTTCCTCGAACTGGATGGATCGATATTTATGAGGAATCGTTAAAGGCCGATCTTAGGTTGCTGTTCCATTTTTTAATTATTGAGCTTCTAAACCTGTATAGAATTACCTTTTGTTGTTTGGCATCAAACTCCTGGCGATCAATTTTAGGCTTCTTCACCCACTGCCTCCTCCTCGGGATCGAGCCTACCTCCCATCTTCTCCGAGCCTGCTTCACTTTAAAGGAGTATCCAACGAAGGTCGGATGGTGGTATGCTTCTTCTCAAAGAGGATACCATCTTTTTTGAGGTGCTCCTTCTTCGGTGCATAACTGGAAGAAGCACTTCTTTTTTTGTATCGGTCGAGCAATCATGGGATTTTAGCACATCATGGGGGCGACCTCAAAGGTCGGCTGTCAAACCTCCAACACTATCCGAAGCCGAGGAGGAGGTCTTGAGTCAAATCTTTAGTCTTGCTCCTCTTCCGCTGTCTAGATTTCTTTCCGAGGAGAACTTGTTTAAGATCGGACTGATTCCAACTGATCCGAGGAGTAAGTGTTCTCATACGATTTTATTTGGATCGTCTTTTCTTTCCTTATCATTACCATTGACCGAATCTTGTGTTTTCTTGTTCAGCGATGAATCCGTCCGACCTTGAAGCTCTTCGTTGGATGGTGAAGAAGAGAAAGACCAGCACGGGCGTGGCTCCCAAATGCGCATGAATCGAGGCTGTCCTGGCGCAGCCTACAGCAGGAGGTTCCTCGAGAGCAGCCAATGCCCCGAGGAAGGAGAAGGCATCGGTGAAGGATGTGACGCCGCTTCGATCTGCAACTCCAGGAGAGTCCATCCCCCAACCTTTCGCATCCTCTTCCAAAAGAAGCTCGGATGGGCCGAGGATCTCCATCCGGATGTCCAACCATGGATCCGATGTTTTGGAGATTGTCTTTTTGGTGGAAGTTTCCTCGGATATCGAGGATAAGAGAAAAGGCCTCGAGGACTACCGAGTCGCCCGTTCATTGTTGAAGTCGATTTTCTTACCAGCCGACGTCCAAACCTTCGAGGAGGCCGGGGGTGCCTTTCTCATCCAGGACTCCTATGATTCTCTCCTTCGGGTACGTGTCCATTTTTTACCGACCTTCATCTTAGGTCTTCCGTCCACTCCTCGGCTTAGCTCTTTTTTTTTTTTAGCTCGTCCATCACGTGGATCATTTTGCCGAGGTAATTAGAGAGGTTCGATGCCTCTCTAAGAAAGTTAAGGAGAAAGCCGCCCATACCAACCGACGGACGGATGATGCTCAGTTATCTCGATTGAAGGTCGAGGATGAGACCAGATTCCTCAGGGAGAGGGTGAAGCTGCTGGAGTCTGAGTTGACCAAGGCTGAAGCTCGAGTGCTGGAAGAGAGGAAGGTCGGAAAGGTACGAGCAGAGGCCGCTAGGATAGAGGCGGTCAAGACCTTCCATGCTTCGGAAGAATTTCGTAACATCAAGCTGAATTTCGCATCGCTCTCCTACCTGCAAGAGGGCATAGACCTGAAGGAGAAGGTCCGTAGGATCTTCCCCGATCTGAACTTGGACCTCTTGGAGTTGGACAACAAAGAGGCCGAGGAAGCAGAGGGTCGGAAGATTCAAATGGAAGATGTCTTCAGTCCTGTACGCGACGACGTGACTGCCGAGGATGCAGTATTGGTACCACCTCTAATCGTTATCATCCTGCCAAACCAAGCGGAGGTCGGCGAATCTGAAGCTCTGGATGGAGCTTAGTTTACCATTTTGATCGAGCATGTCCAATCTTTTTTTTTAGGTTGGCCTTTTTTGTTTGCCTTTGATCTTTGCCGAGGTATTTTTGTATGGGCCGACCACCACTTGTAAATACTGAACTTTAATACAAAGCTTCTTTTGCTTTTGTTGTTGACTTCATATGTTCTTCATTGGATTTTTCTTTTTCAAGACGTAGGTTAGCGTAGACCTTAGACGGCATGATTGAGAAGTAACGGACGATTCATGTCGACATATTATGATCCTCGGCCATAGTCGAGGAGCGTGTCTTCACGAACTTCACGAGTTATGTTTCATTCCTTAGCCATGGCCGAGGAGCGCGTGTTGGCGAAACAAGGCGGAGACGCGTTCCGCTCCTCGATCATGGTCAAGGAGCGTGCATTAATGAAACTTATCGGAGATGCATTCCACTCCTCGATCATGACCGAGGATCGTACGTTGGCGATATTTAATGGAGACGCATTCTGCTCCTCGATCGTGGTCGAGGAGCGCGCATTGACGAAACTTGGCGGAGATGCATTCCGCTCCTCAGCCATGGTCGAGGATCGCGCGTTGGTGATATCTGGTGGAGACGCATTCCACTCCTCGATCGTGATTGAGGAGTGCATGTTGGCAAAACTTAGCGGAGATGCATTCCGCTCCTCGACTGTAGTTGAGGATCGCGCATTGGCGATATCTGGTGAAGGCGCATTTTGCTCCTCGATCGTGGTCGAGGAGCGTGTGTTGGCGATATCTGGTGGAGACGTATTTTGCTTCTCGACCATGGTCGAGAAGCACGCATTGACGACATCCGATGGAGATGCATTTCGCTCTTCAATCATGGTCAAGGATCGCGCGTTGACGATATCTGATGGAGATGCGTTCCGCTCCTCGACCGTGGTCGAGGAGCATGCATTGACGAAATTTGATGGAGGCACGTTCCGCTCCTCGACCGTGATCGAGGAGCGCGTGTTGGCAAAACTTGATGAAGATGCATTCCGCTCCTCGATCGTGATCGAGGAGCGCACATTGGCGAAACTTAGTGAAGATGCATTCTGCTCCTCGGCCATGACCGAGGATCGTACGTTGGCGATATCTAGTGGAGGCACATTCCATTCCTCGATCGTGGCTGAGGAGCGCACGTTGGTGACATTTGGTGGAGACGCATTCCGCTCCTCGATCATGGTCGAGGAGCGCGCGTTGGCGACATTCGATGGAGATGCATTTCGCTCCTCGACCGTGGTCGAGGAGTGCGCATTGGCGAAAATAAAATTTACGAGAAGTTATTATTCATTATTGAATAAAATTTCAAGATGGAGAAATTACATTTTAAGGATAATATCTTCGAAGATTGTCGGCGTTCCAGGTCTTTAGGATCAAAGTTCCATCTAGTCGATAGAGATGGTAAGTTTTCGACCGGACTACTTCTGCCACGTGATAAGGGCCTTCCCAATTCGGCGATAACTTTGACCTTGCAGATGGACGAGAAATCTCAGCTCGATGAAGAACTAATTATCCTGCCAGAAAAGATTTGCTCTTTACTCGAGAATTGTAGTATCGAACAATCTTCTATTGATAGTTGGCCATCCGAACTCGAGCTCGTTTTCGAATTTCTTCTAGCAGATCCAGATTCACCCTCATTCCGAAGAAATTGCTATCTTTATCAAACTCCTCCACTCGAAGTGTGAGTAATCCCATCTCTACGGGTATCACAGCCTCCATACCAAAGGCCAACATGAAAGGTGTCTCTCCAGTTGGGACACGTTGCATCGTGCGATATGCCCAAAGAACATTGTACAACTCTTCGACCCACGATCTTTTTGCCTGACTTATGTGAGCTTTCAATCCCTACAATAATATCCTGTTCGTCACCTCGACCTCACCATTAGTCTGTGGATGATCTACCGATGTCAATCTGTGAGAAATCCCATAGTCATTATAGAATTCTGTGAATCTCAGGTTATTAAATTATCGTTCATTATCGGTTATGATAGCATGGGGTAAATCATATCGACATATAATAGACTTTCAGACAAAATTTCAAACTCTGACTTCGGTAATCATAGCTACTGCTTTTGCTTCCATCCATTTAGTAAAATAGTCAATCGCGACGATCAGAAATTTCTTCTGTGCCACAGTGATAGAAAATGGTCCGAAGATATTCATTCCCCATTGAGCAAAGGGCCAAGGGGTCGTGATTGGGGCCAGTAGGGTCGATGGTCGGCACTGAATGTTTGAGGTTCTTTGGCATTGGTCACACTTGCTCACCAGTTTGGCCGCATCTCTTTGCATGGTTGGCCAAAAATATTTTTGCTGTAATATTTTATGAAACAAAGCCTTACCCCCCAGGTGATTACCACAGATTCCTTCATGAACTTTCCGCAGGACATAGTCGACTTCCGAAGGATGGAGGCATCTGAGCAGAGGCAAGGTGAACGACCTCTTATACAACTTCTCCTTGTAAACGATATATTGTGTAGCAAGGTGTCTCAATCTTTTTGCCTTGTCTTGGTCCATAGGCAAAATTCTATCTCGCAAATAATGGAGAATAGGATCTATCCAGCTTGATTCTGGATCAGCTTGCATTACTGGGACCTCTTTAATACTCGGCTTCTCAAGGACTTCCATGTATGAGTTTCTTTTTAAGTCGGCCACCTCATGGGTTGCTAGTTTAGAAAGAAGGTCAGCTCGCACATTCTCCACCCTTGGTATCTGCTGAACATCCATCGCTAGAAAGCTAGAAGCCAAGTCTTTGACATTTTGCAGATACTTTACCATATTCGGCTCTCGGGGTTCATATTCTTTCTGAACCTGATCAATCACCAACTGTGAATCACTATGTACTTTGAGATGCCGAACTCCCATTTCTTTTGCTATTTTCAGTCTTGCTACCAATGCCTCATATTCGACTTCGTTGTTGGAAGCCGAAAAGTCAAAACGTAAAGCATATTCCGCTAGTACTCCTTCCAGGTTGGTTAAGATCAGGCCGACTCTAGAGCCTGTGGTATTCGAAGATCCATCAACATGCAAGGTCCAATATTCATCGATTGAAAAGGTTTCAGTAGGACTAGATTCCTCATTTAGAATTGTACATTCTAGAATAAAATTTGTCAATGCCTGAGCTTTAATGGATGGCCTCGGCAAATATTTGATATCAAATTTGCCTAGCTCGATAGCCCATTTAGCCAGTCATCCGGAAGTATATGGTCGGTATAATATTGATCTAATGGGTTGGTCTATAAGGACTACGATGGTGTGCGCTTGAAAATATAGACGTAATTTTTTTGCAGATATCAAGAGAGCATAGACGATCTTTTTCAGTTTCGTATACTTGATCTCAGCATCATGAAGTATTCGGCTCACGTAATAGATCGGCTTCTGCACCTTAGCCTCCTGTCGGACTAGAATAGAACTAATTCTAAAGAAAAAACAACTAGATATAAGTACAACACCTTCTCAGGCTCTGGCTTGCTTAATAGAGAAAGAGAGCCGAGGTATTTCTTTAGTTCATCGAAGGCTGTCTGGCATTCATCCATCCATTGAAAGTTTTTCGATTGCTTGAGGGCTTTAAAGAATGGAAGGCTATTTTTCGCCGATCTTGATAGAAATCTATTTAAGGCTGCGATCCTTTCTGTGAGTCGCTGCACTTCTTTGATCGTCCTCGGAGGCTTCATCTCTTGAAAAGCTTGAATCTTTTCCAGATTAGCCTCAATCTCACATTGTGACACCATAAATCCAAGAAATTTTTCGAAGATGACACCAAAGGCACATGTATTCGGATTGAGTTTCATTCGAAAATGCCGTAGTATAGAAAAGGCTTCTTCTAGATCAGTAATATGGTATTCGACCATCCTACTTTTGATGACAATGTCGTCTACGTACACTTCCATATTTCTCCCAATCTGCTCTTTGAAAAGCTTGTTCACAAGTCTTTGATAGGTCGCCCCCGCATTCTTCAGGCCAAACGGCATGATCCTGTAGCAAAAAAGGCCTTGATCAGTTATGAAAAAGGTTTTTTCTTCATCCTCGGATGCCATTCGAATCTGGTTGTATCTCGAGAAAGCATCCATAAATGATAAGAGGTGATGTCCCGAGGTCGCGTTCACCAGTTGGTCTATGCGCGATAGAGGATAGCTATCCTTTGGGCATGCTCCATTGAGATCCACATAGTCAACACACGTGCGCCATTTTCCACTAGCCTTTTTGACGAGAACGATGTTAGCCAACCACTCCAGATAATAAACTTCTCGGATAAAGCTGGTCTTCAAGAGCTTATCAACTTCTTCTTGTATCGCCCTCTGATGTTCAGGGATGAAGCTCTACCTTTTCTATCTGATCGGATGATGATTCAGGTCTATATTGAGTCGGTGTACCATGACTTACGGATCGATGCCGGACATGTTCGAAGCTGACCAAGCAAACACATCAGCATTATCTCATAAAAATATGATGAGATGCTGTCGATCTTCTTCACATAGGCTTGAGCCAACCTTCACAACTTTGTTCGAATCATCCTTGATCGGTATAGAGATCAATTCCTCTACCATGGAGCCTCTTTGTTCAGTTTGTTCATCCCGGATGTCTAACTCATTCATGGGTTATTTTTCAGCCACCACTCTACGTAAAGTGGCTATGTAACATTCCCTTACGATCGACTAATTTCTCCTGAGCTCGTCGATTCCATACGGAGTCATGAATTTAACCTTCAGGTGATAGGTTGATACTATGGCCTGGAGGGTATTTAGGCATGGCCGACCTAAGATTACATTGTAGGCAAAAAGACTATTCACCATGAAATAAGTTATGTCGACAATCATCTGCTTCGGAGCTCGTCCAGCTTTTGCCATTAGTAAGATAGTCCCTTCCACTGAAACCATAGCATCGAAAAATCCGACCAGAGGTACATTCCTCTTCGTCAGTAGTTCAGGACTTAATTTTATTCGAACAAAGGCATCATAAAACAAAACATCTACCGAGCTTCCATTATCAATAAGAATCCAATGTACATCATAATTAGCAATATTTAGGAAAACGACTACAGGATCATCATGGGGCTGACTTATTTCTTCTAGATCTTTATCGGTGAAAATAATTTCATAATCTGCCTTCCTCTTTATCGGTCCCTCTCCTGATCGATTCTGATCCAAAGTATTTCCACCGAGGTTTCCTTCAGCAATTACTCTAATTTCTCCCACAGTCGGCTACTCTACGCATGGCTCACCCTGCCGAGGTTGGTCACGATTCGGATTCGTCGTTCATCCACATAGTGTCGAAGTCATCCTCGCCTTATTAGTGCCTCAATTTTCTCTTTGAGCTACCAGCACTTCTCAGTATCATGCCCATGGTCATGGTGATATCGACAATACTTCCTTGGGTTTCTTATTCGGGCAAGGGTTACCATTCTCTTGGATCGAGGTATATCTTCTTATGGCTCGATCTCCATCAGAATCTGAGTCCGGGGTGTGTTGAGAGGGGTGTAGTAATTGAACCTCCGAGGTGGAGTTCTAGATCGACCTTTCAGCTTTGGAGATGTTGGTTGGCTACTCCGAGGTGGGGTGCATAATTTACGAAATCATGGATCCTTTCGGCGATGCTACACCCGTCTATGGTCTTTTTTCTTCTTCTGCTTTTGGGATGGATCTGTCCTACCATCTCAACTACTTTCCCGTTGGTCCTAAGCCTCTTCGGCCTAGGCATACTTCTCTACTCATTCTAGCATCTCAGCAAAGTCCTTCGGATAGTCTAAGCTGAAGGAGAACAAAAGATCATTTTGGAGGAGGCCGATCTTGAATGCCATCATGGCCACTGATGGGTCTAAATTTTGGACCTCCAAGATGACTGCATTGAAGCGATTGATGTACTTCCAAAGGGGCTCATTCTCCGATTGCTTGATGCTCACGAGGAAGTCAGAATTGCAACGTTGCCGACGACTGCTTACGAAATGAGCAACGAACAAATGACTTAACTGGTAGAAGGAATTTACGGAGCTGAGTTTCAGATTTGAATACCAATATTGAGCCATCTTTCTCAAAGTTGAAGAAAAGGTTCGACATAGTATCGCATCGGTAGCCCCTTGTAGATGCATAAGAATTCGAAAACTATTTAGATGATCTACGAGATCGATCATTTCATCGTAAAGCTCTATCTGAGGGATCTTGAACCGACGTGGCAAGAGTTCATTCATAATCTTCTGAGTGAATGGAGGATAGACATTAAACCCCAAATCTTTTCCTTGCTGCCTCGGCTCCCGCAACGCATTCAGCTGCCATTACATCTTTTTGAGCTTTTTCTCCATGTCATCCTCACAAGTGGCTCGGTGTTTAGGAGTCTCATGGTCCAAAGTGGAGCTTCTTCTTGAAATTGATGTTAGCGAGCGCTGAGGTTTTCGATGGGAAGGACTTGTAGGTTGGCTGTGACGACTGGCCTCCACCCTAGGGCTACGGGGGCATCATTCCTCCGGCCTTATCCGGACCAGGTCTGAATCTTTTTCGATCAGACGGTGCTCATTTGCCTGTTGTATTCCTCTTATGGCAGTTGATAATGCCTGCACCTGATGAAGTAAGGTGTCATACTGTTCCTATGAGACTGCCGATGCCATTGGCGGGTTCTCCTGGATTGGTGGTGGGGATGTGTTAACTTGTTGAGTATTGTAGGTTCTCCGACCACTAGAATGCTGGGACGCATTTGATGCTCTCCTTCGAATTTTCATGATATCCAGTGTCGTGCTTTCTTCCCTCAAAATTAAACCTCGAAAATAATCGGGGGCTCTCCTTCTAGCACTAGCTGTTGCTCCTGGATCTTCCGACTTAAGGTCGGCTGATGAGGATGGAGGAGCTCGACCACCGAGGATTATGAGACCGAGGACGAACTTCGCTAGAGCTTCATCCATTCATCTGCAATAAAATCCCCACCAGAGTGTCCTTCGGTGAAGACTCTCCAACGCTCAAGTTAGGAGATTGGAGAACAAAGGAGGAAGAAAGCGTTGAATTGAATAGTATACCTAGAGGGTCTCGGAGCTTCTTTATTTATAGGAAAGGAGTTGGAATCGTATCCGTTTCGGACTCTAACAGCTTTCCGAGTTAGTCGTCCTGGATTGATTCGAAAGATTTCTTTCCATCTTAGGAGACAGGATTGCGAAAAATTTCTCTTTATTGAGTTTTTCGATTCGGAGAAGACGCAGTTTCTACAGGGATGATTGTAGGTCGGTCGTTGACGAGCTATGAGCCTCTCCACATAGTCCGACGGTCGACTTGAGTCCGATAAGGATGAGGTATGAAGGCCTACCTCATTTTATCAGGAGATGATCTTTGGTAGGTTGGTTGGAATTATAGGTCGGCTTAAATCAACCTACAGCTAACTATGAGCAAAATATTGCTTTATTTTGCTCAGATAATTCATTGAGATAGATTAGTGACCGATCCTAAATAAATCGAGGTCATATCAAATACTTGAAATATAACTTTCCAGCACTATACCACAAAAGAAGTCATCAGCCACATTTTTTAGTACCATCGAAAAAAAAAAAAAAAAAATCAAGTTGACGCCGGCAATTAATGCCAATTAGGAGATATCTGCATAGGGCACCGATCTCTGGTTCAGATATCGCAAACAGACCCTTGAGATCATACTGTTCATGGTGCCTCCCATTCCACGTATTGTATTGTAGCCATCTAATTTATTTACATAGGATTAAAATGCAAAATCAACTCATATTTTGATCGAACGATCTCTGCTGCAACAGCAGCTAGCAGCAAAACAGCATTTGAACCAGCGTACAAATAATACGCACAAAAAATGAAGACCAGATAGGGACCAAAATCCGTTGTTCACGAGGTTCTAATTAACCAAGTATCTCAACCCCTAAACCATAAGCTTTTATTCAAACTGTCCTCTTCCATGGTGTATGAGATGCACTTTTCTTCCAAGGAGGCCAAAACCACGTATACATGCAACTCGTCATCTTATTACATAAACTGACTGTACATATTCTCTGCTCATATATATTATATGCTATTCCAAAGCTTCATGGCAAATCAGGATAATATATATATATATATATATATATATATATATATATATATATATATATATATATATATATATATATAAAGTTATATAAAATCGATGGACAGGATAGACCTGGTTAAAGCTTATGAATTAAAAAGATGGTGAGATTGAGGTTGGGAGCTGCAAGCCTCGCCGTCGCAACAAAGGACGTCGCAGACCCTCCCAACGTCCGTCATCTCCTTCCTAGCCGTTCGCTATCTTTGGGAGGATGATGAGTTCTCCTTTTAGGCTGGTCCAAGCGGCGGATCATGCTGACTCATGGCGTGCCGCGTCACAGGCTTGCGCGCACGTACGAGCACCGAGAAAATCCATGCAGTCAATGCGTTGCCACCTTGCACCATGTGGCAGGGATGGCTCGACGGCGGTGTAATCGCGGTCGTGTACATCACCGTGTGAGTCCGGTACGGAGGCCCATGGAAATGTGTGGTGGGTGCTCCACTGTATAGGTGTCCAGCCATCATGCGTTGGATCCTGACATGATCACTTAGATGATCATATATAAGAGCTGATTAGATTGCATTACGTTTGGCTGCAGTCAGGTCTGGATTCTATGAACTTCTTTTGTTAGACCTTAAAATGAGAAGCTATAGGTCCACAAAGTGATTGGTCCTCTTCAAGCGCCAACTCATACCCTCGTCGAGTAAGATCTTATTTGACCTAACTCATATAATCCGGACATATTTAAGGATCCATCATGTTAACCATTGGATCGTATCCTATATAGATCTTAACGCACTCCGACTTTTCATCGCATCTGTCCGTTCAGATTTGAAAGCAGCTATTTTGCAATTTAATAGTTGATGCATACAACCCGAACCTTTTGCAAATGGCTTGGATTGTCATAAATGATAGGTCCAAAGCATGTCCCTTTCCACCATCCACCCAACCCAAACATTACCTCCCACTCTGAGAATTTTAAATCCAGAATTGAATTCTGGTTTAGCGTCATGCTAATGCGCTGAATACCTCTTGTATCAAAGGAGAAGAATTGTTTACGACTAATAATCATTTCTTAAAACCCCTGGAGATAATTCTAAATCCTATGCTACGTGCATGGTTTGATATATTACTAATTGAGCTGAAACTCGTTGGAGGTTATATCTAAAACTGCATTTCTTATTGTTTCCTGAAAATTATTTCTAAAACTTTTATCGAGTCTGATTTAGTTTGTGAATTTCACGAGGGGAAACAACTTTTTTATAAGATAAATCCTAATCTTAGAAATGCTGGAACCATTAACACCGATCAGTTTTTTTCGTTCTGAAATTATGTGGGTATAGTTATCCACCTTCATTATAAATGACTTATTTTTATTACCATAAATATGTTTTCATAAAATTCATGTGTTCACAATTTTCTTGTCTTAAGAAAAAAAGTGAAAAAGCCCATGGATGATGGACTGGGTTACACAGCCATGCATGCACATGAATAGCATCTACCCTATTTGGCAAGAAGCATGATCTATTGGATGGAAACCATACATGGGTTGCATGCTTTTCCCGAGGTTAAAAAACATGATTTCAATTTTGTTTTAGCCATCTAAATTGAACTTTGCTTCTAGCAATTTTAGTAATTTGAATGGCTTAATTTCAAGACAACACACCAAAAACCCCAACTGCAAACACGCGCGCGCGCGCATAAGACAAAAAGGCAAAAAAAAAAAAAAAAAAAAAAAAGAAAGAAAGAAGAAGAAGAAAAAGAAAGAAAGAGAAGAGAGTGCACTTGCATGACTTTTGGAATATCCCTTCCCTATTAATTATTAAGTAATAAAACTATTATTTTTTCAACTATTTAGCCATAGATTTATAAGATAATTGCATAGAGATGATTGTTGTGTTATCCTAGAAACTTGCATTCAGGTCTTAGAACTTGTATTGGATGCATTTCCAAATAAAATAGATGGTAGACAAGTGGATACTTTTTTTTTTTTAATCGGAGCTTCTAAAGATTGGTGGAGGCTTAAGACTTCAAAAATGAGCTCTACCCATCATACTAATTTATTATTTTCAAAGATTGGTCAATAACGGATATATCAAAATAATTTTACAGAATATTATTTTTATAAAATTTTTAAACTAATTAGAAAGTTTGCATAATAAATATGCATATTGCAAGGAAAAATAAATTTTATTAAAATAATATAGACAGTTGTACCAAAATGAAAAAAACAAAAAAGAAAAAGAGAAAGAGACAGTAACCGGCTGCCTGACGGTTTCGTTGCCTATAAATAGCACCCCTTCGCTCGATTTTCTTCCGTTTTCGTCCTCCCTCCCACTCTCGATCGCTTCCCTCCCGGCGATCGAGCGAGAGGGGACGAGCCTGGTGCCGGGCCTCTTCTTCACGTCCCTGGAGCCACGATCGCGCTATCGACCTTCGCCACCGCCGGCAGACGAGAACCGTCGGCAAGGGGCAAGCCATCTGCTATCGTCCTCCGCCACCTCCAAAAGACAAGAACCGCGACGAGGGGCCGACGATCTGCTATCAATCTCCGCCACCGCCGCCGACGGCAAGGGGCAAGCCATCTGCTGCTGTCGTCCTCCGCCACCTCCAGAAGACAAGAACGACGGAAAGGGGCCAGCAATCTGCTATCATTCTCCGCCACCTGCCGGAAGACGAGACGACGGTAAGGAGCAAGCCTATCTGCTATCGACCTCCGCCACCGCCAGAGGACAAGAACGGCGCGAAGGGCCAGCGATCTGCTATCAATATCCGCCACCGCCGGAAGACGAGGACGACAGCAAGGGGCAAGCCATCTGCTATCGTCCTCCGCCACCTCCAGAAGACAAGAACGACGGAAAGGGGCCAGCAATCTGCTATCATTCTCCGCCACTGCCGGAAGACGAGGACGACGGTAAGGGCAAGCCGTCTGCTATCGACCTCCACCGCCGCCAGAGGACAAGAACTACGGCAAGGGGCAAGCAATCTGCTGTCGACCTCTGCGACCGCCAGAAGACGAGAACGACGGCAAGAGGCAAGCAATCCGTTCTCCTTTCCTAACCTTTTCTGTGGATTCTTTATTTGGTTCTTGATTAGTTTCTTTCTTGTTTTCTTGCTTTTTTTTCTCTTTTGTTTTTGAATGTTAGTGAGGCTTCTTGATCTCTAGTTTTGTTTTGTTGCTATCTGGACTCTAGAGACGGTTCTGTATTCTTGATATGGTTCTGGTTACTTGATTATTCGTTTCTTAGTTTCCTGTCTTTTCCTTGAATTGTCCTGGCGGTTCTCGATTTATACTTTGGTTTCAGTTCTTTGGATTCCAGAGATAGTTCTTGGTTTTTTGTTTGGTTTCGGTATCTCTAGAGGTGGTTCTTTTCTAGTTTGGTGTCGGTCGGTTCTTATCTGCAGTCTTTTTTTTTTTTTTTTTGTTATTTTTTTTATTAAAATTCTTCAAGGTTTTGATGAGTTATTTTCGACTTTTGAAACCGTGATATGTTGACATCAGTAGATGTAGGTAAACATTGTTTTAGGTCCAATAATATCTAAAGTTGAAAGGGATAAGCGCTCATAGGATTTTATAACATTTATTTGCTTTATTTTGATTTTACATGTCAAATGCTGATTGAATTTTTAGAGAGATCGAACTCCAATAACTTCCCTACAGGTAGTGAACTCTTCTGCAATGATTAGAGTTGGAAAGATATGCAGTCTCTTTCAGATATTCTTTTGGGGTTTAAGGTGGGTTTACTTTCTTCATTGATCTGCCTGTTGTATTGTTTGTTTTGATTTTCTTGAAAGGATGTTTATTTCTTGCGAGACTTTTGGATTTTGATCATCTTTTCGTCCCTCTTCATCGACGATTAGGATGAGTTTTGAACATGACTTCCGTTTGTTTGTTATTTAATGCGATTTTTTTTTTTGTCTGATGTACGCATAAAGTCTTTTATAGTTCAAAACTCTGAATGTGGTTTTGTCAAATTGCACGACTGTGGATGAGTGATTGCACGACTGTGGATGAGTGCTGTTCTCTTATTGGGTCTGTTGCTTTATTATATCCTGCTTATTTTCCTCTAAGAAGCTTGTAGTCCGTGAAAAAAAAGGTGGCAAATTAGGCTTCAGTAGAGAATTTTTATGATTTGCGGCTATAGGAATCTCTCGTTGTCTGGCTCTTGAATTAGTAACAGTTTTATTCAATGAAACTGAAGGATGTAAAACTGCCTTTTCATTTGCTCCAGCAGTTCTTGATGTTGCAGGATCTATACATATGTTTGTCACAAGTTGTAAGTATGCTTCTAAGATTGATTATAAGATTGTGCCATCGTGCTTGTGGTACCTATCTGCTTTTACATCACTATAAATGCTGTCTTGATATTTAATATTTTGATTGAGGTTGTCTCGTGCACAAAGGTTTTAAATGTCAAAAAGGAGAAAGATATTATAAATTCGGAAAGGAAACATGCGTGTGTACGCGCATAAATCAACCGGTAGCTTAGTAGCTTTGTAAGGGGACTTTATCTTAGAAACTATTCCAGAAATGAACTCAATTTGTGATCCATGTGATTGATTAAGAAGAAATGATGTGGTTAATAGATATGATCTCATAATATTATGACATGCAACTCAGTTCATGGAATGCACATATTTGTGCGATGAAAAATTCATTGGGTTAGTTGATCAATCTTTACAGCAGTTTGCACTTTTAAAAAATGCTAATCAAGATCTTTGGAATAGGCACTCTTCTACCTCCTACCTGACGGATCAGAATTGTGATCTACCATTTATATTGTTTAATAAAAATGTTTGATTACAATCTGTATTTTTGTTCTGTCTTGATTTTTGTCTCAAGTTCCATTTTTCCCCAAAATATGATGTCTTATGATTTCTTCTTCTTATCATTTGTTTTATACGTTTGCCTTGCTCCTTTGTAAATTCATTTTCACAAATTCAGTTTTCTTTTTTTTTTTCCTGCTTTAATTTTTTTAAATTTTATTAGCTGTTTGTTTGTTACTTAATGTTCAGTTTATTTAATTTTGTTTTTAATATCTAATTTGTAATGTGGTTTTAGATATATGTTTGGAATTTCACGTTATTTTACTGTTAAAAACAGTATATTTTTCATTGGTATACTTTAACATTTTTATTTTGTATTTATTTACCCTGTTTAATGCAGTTGGGTATGTTTATGTTTATGTTATCACTTTCAATCATCTATTCCATTCTCCTTTTTACTTTTTCATTCCTCAATTTTTTTGATTCATTTTTAATATTCTTTTATAATCTTGTGTTGTATTTGCTGGGAATTTTTGTTTATTTATCGTTTTAGATTGGTACTTTATTTTTCTGTTATTCTTTTTTATTAACTTTCTATTTTGTAAGTTCAGTGTTCCATTTCCTTGTTTAGTCCTTTTTCATATCTTTATATTAAGTTCTTTATATTTTTGATTGGATAATTTTTTTTTTAGTTTATTTTAATTCTTTTGCATGTGTTTTATAGTCTTTTTGTATATATTTGGTTTTGTATGTTTGTCTGGGCTTCCAGATTATTCAACTTTTGTCGTTTCAATTTTATATTTTCTTTTTAGTCTGTTCTGATTATTATTTAATTTCCATCTTTATATCTGCTTCAACAATTCAATTTTGGTTTCTATGTTTTTTATTTTTTTTTTCATTTTTATTTGCATCATTATGCATTTTATTTATGGGATTTTATATGTTTTATATTTGTTTGAAGCTTTTGTTTATTTTATTTCATTCAAATTCAATTTTATATTTTCATATCTATTTTATGTTTTCTGTCTATATTCCATCTTTACATTTGCTTGGTCATATTAAATTTTATATGTTCTATCCAGTCTATTTTCTTTCATTTTTATTATCTGTTTTCTTATCCATTTTCATATTTTCAATATTTTTTACTTTATTTTGATTTTTTGTCAACCTGTTTTTGGTCTATTTTTATGTAAATCTAGTTTTGCATCTGTGTTTACAGTTTTTTTTTGGGGGGTGTGTGTGTGTATCAACTTTTTTTTCTGTTCATTCGATTTTTTTTATTAGTAAGTGTTCCTTTTGCTAATCAAACTTCATATTTTATGTTGTCTTAGTTCACTTTCTGAATATTTATTTGCCAACTTGTCTGTTTTTATTTATTTGTATCGATGCATCTACTTGAATATTCATTTCTATATTTCTTTATAATTTTTTTACTTCTTATCTTCATATATTCGGTTATCCTTTTTTAGTTTTTTTCTCCTTTGATTTTCTTTTTCTATAAACCAATAATTACGTGCTCTTTCCTTGTATCTCCTGTTTTGTATTCTTACATTCCATTTGTTTCTAATTTACATATGTTGTTTATTATTGACTCTTTTCATATTCACTTCTACAAAATCAGTTCTATATGTTTTTTTTAAAAGTCTTCTATTTGGTAATCTTTGTTCTTCTACAATTCAGTTGTTATTGTTGCAAATTCTGTTCTTTATATTCATTTTCTTGTTAACTAAATTTTTACTGATATTCTACTTTATGTTTCTCTCTTTACATATTCAATTGTCTATATTTGTTTTTGATTTCGCTTTTTACCTTTTTTATATTATATTTTCTGTTTTGAATTTTATGTATCTTATCTGCTTTTCATACTTCATTTGTCCATGTTGTGTTCTGTCTTATTTCAATTTTCACCATTCTTGTATTTTTATTTTTTATTTTCAGCATATATCTTTTTCAGTTTGAAAAGTTTTGCTGGGGCACATATGTTTTAACTCGCATAGTCAAAGATAAAAGTCATACCTATTATACTTTAGGTCGTTTATATATGTTTTCTTTTCAAAGAAATTTAACTTCAATATTTTGATATCTTATTTAATAATAGTTAACACGTGTTTTTAATAAAATAGTCTTTTTCCATGTAATGTGGCTTTCATGTGCAGACATACTTAGTAATAAAGAAAAAGTGATCATTATATTGTAGAGCACGATATTATTCTTGCAATGGTATACTATCTATTCATACGAAGCTCTTAATTTTATATTTTATTTAACTCTTGTTATGTGATGCTGGATATTTATCTTCTATGGTTTTTGAGATGATCGAGATAAGTCCATGATCAAGAAATTCTTGATTCTGTCCTTTTATATCGATCTGTACATCATGTGGTGTTTGGTCTCTTCCTATAGAGATAAATAAGGAGGTGGAGAGCTTCAACTCTGTAAGCATCATCTGATTTTCTCATATGTATTGGTTAATTATGTAGAACACATATGCATGATGCTTGGGTATCTCTTTAAGGGATTTTTGAATGGAATAGTGATCTATGATACTTTCTTGTGAGTGCTTCTGTGAAGAAAAAAGAGGCAATTGAAGCTATATTCTTCGAACAATTGCTTAATATTTTTATTTTTTTTTTTCGATTTTGAAGGGACCTTCTAAAAGGATATGGACAACCTAAGCTATGACCTTGTGACAATCATTCTTCTCCTTCATTTTGAATCTGTCTCATTATTCATGATTTTTGTTGAGACATACTAAGATGGTGTATAGAGGGACGGAAAAAAATAAATGTGTTTTTAACAAATGCCCTATTTTTTCTTTATACATATATATTTAGAGATGTATTAAGTGGGCTAGATGTCATATTGTGCTCATGTATCACTAGATGTCTGATTACTGGACTGTCCATAATTTATGGATTCAGTCTCTCACAGTTATTCTATCAATGGCCCGAGTCGTGTTCTCTAATCTCTACTGTATTGTAACTTTATCATTATGTTGCATCATGTTAGATCCTCCTTCAGGGACTTTTGATGGCTGAAATATGTGCCAGTGTGTAACAGCATGCTATGGTTACTAATGTTTTCAATAAGGATTTTTTTTTTTTCACATATTAGATTTTAGTTATCTGTTGTAATGGGTGATCTTTTATATTAATCTTTTAATAAGAATTTTTTCCTTCAATTTGTGATGGATGTAGTTTCTATAGATGTGTTTATGGTCTACAGTTATTATAGATTATGATGACACCGATCCTTTGCTTTATCAGAAATAAGGGATGTTGCAAGATCTCAGATTCATGATTAGATTATACTCTTTCAAGTAGCCTGATATTGGTAATGTTGAGAAGTTGGTGCTATTGTTGGTCAAGTATTGCTGTATTTGACTAAGTGCGTGTGCATCTTTTTTTTCTGCGAGCAGTCAAATTTCTTGATTTTAGTTGTCTATTATGATTTTTTTCTTTTACTTTTTTCTTAATTTTTCTTAATGTTATTCAGCAATGTGGAAATCCTAATTTCCGCTCTATGCAACTGATGTGAGGGTGCTTCCTTATTTTGATGTATGTGCTCGTTAAATTTTGAGTCTTTTTAACCATGTAATGATTGGTCTATTGAAGATCATTAAGTAGTGTTTCTTTTGATTGTTTTGGTTCAAGTTGATGCAGCATCTACAGAGACTATGGGAGACTGACATAACCATTTGCTTTTTAGCTGGCCCAATTGTTTTTGGTAGTTGTAGCAGCCTTTATTGTCACAGAATATGAAGTCTGTGATATGCCATATACTTCCAAAAACCTGACAGGTAGCAGTTTAAAGATTGTATACTTTAGTTGACCAATGCAGTTCTATTTTGCCATGTGTCATGAGAACCTAATTGTCAGGGTTAACATTTTGTATTAGGAGAGCTGTCCAATATTTATATAGCTTTTTGTAGATATTCTTTTAGGATCAAAGTCATGTTTGCTATTATCTTGATCTGAATTTTATGTTGTTCAGCAATTCTTTTCTCCAAAGAGTTATAGATAATGTTCTTGATAAAAAGGTTCACTGTTGAATGTTTTCATACTTCTTGAATTTTCATTCCCTTCTCTTTCTGGAGATTGAGCTATTGGAGCAGGTTTTGTTTCAGCAGGGCTACTTTTTCTTGGTCAAGATGGATCTGGGATTTCTACAGGTATGTTTTTTGGGGTCTCCAAAAGATTTTGGAAGATTGTCTATCTTTTGTTCTGCTGGTAGTTTGGATGCTACAGTAGAGTTGATTCATGAAATATTATTTTCTTTTCAAAGGCATGATCCATGGTAGTTTTGAAGATTTCATAATATACTTTTTCTCCATTATGTGATTATGGAGTATGATGGTACCTCTTTCACTTCGCAGTTTGTTATTTTGTGGTTTGTTGAGTTTGTGATATATTATAATTTTTTGAAGCCTTATAAATGGTCAATTTGTTCTGAGTTCTATTTTTCTATGTAGGTTGCCCATCTTCAGTTTGCTTGTGACATGAGATGCAGCTGAAAGTTGATAATTTCTTTTTAATGATTGAAAAGATTAAGTCCTTTCCTTTTTTGGTTGGTGAATTTCTTTCTACTTGAATAAGTTTCTTTGCTGATGGAAAATATAGTCTTGCAATCCAGAAATCCTTGCGGAGAACTTTTGTCCATGAAAGTATGTGTACATGAAGAACACTGATCTAGCTATTGTCGTTGATGTATTAATTTTGTTCTTTTATGGGTGTCTCCTATTAGGCTAATCTCTTATGTTCCTCAACCATTTACTCGTTTCATTTTACAACAGTAGCTGTTACCATATGTGTTCCAATTGGTGGGTATCGTCCAAGTTTTTCAGGTGACTTGATGCCTTTCTTAACATTATTTATATATTATCATGGTATTGCAAGTCAGGGTTTCCATTTGATATTTTTAAGATATAATGCTCTAGCTTGCTCTAAAGTAAACAACAAGGTTTGGTTTTTGATATATTTGTGGAGTGTGGACAGCTTTAATCATTAAATATGTTATCTAATTTGTTAATAATCCTTCATGGTTCAGAGTTTGAAGTTTATGGTTCTCGGAACTTTTTGGTTGCTGAAGACATCTCTTTTGGTAAACAATTCCTGTAAGTTTATATAGGTTCTAGCTTTTAGATATTCATCAAATTTCATCCTAACTTTTTGGTTGCCTGTTGCCTTTTTGCTTTGCTTTTCTAGAAATTGATGATTTCTATTTGCAGGTCACAGCAAAATCAGCTTATGAGAGGGTGCTTTCATTAGAATGTCAGTTGGCAGCTGAAATTTTACCATGAATTTTTGGGTGATTTTTATGGGTGTATTTACCTTCACTTTCATGATATTATTTTGTTGTTTTAGGAGTCTATTTGCCTTCAACTTGGTTATTTTCTTATAACTGTGAAACATATTGAAATAGGTTCCAAGCAATAAACATCATGCTACAGGATGCACAAAGGTGACTGATGTTGTTAATCATGTAAGAATCATGTGATCTATTATAAATGACATTTAATATTTTCTTGCAGGAAATTCTGAGATGGCTAAGAAAAATAAATTTTCATCTAAGGGTGTTTTCTATATGTTATTTTCACACTTACTGATATTCTGATTGTCTTCTGCAATGACTGATCTGTTGGAGCAATCTTTTAGCAGGGCGTCATCCAACTACTTCAGTTCAAGATGGATCTGGAGTTCTTCACATGAATATTTGTGGTCTCTTAGAGATTATAGTTATGATCGTGTCCTTTGCTCTTCCTGCATATTAGGTTTTGCAGTATATCTTATTCTTTCGGATTGCAAGATCACTAGTAATTTCCAGGTGTTCATACTCTTGTCAATGTTCATGCAGAGATTCTGGAGGACGATGGTTTCTCTTGCTTTCCTGCCACTTTGCTATTTATGGTATATCAAGTTTTTCTGATTATATGTTTCCTCAAACAGCCTTACGAGTGGTAATCTTGAAGAATAATTGTTCTTCCATAGCCGAGTTTTCTAGTTTTCTTTGTGCAGAAAAATTAAGGTTCAGTATTTGGGTAAAATATTCTCCTATCTGATTTTTTTTAATGGTCAATTATGATCATATCATTGATGGTTTATTTATAAAAAAACAAAAAGAAATGTCTTTTTTACCTCTAAAGTGCACTTTCTACTTGCTGGTTTACTAGCAAAATGAATAAAGCAATGAATTATCATATAGGCTTACATTGTTGTGGTGTTAATGTACTATTTGTTGCTCATCATTGTTTTATTATTTTATGCCAGATCAAATATGAATGCTGGAACTGAATGTTAGATTGATCATACAAACCACAAGGATATCTGTTTTTATTTTGAACTCATTACTTTGTTTTGTAGTGTTAAATCTTGTCCACAATGGATGTCTGATGGATGGAAAGAACCTAGTCTATGATTCAGAATTGCCTGGTTCTTTTCATTTGTATCAATTTGTCTGTCAATTCATCTGATGCCCTCCTGTAGAGATTTCAGACATGGACCGAGTTCAGATCTACTTTAAGTAAAATCATCTGGATTTTTTGTACTCAATTATATCGAGTACATATACTTGATATTAGACTCGGCCTGCATCCCCTTTTAGGGTTTTGAGATGGATGGTAGGGATCAACAGTCATATTTGCAAGAGTTTTACCATGATCATTCCTCAAGATGGATGGTGAGTACCAGTCATCCTGGTCCTTTTCTATTAAATATATGGTATTAGAGCGTTTCTGCATGGATGTTTCATATTGAACATTGTGCCGATATTTTGCTGGAAAGTTTGCATCCTAGATTCCATCATATTATAGTATCATGATCACATTGACCTGTCTTTCGTGACGTTCAAGACCTGTCTTTTATAACATTCAATATTTTAAAAATCTTCATCTGCTCTGTGATGCTACAACCATTGTTTTCTATAGAATAGTGTAAATATGACTTTAATATAGTGCAAAAATTAATGATATGCTAAAAGAGGTGGACGATTTAGGTGGCTAGAAGAGGAAAGGGTATCAGCTATGATGAACCAAAGTGGACAAAATCGAAGATTTTGTTGGACATGTGCTCATATATCAGTATCTATTATTCCCCTTGAATCCAGCAATCCAAAATTTTTGCTAAACTTTGGTGCTGAATCTTGGTAAGGAGCACGCTGTCATTCTTGAACTCTATATTCCTTCCTCCTGGATGGGCAGCTAGTCTCTGGTCTGCAATTTCCTGATCCTTAGCAGCATGAACCCATGTGTTAGTGCTCTTTTCAACTTCATGAGAACATTTTAATACAATAGATGATACAAGAGATAGAATACATGAATAATCACATAGAACATAAAAAATATTTGTGCACATAAAAGTTAAAAATCTTTTTTAAACCTATGCTTTATTTTTGAATAATCTGCAAATACTGTACTCAGACTTACATTACCAGACAGCTCGAGCATCTAGATAACATTATTTGATTGTAGATCAATTTCTTATCAGAT
Organism: Cocos nucifera; assembly: GCA_006176705.1. NCBI lineage: Eukaryota > Viridiplantae > Streptophyta > Magnoliopsida > Arecales > Arecaceae > Cocos > Cocos nucifera. Next base: position 467,067 of record QRFJ01002197.1, on the reverse strand, counting down.
TATTTTTGAATGTCTGCATACATCCCCGCCGGTACATATGTATACATGCATAGATAAATGTATTTGCCTTTGTGTGCGCATATATAATTTTGTAAAGAATGATATGGATGGTATTTAGTGATGGACTGGAGGGAAGGAGATTCCTTGGAGGTTTTCACATGTGGATATCAGCATTCTCTTTAAAGAATATGTGGTGTCCTTCCTATAGAAATATATATATTTAATGAAGTGCATGATAAAAAAAAATGCAGTGATAAGTACGAGATTGAAGGCTTGAAGCACTAATATTAAGTGGAACTTGTTTCCTTGGAATTTGGATTTTGGAGAACTGAAGTTGATCATGATGGCCTCTTAGCAAAAGTCACTCTCACATGGTTGGCCAAGGGAAGTAAGACTAGCACCAAATACAGCTCTGTTAGTTGCTCTCCAAATATATTAACCATCTGCTATTTTTCTAACAAAGGAAAAAAACCTAACCTGCCATTTGGCTAGCCTATCCAAACTTGTCTTGAAATAGGCATTTACCATCATCTACACTGAGCCTTCTGACATTTTCTTTCTTTTTTTTTTGTGGAAAAAAGGTCTTCCAGAATTGAATTGGAATTTTTGGTATCCTATTTAGGACACTTTGCATATACCAAGGTGCTGGCCACCCATAATAAAATAAGTTAGTCCAGTCTGATTCCAAAACAAGCTTACCAATCTCTTGATTTTAAGCTCTAAACAATTGGATTCCATGACATTAAAGGGCCATGCAATAAGCAAATAATCATCCCACATCACGTGAATGGTTAAGATATAAATAACTGTAAGAGGATATCGTCATGTCAATTTTAAGAGTCATGTAATGGAAATATATTTATTAAGAAAAAATAGATTTCTCATTGAAAAAAAGCTTCTAGGTGATAGGGAAAAAGAAGTTATCTTTAAAATTAGCAATTTATGATAATCAAGTCCCTCGACAATATAGTAAATTTAATAAATGATTCAGACTAAAACCTATCTAATAAATCCTACACCTAATATAATTTGCTTAAAGTCCATATATCTTACAATGCAATAAATTCAAAATGATATAACATCTTTGATATTTTAAGCAGAGTACTACAATCACCATTAATGATCACTACTTGATTCACCCATAACATGGTAGTCAGGGATTGGCGCTATATATGGGTGGTTGGCAGTGTAAGTTTGGTCCCCCTACTTATCATTGGCTTCCACATCCATGGTGAATTAATTGGTGAATTCCCCATATTCTCTTTTTCTTCTTATTGCTAAGTTGGACATCTGGGCACATGTCTCAACTAATTTTGTATCTATGTTTATGCAAGACTATGCATAAACTCTTGATTTTTTAAATTGGGTATTATGCAAATGAAACTTGAGTTCAAACTTCACAGCTTCAGGTTCAAAGTGTACAAATTTAGTATTTGAACCAAATTTACTTTAATTTTTTTCCTCATTCTTCGGAACATCCCCACCTCCACCCCAACCCAAAAAAAAAAAAAAAAAAATCTCTTGAACCTTGAAATACAATGCCTCTTGAATTTATTGCAATGATAAACTCAAAAGCCGCCAAGTTTCTCAACACCGGTAAAAATCCAAATTTAGAATTTATTACTATTTGAAATGAAAGAATGAGCAAATAATGATATAGTGACACGAATTTCCCTTGTACGCATGCACTCATATGTGGCCCCATAGGTTGGCTGAGTTGATGCTAAGTGAAATTGAGACGTACTTGTTTTGTGGTTTTGGAGCTTCAATGGAGATTTAACACCATGGTTGCAGCATTAGTATAGGCTTTTTCATTTACACAATTTTGTGGATAGAAGTCATCTTTATTTTTTTGATAATCTACATGTGGAGCTATACTCTATTTAACATACCTATATCATCTGCGAAACATTCTAACTTAGACAAAAGTATTGGTTATTGATGCACTTAGTGGGTGATTGGTTGGAGGGAGTTGGGGACTCTCTCCTAAGGATTTAAATCTCTCTTGTGATTTTGATTTCAGTGAAGAACCAAACACTTGACTCTGATCATAAATCAAACACCCCCTCAGTGTATGTATTGGATATGCCCTGGACTTTTGCTTGTGCTGTGTGACAGATTCTCCTATTTGTGTGGTTCCATTTTTCATGTCCTTCCAGAGAACCCAGTTGTTGATATAGAGGCCTCTGTTTGCTGCAATAGTGCTATTAAGTATTGATTATAGGAATGCAGCTTTAGTAATATTTGTCTGGAGACCATATGAACTGTGTTATCCACTCTTAATTCTAAACCGTAGGAAGTATTTTTTTCTTTTTCTTTTTCTTTTTTCCCCTTTTTTTTTTTTTTTTTGGTTGGTTTGTGTGTGTGGAGAACCAGAATGGCGGAAGCTAAGCTAAAACCTGGTGAGGGCAGGATTTATGCTTGTGTCTATCAACGCCCAGTGACTTTACCAACTTAAGCCAGTTGGCAGCCTCAGGAAGTAAGTCACTGTTGATAGAGTAAATATAAATGGCAAAAGCTGGAGGGTCAGATGACAGCATAGATAACCTATGTGTAAGTAAAATGAACATTCCTGGAACAGTTGTAAACCTGGCTCAAACTGTAAAGAAGACGGGCATCCTTGAAGATGAAAATGAAACCGATGCCATGATTGGACTCCGAAAGTTTTTAGTTGCATATGGACACAAGGCACGTTTCAAAGTTCAAACTAGTTCTTGGTTGGCTGTGTAATATGGTGATGTTCATAGCAAGTGTCCTATTCTGGCTGAATATTTTACTTATGATTGAAACTAGTTCACATGAACAGGAAGAAAAGAGTTTGAAAGGAGAAGCAAGACTATCATGTGGGACGTCCTGCAAGGTGTTTTGTCTGTCTTTGATGTTCCAAAAGGAAACAGGTGGCACCAAGGCTCTATGGCAATGGTGAAGCTTCCCTCTCTTGCCTATAGCTAGCTGGGCGACGGTTCTAGTCTTTATAAAAATCCCATAAAAATGATTAAACTAATGCCTCAGATGTAATCAATCTGTTCATGGTGTAAGATGTGGTCGGTAAACTTAGGGGGTTGGTACTCATTATGAGAAGGCTCTCAACAGATACCGACATATATAAAATAAGAAACCAGAATAGAACATGACCTGAAGCTAGGTTTAAGTTTCGTTCATAATCGATCCATCTCTACCAGTTTCTTGTTGTCGTCATCTTTTAAGGACCGTTATTTACAAGTTGTATATGGTTGGACTTTGCTTATATCTGAGTTCTACAAATTATCCATTGAAACTGAGATGTAAATCGAAGGGACTGTAAGTGTCTTATGAAAGCTACACTATATGTAGCTAAATCACATTGACCTCATGGTTTAAATTGGTCTTAATAATGATATGATTAGAATCAATGATTAAGCTTTTCCTGAAAACAAGACAAGGAGGAGGTTTTCAGATGTCATATGTATCGCTAGCGGCCCTCGTCCAACTACAACGCCCTGCAGGTCATGCCGTCATGGCGCACTACATTCCTAATTGTCGTTACGTTAAACTAGCCACATCTATTAGCATCAACTATGGATTATTATTAAAGAGATGCTTGCTGACGAAAACCATGGCCTACAATGGGATCATCTATTGGTTGGAATCTGTGGACTATAAGCAGAAAGTTGACTCTCTCTCTCTCGAGCCAGGATGCATCCCCTAATATTACTCTCTTATTTGAATACCTTTATGCATAATTAGGTGGTATTCAGACGGTTCCATCTCGGAACTACATCACGCTACAGTGAATCTTTTCTTAATACATATGTAATGCTTCTTCAAGACTTTGAGGCGCCAAGGCCGCCCAACTGCTACCATTATTTTGATGACCAAAAAAAAAACAAGAGAAAAAATTCATCTCCAGTCTACATGTTTGTGAAGAGGTCAAGACCTAGGACCATTAGGAGTCGTAAAACAGAACAGTCACGGATGAGCTCCCCGAATATATAGCTGTGATTAGATTAAAATGTTTTTTAATCATTCACATCTTGCAAAGAAGTGAGCATTTTTGGTAATTGATGCTAATCATGGAGTACATATGCTCTTATTTCTCGATTCGGACGGTTAATCAGCATATCGATTGTATTAAGACTTAAGCACGTCAAGCTGATCCTCAGTACATCTGGTATGTTCTAGATCGTTGTTTTGCTATAAATCTTCGTAGCATGCCCCAAAAAAGGAAAATTCATCTCAAAAACAGATATTTTCCTAAGAGGCTACACTTTTTAATATAATCCTTGAATTTTATGCGCAAAGTTTGTATTGAGTTTTGCTATGGTGCTTTAAAGAATATTTTAATTATTTTATTGTTTATCTGTTTATGAACATGTATTTCAATTGGTTGAAGTACTGATGGAGTAAATATTTAAAAAATTAAAATTATTTTAATATTAAAATTGATAGTAAATTTCATAATTAAATTAAACGGTGAGCCATCGGAGCCATGGGTGATTGCACGCACGGGGGAGGGGGGGAGGGTGGATGAGGGCGGAAAAGCTACTAACATAGAGAGGTGGAGGAGCCACGTGAGGAGAAAGAAGAAAATAAAAATAAAATAAAATAAAATATTATTAAAAAATAAAATAATAATATTATATATTTTATTTTTATGATAAAATATTATAAATGAGCATAATTATAAAATTTATTTATATTTGATGAATTATAATTTGTATTTAATAGTAATTTATGGATTTTTTTTTTTTAATATGAGAATGATGGTAGGAGCACGATCTTTTTGTACATGCACCTCTCCACCGCGCAGGTGCCAAGTATAGAGGGATTCAAAAGGAGGTATTGAAATTGAGACTGTGATTAGATAGGTTACATTGAGATGTTAAGTTGTCTAGAAAAAAAAAAAAAAAAATGGACACCATGCATTTTTTTTCTTCCATGAGTCAATCATCGTAGACGGTAAGCACGGAGTCTTACCATCAAAGTATTTCCAATAAAGAAAAATTTATCTCTATGATAAACATTAACTAGTAATAGAGATTATTTAAAATAGTCAGATAGACACTTTTTTTTAAAAAAAAATATTTTGTAATTATATTAGAACAGTCCAAAGCCGCATAATTATGCCAATATGACCCTACCCAGTTGATTCATTTGGCAACCGTGGCTTAACTCACATAGATATATCAGTTTTCAGTTAAAAAATTGCTGAGACCAGGAAGCGTGAGACACCAATCCCACTTCAAATGTGACTTTAATCCCTTACCACCGCCCTCCTCCCCTCCCCCACCCAACCAAAACAACCCCCCACCAAAAAAAAAAAAAAAAAAAAAAAAGAAGTTGACCTTATAGATACCCGTCCGACATGGCACTTGATAATAGTCTGATCACTTTAAGTTTTTCATGTTATACACCAATCTCTTCTTATCACACCGCATAAATATATCAGAAATTGCATTGCATGTGCATTTTTTAAATAAAATTTTAAGAGACTCTGATAATAGATTTAAGTTTTACATCACCACAAAAAATGCTAGAAGCTTTTCTCAATTCATATGATCATCTACCCAAGTATCCGGTCAGCAAGGCTTCGTCAAATGGCCAAGTGGATCACTTGATCTCACAAACATTCGTATAAATCGTTCACGGTTTCACATGCTTTCTTCAACAAATCCATTAAGAAATTATATAGATTCCATATATTTTCCCACCTATAGTCTCTACTCTCTAGTTTGTACTTTAAAAAAACCATATATATTAAAACATCTTCTCTAGAAAATATAAAGCACCGGTACCTGCACATAGGGTTATTTATAGGAATAGCCAATGATTCGTCGAGGACATGCAAGCGTGTTCGAAAGGAGGCAGGAGCACTCGATGCTCCACGCACATTCTGTTTTCAACGGTTGGAAAGAGACGAGTTTAAGCAACCACTCCCGATTGGTGCCGTTCTGACCTCCTCCCATTTGTTATTCTTCCTGCAGCTGCCCCTCCCTTGGCTCGCACTCCCTGGGCCTTTTGTCCTTGGCGAGATGAGTCCCGTAATAATGATTTGGGCTCACGCCCATCCCTCGGGTCCTGCGCCCTCCATCACCTCGTCCCCTGGACCTAAAGTTATTCATTATATTTGAACAATAAAGCATAAATTCGAATGATAATACTTATTTTATATAATAATATAACAACTACTATAATAATCTCAAGGAGGCTTGTACATTATGCAATAAAATTTAAAAGATAATACTTATTTTATATAATAATAATAATAATAATTTAATTGTTCATCTTATCTTTTGATAAGTACTATTTTTGTCTAAAACGATACATGAACGGGAACGATGGTCCGTATATCCATTGCTTACACAAATATTCTATTATTTTTATTATGGAGCAATTTTTGTTAGAACATGTAACATATAAATCAATTACAGTTTTGATGCAAACTGCATCTTATAAGGATTGTAGGTTGCTAAAACCTTACGCTCATAATTGTCCATCTTACTCTCTTTGTCACGCTTGGTGAGGGGATTCAAATGGGAGCAGCCTCAATTTGCTGGTAGCTATCATTATTGTTATATAGGATGCCAACTAACCCACAAATAAACAACGAGAGAGGGGGAGGTGAGCCAGTGGGACAAAAGATACAGGTTTGAGCTGTGGGGGTTGCTCGCTTGGAAGTGATGGCCCACAGTACTGGAGGCATTCTAAAAAAGGCAATCTTCGGCTGCTTTGGAAATCAGAAAAATGGTTAATCCCTACACTAACCGTTTATTTTTGTGGGTACCATGTTGGCCACGCCATCTTCTATAAAGTAAGATAGTAATTAATTAAGCTCTTCTTTTTTAGAGTTTCACCTCCAAAAGACCACAGCTCAGCACTTTAAGATGACGAAGATTGTGACATTGGAGATGATATTAAAAAGGTTTAGCGTCGTGACGCTATCCGGCTGAGCAAGAAGACTCCTTTCGGATAATACCTTTTTTTTTTTTTTAAGGCAATGTCTTCTTGTGTATACTATGATGCTGAAGTGCCTCAGCCACTCATGCAATCAAGAACCGTAGTTATCGTTTTCTTTAAGCTTCTTTGATGTCACAGTGAGTGACACCATCAAACTCTAGTTGAAGTCTAACTCAATAGACTTGGCCATAATTTATTGCAGTTGTAAAGATTCTAGCCTTTTAGTACATGTTTGTTGGCTCCATGGTTCGTGAAAGACCTTCCCCACCAAAATAATAATAATAATTAATACAGAATGGTGTGTCAAAGGTTCCACTTGTCACCACTCTCTCCATCCCGGGAAGACTTCTGCCAAATGAAACTCCACTGCGACTGCAGACAAAAATTTTATAAAGCAGCAGATATTTGTTGCAAACCGGTGTCAATTTACGGTCAACGAAATCGAACTGAAGTCCAGACTCTTCTGAACCATGGTAGCCATCTCATGATCTACTTAATCCTCTTATATTAAAGACACAAGTTATTTTTATAATCTTAGTAAGTCAAAGGGGACTTGGCATGACGCATTACGATGTAAGCATGGGTACAAGAAAAATATAGTGATTAAAGTTGTTGATGGAACAATCGCTGTCTTTAATCAGCATTTCAGCATTACATGGATGACAGTTTGCGTCCTTAAATTTATCTTGCCACGTTGCAATAAACAAGGCTAAGATATGTAAGCATCACTCTACGCTTGTTGAATTTTTTAACTACAATCTAGCTAGAGCATTCAAAATTGTACGAGAAATCAACCGATAGGCAAAATGTTGAAGGGGCAAAGTAATATGCAAATAACAAGGCATCAATGTTGGAATGGATACCATTTTATATGCAAAACCAACTCAATGTGGACAATTCTGGCATAAATGAAACCAAAATCTGCGAAGTTAATAGTAATTATCAGATCTAATCGTATCATACAACAATCAGCAGCATCCACATACAACATTTACTTTTGCACCCCATCTTTAAAACGTGCGAACCTCCATAACAAATGAACAAAAAGGATACCATTGTAATGGACTCGTTCGAAATACCTGGGAAGGGAAAGCTATGCGCAATCTCAGATATTAAGGCTGGTATGCACGTCAATTTTATATGCAAAAATAATTCAAAGGTTTCGATAATAGCAAGATTCTATTATAGTGGCATGGACTTGATTGAAAATGTTACGGACCATCGTCATGATTATATATGATAGCCTTTAGTTATCTCAGAAAAGTAAAATTTCAAGTTTTAATCACTATTACAATGATTATTATAATGGAGTTATGACGGAATGATGCCATTTTTCTTTTTCCCACGGGACGAGAAAAACATTATTTTCTGAATGATCTCTTCTGAAGAAAAATTTGATAAAAAAAAATATTTTTTAATAATATTATATTAATATAAATTTATAAGTCAAACAGCATACATTATAACAGATCATTATGATACTAAATAACGCATTAGAACAGCCGTCATCTTTTCTCCTATCCTTGTATATATAATATAATGGTGGGAGGCAGAAAATGTTATTATAACCATCTAGAAAATGGATAATTCTATCATACATGAAATTGAAACACAGTAAAACCTATCCCTATAGCTTTTCTCTGAAGCAAATCAATAGCTAGCATCCATAAACTGCGTTCACTTCGGGAGCAAGTGCCAAAGAAAAGCAATGCAATATGCACGATGTCCTGTGAAGGCTAATTCGATGCCGGTCGGAAAGATAAAATACTTAAGAACTAATTAAGTTAGACATGCAATCCACCAATCAAACACACCAAATAAAAGATTTGAGGGAAACAACGTACGTACTACTTTGAGAAAAGCACACCCTTTCTTATTATCCATGTAGAAAATATTGCATCATTAGGCTCAAGCTTTCCACGTTTCAGGCAAGGAAAATGTTCTGCTACGCCGCTGATGCTATGCTGGCACGTTAACAATCACATGCAACTAATTCATTCATGCCACCAACAAGAGGAATTCATGTGCAACAAGCGAGTCTGGCAAAAGGCCAAATTATTGTTTGTGATGACAAACTTGGAAAATTTGGCTACATCCAAACTTGGCCAAACGGTATGTAAGCCACCTTCTTGCAACCATAGCACGTTAATGTATCTTTCTTGGATTTGGAACATAAAGCAGGAGAAATTTTTTGGTTTCAGTTGACTTCACATCTAGTAGAATATCACCTCAAAGTTTGAATTACAGATGGTAGGCAAATCCCTTGGCGACCGCTTAGTACGAGGAAACTTGTACAATATCTTCTTCGGTGCAATTGGCATTAGGCAAAAAATAGCATAACACAACATAGAAAAAATTCAAAATAATTTAGTCGACAGGCGCGACATGCATTGCATTCTGATATTTTATTAAGAAGCATGTTTTCCATGTTTGGTAAGCTTCCAAGATAACAAAAATATCAAATACAGAATTCGTGAAATTTAGTGCGTGCAGAAGCTTTTCATTGTCATTCCTGATGACATCTACAGGTAGTGGAATGAAAACTTTTCTCTCCGTATCATATTCAAAATTGGCAGGAACCATTGACATTTGGGCAGCTCTAAAGAGGACTTCCTTATCTAAAATTCCTCTATAATGGAGAACCAAGGGTAAGTTCGGGGCAATTGAAGGACCCATGACGACAACTACCATAACTTTAAGACGCAACTGGCTCTTTTAATTTTTTACCCTCCTTCACCGAGTGACCTCTCCGATCAGGACACCTATAGCAACAGGCAGAATTGTTTATAATCCCCCTATTCTGGATTGCAATCAACCTAAGTAGGTGGCATTCGATAAGGAAGACAAGTTAATCCAAGTGCACCGATCGGCCAATTAAAGCCTATCACATATTCCTACAACTTGGGCTCGGAGGATCTGATGTCTATAAAACATCCAAGGTTTTTTTTTTTTTTTTTTTTCTTTTCCGAAAGTTCAGGTAACCTCGTGGCGTTGATTACTTGGCATTCTACAAAGAAACACGTCTCCCGTTCGGCCTTCTTTTTCAATAAGGGAAAATTGAGAGTTCTTTTTGCTCCATTTTTCTGACTGTTCCAAGCCATGGGTGAAAACCGTGTTTTATGTATAGAAAGAGACCTTTTCTCCATCGTACTAGAAAGATCGGTGCTTGCTAAAATTACGGATTTGGTGTCATGGAAGTAAAATATCCAAGCTTAAGCATTTTCAAGTTTTATTAAGGATATCTTCATACATAAAATTCTACATGTCAATACACATACGCGTACAAAAAAGAAGAAAAAAATATATCTACATGCATCCATGATTTCCCGATATTAATTTTACTCATCCAACACATCAGATCACTTTCTATGTGCAACATGCACGATAGAGGAGCCGGGCTGGTGCATGGTTCATGGAAATTGAACGGGGGATTAATGAATCTTTTATATCAGTTAATTATTTCAAATTAATGGCCTTTCTTTCTTGTTTGTTTCCTGCCTTCAAGTTTTGATTAACGTTATACATGCTCGTTGTACGACCGATCCTAAATAGTAGTGGCAACAGCCGTGCTCTTTTAGTCATAAATGCATCGTATTTATTTATCGAAATATATATCGAAATATATGTACTTTTGAAATTTTGAGATGCTATCGCTTTTCTTTTCGCAAGCATATTAATTGTCGAATGGAAGGGGACGTGTTCCTTGCACAAGGAAAATATCTAAAAATGTCTGATTTTCTTTTTCACTCCCTGCCATTTTAGTGGGGTGACATAACCTTTCTTTGGCGCCTTCTCAAAAAAAATCCCCTCTGAGGCTAACCGCCTCTACAACTTGACAAAGAAGAGTCACCATCCTTAAGATAAATTGAAGTTGTTGAAATAGGGCAAAGCCATCGTAGATGATAGCGATAACCCTCTCCTAGCTTCCTCATGTCCATCACACTTCCTATAAGACAATTTAATATCCCTTTCCTCACCATGCCTGCCTGCATAAATGAGAAAAGGTCAAATTTAGCTCGATCCCAACGAGAAAGATTCTAATCATTAAAATCATAGGTAAACCCTAAATGTGTACCCCGGCCCGACAAACACGCCGATGGGTTCCCCACTCTCCTACAAGCACAACGTGAATGTCTACCGCTAATTCATGTATAATCTTTCGTTGGATCATATCCGCTAGAAATCTATCGCTGAGTTATTCTGCAATTTATCCATTCTCGTGCGTGGATTGATCCATCAGCGGAGCGATGGACCCGATCTAACCGATGATCAAACCTAATTTAGTAGGATATCACTCGAATTGAGCTTCCTCTTGGCTGCAACCAGCCAATCACTAGATGGGCATAGAGAAACTGCATTGAATTCGTTGAAACATTGTCAAATGCCATATTCGATCAAAAAAATAAAAAGCATCAACTCTTTCGGCACCTAAAAGCACAAAGCATCGTGGCAAAGGGAGATAGACGAACGATGGCGGCGGCAGGCTAATGGGAGAATACGGGCGGTCAACCGGATTCCCTTGTTCGGATGAGGCTCAAGTTGGCCCACACCAATACTCACCGGGCTAGTCAAGCAGTGGCCACTTGTACTATTTGCAGACGAACCAAGCCCCCATATTCCCACCCCTGCATTTGGGCTTATCCCAAAGCACCCCAGGCATGCCCCCTTTTTTTTTTTATGTTCCAGCTTATTCTATCCACACAAACATGCAAGCACCACAGGAGCTTGCGAGGACCGAGACAAACCGTTCAACTCCAAGGATCATGACAAGAGCTTGCTGATTTATCACCCTTAGCTGCTTTTTTATACTGCTTCGGGAGAGAGGCGGGGGAATAGAAGCAGAAGCTGATATTTAATGGTGTAAGACCCATACGCATGGTCTTCGAAATGATTAACCTAAAACTTAATTAAATAGATAGGAGAGGGGTTAGCTTGCTTATATATAGATTTATACATATTTACATATATGTGATACCTTGAACCCGCTATAAAGAGTTAGCGTGAGCAAAACTGGGTGAGAAGACCAAAGCGAGAGCGAGAGAGAGAGAGAGAGAGAGAGAGCAGAACAACAACAAGAAGAGCATGAATTGAGATAGCTGGCTGCCCTCTGCCACTGCGCTTACGTGAAATGGCACTCCCTCTTTCCCCACCGTTTTGATTCCCTTTGTACTGAACGAGATCATTCGCAAACACTTGGCATTCCAGTCTCCCACCTCCACTACACGCTGTATCCGATTCTCTTGTCGACTTCTCTCCTCCATTCTTTGCTCTTCTTCTTCCTCCCCTCCTCTTTACAGGATTACAGAAAAAGGAAAAAATATATATTATTAATTATTGCAGCCATCTGTTGACGGGTTATCGTCGGTCTATATGAGAATTTTGTTCTCTAGAAGCGGCAGCACCTTCAGCGCTCTTCTCTCCCCTTTCCTCCACGGTCTCCAGTGGCCCGTGGCGGCGGCGAAGTTCTTATTCGGGCAGCAGAGCGTGATGACGGCGGTGGAAAGCCCGAGCAACCTCCACCACCACCTCTTGTGCCTCCCCCGGAGGGCTTGCAGCAGTCGCCGGAATGAGAGCGTGGTGGTGGTCATGGGTGCAACGGGGACGGGCAAGTCGAAGCTATCGATCGACTTGGCGACCAGATTCCCATCCGAGGTGGTGAACTCCGACAAGATCCAGGTTTACCGCGGCCTCGACATCACCACGAACAAGATCCCTCTGGCCGACCGCTGCGGCGTGCCGCACCATCTGTTGGGGGAGCTCGACCCCGCGGTCGGGGAGCTCCCGGCGCTGAAGTTCAGGGCCCTGGCGGCGTCCGCCATCGAGAGAATCGCCGCCCGGAGACGGCTCCCGGTGGTGGCGGGCGGGTCGAACTCGTTCATCCACGCGCTGCTGGCGGCACGGCACGACCCTCTGGTGGACCCGTTCGCTGCGGGGGATGGCCGGCGAGGAAGAAGGGAGAGGCTGCGGTACCGATGCTGTTTTCTCTGGGTCGACGTGGAGCCGAACGTACTGGCGGAGTACCTCGACCGACGGGTGGAGGAGATGGTGGTGGCGGGAATGGTGGCGGAGCTGGAGGCCTACTTCGCGGCGGAGGGGGCGGAGCCGGGGAGGCACCCGGGCTTGGAGAAGGCGATCGGGGTGCCGGAGTTCCGGGAATATTTCAAGAAGGGGAAAGGAGCGGGGGAGCACGCGGCGGCGGTGGCGGCGATCAAGGCGAACACGCGGCGGCTGGCGGAGGAGCAGGTGCGGAAGATCGGGAGGCTCGGGGAGGGTGGGTGCGGGTGGGCGCTCCAGCGGGTGGACGCGACGGCGGCCGTGCGGGCGCGGCTGGGGGGATCGGCGTCGATGGCGGCATGGGAGCGGGACGTGGTGGTGCCCAGCGTCGCCGCGGTGGAGGGGTTCCTGGGGTCCTCGCTTTCGCCTCCACTCGGTAGTTAGTTGAGCGAGTTCGTGGTTCTCCTCCCAGCTCAGGACGGCCTTTTTTTTAAGAATTTGGATAAAGGTGACTAAATATACCAAAAGGAACAAAGGAAGGGGGTTAAGGGCTTGAGCGAAGCCTGTGATCTTTTATTCCTTTTAATTTTTAAATTTTTGTATCAGAGGGAGAGAGGGGGCGAGGGGAATATTGTTGGGATGAGGTGGGAGGAGGTGAGGGCGGAGGAGGCGGACAATTTTGGTGCTTGAGGACGCCTCTGACACGAGCGTGTGGGCCGAGCGAGTGGTGGGGTTGGGGACAGAGAAGGGACAGAGTAGTGAAGCGCGGGGTGCAGAAGCAAAAAAAAAAAAAAAAAAAAAAAAAAAAAAAAAAAGTTAATACAACACGAAGGGGATAAAAAAACAGGCTGGGGCGTGAAACGGGGAAGAGATAGAGCAGTGATGGATGGGATGCCAAAAATCAAAAAAAATTATACAACACGAGGAGGAGGAGAAAAAAAAAGAAAAAGAAAAATGCTATGTTTAGATGAGGTTATCTTACTTACTGTATTATTTTCTTCAAGTTCTTTCACTTTTTTTTTTATATTTTTTTTCTTTGAGTGCGTAGATTTTTGAAAAGGAAGACTCAATCACATTTTGGGTGTGAGTTTGAGAGAGATGCCCACTTAAGAAGCGTGTTCCTGGGAGGCATGTGATGTGGGTGGAGGCATAAACCTACCTCCTCAGCACAAGTGTGAATAACTATTTCTTCTCTACGATCAGATATTAAAAAAAAAAGAAAAAAAAAAAGATAGAATTAGTTTTCGGAGTATCTTTTGGCCTGGATAGGGTTGTCGACTATTATTCATATCCACGGACATTTGCTTCCTGGTCCATAGCATATACTGGCTAATTTATTTCAAAAAAAAAACGGTCGTCTTTTTTAGTCTTGTCAATAATTATCTCGTTTAGTTCACTCTTTTTTGGACTTGATATATCTTGCATATTAAACTTGTACTTATTGCTGTGATTACTGCCGATGGCATGGCGCCAAGAGAATGTCTTGGTGGTGGTTGAGTCAGTGGAATTCGAGCTATTGGTGGTCTCTAGAAATGGCAAAATCATCATTGCAGCTGTAGTAGGAGGGCTATGGTAGCGCTGGTTCTCCCAGCTCGCTCCTTCCCCGGGCGTGGAAATTGGGAACATCCTGCCAGTGTTAGTGCTGCTGGTTATTCCCAAGACGCCCACGCTGGTCCCCCTCTCGCACGCTTTATGAGCTGCAGCCATACGGTAGGTCGTACCCGATGACGAGGTGCACTGGTGGGACCAGGGATTACCAGCATCTGACGGCACCTGCGGCTGTGATCGTCGGAGCTTTTGATGATGTCCAATCAGAATATGATGGATGGGACGTGACGATCTTATCCCCATGGAATGACGGTCGTTAGAATTGAATGACGACGGACGTTCTGCTTTCACGGCCGTTAGTACCTAGAGTTTAATATATTGTGCAGACATTAATTAACCAGGTACTTGGGAACCTAGATCATGGATGAAATATAGGTAAGAGAGGTCGCATAGAAACTTCTATGTTGTTCCTTTATTTGCGGTCTACTTAGCTTGCATTCCATTCGTTTGTGCTCCCTTCTTGTTCTTAAATTTCATTTAAGAAGATTGATTGGATTCTACCATGTGACCTATTATTAAATTTTAAAAGAAATTAAGTTTTTATATAATATGTAAACACTTTGTGTAGGGATAGCTACTTAATGTGAGTTAATTGTTTCTTGAGAGCTTAGTGTTTGGCGTAATCCAAAGGATTCAAACATTTTTACTAACCATATTTTTAAATATAACCAACTATTAGTGATTAGAGCGCCCTGCAGTTGTTAATCAAATATGCTTTGTATTTCCATCACAAAAACCCAACAAGGTGAGTAATTGATATGAAGTCACTTGCTTATATTGAATATTAAGTAAACCAGATATCCTCTGTCCATGGCCAAATAGAAAAGCCATAAAATCAGCACATCTTGTAAAGCTTCTACAAATTCTGATGCATTTAGCATGTTTTAGGTTGGTTACTAGTTGAACTAAACGTTCTGGTTGTTGCATTAAGTGTGGTTGCGTTATCACCTTTAGTTCCATGTGTTTTCATCCCTAAAGAAAATAATTTTTTTAAATTTAGTTTGTTTCAATTTTAGTGTATAGCCATAAACAAAGTTGGAAAGATGTTCCATTTATCATAAATGTTAGCTTTGTGTGGAATAATACAAGGGGCTAATTCCTGCCTTCTATCCTACTTATCTATCTCTTTAGAGCCCGTTCTTTGGTAGATAAATATCATAAAAAGATTGATCAATTTTTTTATTGATCAACTTATTTATATTCTCACGTTTTTCAAAATAGATAAATTACTTTTCTATGGATAGCATTTATGCATAAAAAAAAAAAAATTTATCCATCTAGAATATGGTTGTTGGTGCAGAATCTGATCGTCGTCGGATCCAGCTGGAGTGGAGGTGGATGAGGTTGCCGTCGGGGACCTGCAAAATAAAGTCTCATCCGGAGCTGGTGGGGAGTGGCTCCGGCAAGACCCTTCGACGATCAAGTCAGCTCCGGCCAATAGAAATAAAGTGCTCTGGAATGAGTTTGGTAGAGTTTCGAGAAAGAGAGGAGAGCTTAGATCTTAGAGTTAGCATATCTGGAGAATTCTTTTTATAGGCAGAGCTTGATGGTGACAACTACAGCTGTCAGATAGTGGACCGCTCGAGGTCTGATGGGATCAGTCATGGAGAAAGGCACCGTCTGCAGCGCTGCCTGCCATAGATTGATGGTGACAGCCATCGCCGTCTGGTAGCGGATCACTATCGTCTGCAGCAGACTGATGGCGATCGTTCATCCAGATTTAATAGCCATAGCTCTGAAAAAGCAGGCATTGATCGGTGGACTCGGTATGTATTAATTCCAGAGGAGCTCGGACTCCTAGAGGAGTTCGACCGAGGAAAAGCTCGGAAGAAGTTCGGTTGGAGGAGTGCGGAGGGAGTTCGGCTCTTGCAGGCATCAGGCTGGAGGAGTGCGGCTAAGACTCGATCACTGGAAAGTTCGAAAGGAACTCGGCCACTGAGAAGTCCGACCGGCTGAAGGGGATGTCTAGGAGGAGTCCGACTCCGATTTCTGAAGAAGTCCAGTCGAAGGAAAAGCTTAGAGGGAGTTCGGCTCTCGCAGGAGTCCGACTGAAGCTCGGCCGCTGAGAAGTTCGATCGGCTGAAGGAGTTCGACTAAGATCCGTCCGCTGAAGCTCTTCCGTGGCTACCGATTACATTAGGCTGAGCATCGAACTAAACTTCGACAGGAGCGGGGTTTATCCTCAATAATAGTCTCCTTCACTTCCGAGTTTGAAACTCGAAGGAAGGGAGTACAGAAAAGACAACTATCGAAATCCTCTTCTGGGCTCCGTGCTGGTTCAGATCGAAGCTCGGGGGAGATCTCATCTCCAGCTAAAGTTGATATTGAAGTTGAAGTTCGGAGGAGATCTCATCTCCAGTCGAGGTTGAAGTAGGTCTCATCTCCTGCGGTCGAGGTTGGAGGTTGAGCTCCTCGGAGGCTATATTGTCTCCAGCAGTCGAGGCTGACTCAGGGGAGATCTCCGCTCCTGCAGTCGAGGTTAATACAGGCGCTGGGGAGAGATATGATCTCTGGCCGAGATTAACGCGGTCGCTTGGAAGAGATCTTATCTCTGGGCGAGGTTGTCGCGATCGCTCGGGAGAGATCTTATCTCCAGCCAAAGTTGGCTCGATCGCTCGGAAAAGATCTTATCTCTAGTCGAGGTTATCGCGATCGCTCGTGAGAGATCTCATCTCTGGCCGAGGTTGGCTCAGGCACTCGAGAAAGATCTTCTCTCTAGTCGAGATTGACTCGAACCCTCGAAAAAGATCTGATCTCCTATAGCCGAGGTCGATGCAGACGCTCGGGGGAGATCTCATCTCCTACAGTCGAGGTCGGTCCGAACCCTTAGGGGAGATTGGCTCGGACGCTCGAGAGAGATCTTATCTCTAGCCGAGGTTGGCTTGAACCCTCAGAGAAGATCTTATCTCCTGCAGCCGAGGTCGACACGGGCGCTCGGAGGAGATCTCATCTCCTACAGTCGAGGTTGATGCGGACGCTCGGAAGAGATCTTATCTCCTGCAGTCGAGGTTGGCCTAGACCTTTAGGGGAGATCTTATCTCCTGTGGTCGAGGTTGTCTCGGAGAAGATCTTATCTCTTACAGTTGAGGTCGAGGCGGACGCTCGGAAAAGATCTTATCTTCTGCAGTCGAGGTCGGCCCGGACCCTCAAGAGAGATCTTATCTCTTACGGTCGAAGTTGCCTCGGGGGAGATCTTATCTCCCTGCAATCGAGGTCGCCTCGGGAAAGATCTTATCTTCTGCAGTCGAGATTGGCTCGGATGCTCGGGAGAGATCTTATCTTCCTGCAGCCGAGATCGCCTCGGAGGAGATCTTATCTCCTGCAGCCGAGGTTGGCCCGGATGCTCAGGAAAGATCTTATCTCCTGCAGTCGAGGTTGCCTCGGGGAAGATTCTTATCTCCTACTGCCGAGGTTGATGCAGGCGCTCGAAGGAGATCTTATCTCCTACAGCCAAGGTTGCTTCAGGAAAGATCTTATCTCCTATAGTCGAGGTTGGCTCGGACGCTCGGAGGAGATCTTATTTTTTGCAGTCGAGATTGCCTCAGAGGAGATCTTATCTCTTGCAATCGAGGTTGATACGGATGCTCAGGAGAGATCTTATCTCCTACAGCCGAGGTTGGCCCGGACGCTCGGAGGAGATCTTATCTCCTGCAGCCGAGGTTACCTTGGAAGAGATCTTATCTCCTGCAGTTGAGATTGATGCGAGCGCTCGGGGGAGATCTTATCTCCTACAGTCGAGATTGCCTCGGAAGAGATCTTATCTCCTGCAACCGAGGTTGGTTCGGACGCTCGGAGAGATCTTATCTCCTACAGTCGAGGTTGCCTCAGGGGAGATCTTATCTCCTGCGGTCGAGGTTGATGTGGGCACTCGGGAGAGATCTTATCTCCTACAGCCAAGGTTGGCTCGGGGGAGATCTTATCTCCTGCGGTCGAGGTTGGCTCGGGGGAGATCTTATCTCCTGCGGTCGAGGTTGGCTCGGGGGAGATCTTATCTCCTACAGCTGAAGTTAGCTCGGACGCTCGGGGGAGATCTTATCTCCTGCAGTCGAGGTTACCTCGGAAAGATCTTATCTCCTGCGGTCGAGGTTGACGCGGACGCTCGGAAGATCTTATCTCCTACAGCCGAGGTTGGCCCGGACGCTCGGGGGAGATCTTATCTCCTACAGCCGAGGTTGCCTCGGGGGAGATCTTATCTCCTACGATCGAGGTTGATGCGGGCGCTCGGGGAAGATCTTATCTCCTGTAGTCGAGGTTGCCTCGGGGGAGATTTTATCTCCTACAGTCGAGGTTGGCTCGGACGCTCGGAGGAGATCTTATCTCCTGCAGCCGAGATTACCTTGGAGAAGATCTTATCTCCTGCAGTCGAGGTTGATGCGAACGTTCGGGAGAGATCTTATCTTCTACAGTCGAGGTTGCATCGGAGGAGATCTTATCTCCTGCAGTCGAGGTTGGCCCGAACCCTCAGGAAAGATCTTATCTCTACAGCCGAGGTTGCCTCAGAGGAGATCTTATCTCCTACAGCCGAGGTTAGCCCGGACCCTCAGAAAGATCTTATCTCTTGCAGCCAAGGTTGCCTCAGGGGAGATCTTATCTCCTGTAGCCGAGGTTGGCCCAGACGCTCGGGAGAGATCTTATCTTCTGCAGCCGAGGTTGTCTCGGGAGAGATCTTATTTCCTGCTGTCGAGGTTGATGCGAGCGCTCAGGAGAGATCTTATCTCCTGCAGTCGAGGTTGCCTTGGAGGAGATCTTATCTCCTGTGGTCGAGGTTGATGTGAACGCTCGGAGGAGATCTTATCTCCTACAGCCGAGGTTGCCTCAGGGGAGATCTTATCTCCTACGATCGAGGTTAAAGATCTTTGATCTGCTCGTGTTAGGACGAGATTCTCCTCTTGCTCCTAACACAGCAACTACTGACTGCTTGTTCTTTGTCATCACATAGTTTTTGCACCCAGAAACAATATTATTGAAATGAAAGAATTTTATCGAAGGAAAGTTACGGGCAACACATCCCCATTTTAGGGTCGTGGGGGCGTTGTTCCTTCGAGTTTCCTCCGACAGTAAGTTTCGGACCGGACGACCTCCTCTATTTTAAGCTGGCCTTCTCAATTTGGAGCAAGCTTCTCTTGATTTTGACGCTGGAAGATGACAGCCCACTGAAGTACCAAACTCCGGAGATAGCGGCTATGATACCGGAAGGCGGCCGATCCTTTGTCGTTCCTCCCTCAATAGTGGTTCTAGCTTCTGGGGGTAGGACTTCTTCGCGCCCTTCCGTTGGGGCTTCCTTGATGACGAGCTTAAGGAGTTCAGGCCTTGCTTGTGCTGGGAAGATCATGAGCGCGGTCGAACTTCATTCCGCCCTCCTGTGAAACCTTCGTCGGGGCTTCCTCGATGACGAGCTCGAGGGGGAGTTCGGCCTCACTTGCGCTAAGGAGGTCGTGAACGCGGCCGAACTTCATTCCGCTCTCCTGTGAAATCTTGTAGGGGAGAACTTCTACTTTATTTCTCCTTCCTAAGGGCGATTGGTATGCTAGGCCAAATGCTCTTCCTTAAGGCCGATTTCTGGTATCCTCATGGTGGGTTTGCTGGCAAAGTCGCCGTCGAAAGCTATCGCATGGCCTGCATCATCGCGACGAGGCCACAAACCTACTGGACTAGTAGGTTGAACTGCTCCACATCTACGATGGCTTCAGGTGGAACTTAAGTTGCCGGGGCTGAAGCGGAAGCAGATGGACCTAGCACGGAGGTCGCCGATCATCGAGTCGAAGCTCTCCTGAGAGGTATTTTCTCTTGAGAAAGAATTCTGAAGAGGAAGGAGGGAGATCTCTGGAGAGAGATCGTTGCTGAGCACTCCTTTAAGAACAAGGGAGCCTCAAGAACACCTTAAGAACAGAGGCGGTCCTTCTTCTAGCGCCAAATCTATTGGTGCAGAATCTGGTCATCACCGGATCCAGTTGGAGTGGAGGTGGACGAGGTCACCGCCGGAGACCTGCAAAATAAAGTTCCGTCTGGAGCCGATGGAGGGTGGCTCCGACAGGATCCTCCGACGATCAAGTCAGCTTTTCTGGCCAACAGATGTGGAGTGCTCTGGAATGAGTTCGGCAGAGTTTCGAAAAGGAGAGGAGAGCTTAGAGCTTAGAGTTAGCGTATCTGGAGGGTCCTTTTTATAGGTGGAGCTTGATGGTGATAGCTGCAGCTGTCAAATAGTGGGCCGCTCAAGATCTGATGGGGTCAGTCATGGAGGAAGGCACCATCTACAGCGTTGCCTACCACAGATTGTGGTGACGGCCATCACCGCTCGATAGCAGATTACTGTTGCCTGCAGCAGACTGATGGCGATCGTTCGTCCAGATTTAATAGTCGTGGCTCTGAGAAAGTAGGCATTGATCGGTGGACTCGGTATGTATCAATTTCAGAGGAGCTCGGACTCTTAGAGGAGTTCGGCCGAGGGAAAGCTTGAAAGGAGTTCAACCGGAGGAGTGCGGAGGGAGTTCAGTTCTCGCAGGCGTCAGGCTGGAGGAGTGCGGCTAAGGCTCGATCGCTGGGGAGTTCGAAAGGAGCTTGATCACTGAGGAGTCTGGCCGACCGAAGGGGACATCTGGGAGGAGTCCGGGCTCCTGAAGAAGTCCAGCCGAAGGAAAAGCTTGGAGGGAGTTTGGCTCTCGCAGGAGTCCGACTGAAGCTTGACCGCTGAGGAGTTCGGCCGACTGAAGGAGTTCGGCTAAGACCCATCCGCTGAAACTCTTCCATGGCTATCGTTGCATTAGGCTGAGTATCAAACTAAACTTCGGCAGGAGCGAGATTTATCCCCAACAATGATTAAATCATTTTTTCACCAACCATTAAAGTAGACATTTAATTTTATTCATAAGATACTAATGACTTCATCATGCAATATCCAATAACTAAATTATCCACTTTCTCCGAACATAAAAAAGATAAAGAGTATTATCGAAAATATGAATAAATTTTAGCAACTTATCTAAGAGAGTAGCGGCGCAAAAGAACATGAATTATAGATTTCGAAGCCATTTTTCTATACATAAAAGAATATAGATAAATTATTTTTTAAAATATTATCAAAAAAATATTTATTTAGAAAAATATAGATTCTCATATAAATATTTTATTCATTAAGAGGCCGTTTGGTTGGAGGTAATCTAGCATAAAAAAATAATTTTCATGTCAGATTACCATATTTGATATGAAAAGCAGAAGAGAGAGATGTAAAAAAATTGATGGACCTCATGCTTATTTTTCAAAGAGAGATGATAAAACAAATCCATGGGAGGTTGGTATTTGGCAAATTTTCAAGTGGTAGTAATACATGTTTGACAAAGATACCCTCAATAAAGCTGCATATATAATTATTGACTTTATTTTAATATCCTTTAAATTTTATTTAATAAAAAAATTTTATAAAAAAATTAAGATGGAGATGACATTATGAAAAGGGTTATATGATTATAGTCATCGTATAAAAACTAATTGAAGATGATAATACTATTTTAGTATTAAAAAATTATTTTATATTGAAAGATATATTTATAAATTTTGTCATATTTTCATATAGGATTATCTTCAACCAAACATGATAATCCTTTTTTGGTGTCATTTTTCAGAGTAATTTTTCGACCAATCAAACATAGTAAAACTTTTTTTCTCCATAATTATTTTCTGAGGTAAATAATTTTCATGAATTATTAGATTATCTGACATGCTCCAACCAAATGGATCCTAAAAAAATGAACCTTTAGGGGGTTGACTCCAAATAGAATCAAACCCTCACCCCATCGCCTAGGCGGTACCATGCCAGTTCATGCAAGGAACCAATGATGCTTGGAAATAAAGCAAAAATGAGTTACTTGTTTTGATGTAGCTGGGCTGGTTTTTGGTACTGTATCAAATTAAGAAGGGCGGAATGGTTTGCTGGACCAACACTTAGCAGGGGCTCGACTTTTTAAGCTCAAGGAAATGTGGGTGGGCCTTGATCGTAACCCTAGAGAGAGGTGGAGGAGCATTCCTTCCACCACGCCCCTTCCGACCAGCCCAGCGTAGAGCAGCCACTTCAACCCAGCACACCAGTTTTGCCACTCTGGTGCAGCACCTTGTCCAAAAAGAAGGGTCGATCACTTAAAAGAAAGTGCTTTAAGAAAACAATATAAAAATCCCGATTTGAATAATAAGTGATTGAGTATATGAGCTGGCAAATATGAATCGTAAGACCCTGGTCATCGAAAGCAGCATCATCATTGAGGTGTTAAAAAGAACTTAACTCGAAGCTAATTAACACCTTCCAGGATTTCTTGTAAAGTGCTTGTAAAGAAGAGTTCCGAATTGTTCCCCGAAGATTTTGAAAAAAAAAATGGAAAACCCCAAAGCCAAAAAGTAACGCTTTACCCCTATAAAATATGATAATCATAAAAAAGTCTCGCAGCCACAAAAGTTTTGTTGATTACAAACTTGGCATCACAGGGAAGAGTGTCCATAGACTAGATTTTTAAAATATATTTTATTTATTTATTGCTGAGATGGACGAACCATACTAATATAATATAAATTCATCCAACAAATTTTTTTAAAAAAATTACGAAGGGCCATCGAAACTGTCTCAAAAAAAAGCCGGCCATCCAATCCGCAACCTCGGTCGTCCAAATGAAGTGCCCTCCCTTGCCAATCTCCACATATCTTGCAAAAGAAGATGAATAAATTCGCCCAAATGAAGTGCCCTCCCTTGCCAACCTCCACGTATCTCACAAAAGAAGATAAATAAATACCTCCCTAACCTATTCATGGATTCATCCAACCACCGTAGCAGAACCGCCCCCAATGAGAGACCACCCGAGATTAGTTTTACCCAGCTTAGGATGCACTACAAAATACTAGAACATAAAACCTCCCGACGTGAAAAAGCCACCGGCATACGTCCAGTTCAACATGGCTATGTTGTTCATCCTAATATGATCACCATAATAAGCGAGCATGACAAACACAATGTTTAGTCATAAATTCCCTGGGTATCTGATTGTAAAAAACAGAAGCTACCCTTGGCTGGTCCCACAATAAGTCCTACAGCATCTTTACATAAAAGGCTTTTGATTCATCAATTAAAGAAAGATGTTCATAAAACCTTTGTTTCGGGTTGCTAAGCAAACAATAATTTGAGGATCTGGCTGTAAGGAGAACCTCGACAACAATATGCAAGTAACCTGTTTTGGTGTACGCATATGTACAGCAGTGTAGCAACTGCATTTGCTCAAAGAACCATCAAACCTGGAGAAGGCTACGGTGCGCTGATTACTTGGAAGACAGATCCATCAAAATAATATCCAGATTGAGAATTTTAGCAAACACACACTGAATAGTCTAAAAAATAATGAGTGAATATAATATATCCAAGTAACAAGCAAGGGACATTTAAGATTCAAAGAAAAGAACTAAAGAAACCATCAAATTCCTTTGATGATCGCTCGGACCTCATGTTGCCTTCCGATTCACTTTGAGGTATGGTAGTGCGCCAATCACATTGTCATAGTCACTTCTGCTAACTGGGTGCTGTAAGCAAAATCCAATAAATTTAAGAAAAGCATGTATTTGATCATATGGTGCAACAGCGGATATTCAATAACAGGAATGCAGGATGACAAAGTACCTAATAAGCAAGAAAAATCAAAATTATGATTGCAATAAATTTAAAATTACACCTAAACTAAAAGATTTAAAAATCTTTCTTATACGACAGTTGGTTATATCTTTCAAACGACAGAGAGAACATGTAAGGATGCATTAACTACATATTATCTTGAAGGAAATTACAAGCCAATCTTCTCTGGGTGACTTGCGGTAGCCTATACCAACGAGATTTATGATCCATGCAATAACATGAATTAATCTTCTAATTATCAGTAAGATGGATTTGATCTCACAACTCTAAGGTCTCCATTGCCAACCAAGAAATAGACCAAAAATATATTAAAAATTAATTATTCCATAAATCATGTCTAATTACCCCACAGATCACCAACTTTTCAACCTTCCTCCTCTCCTAGCATCCAGCAATGAACTTCCAAAATCATGACGACACCATATCGACATTTGAAAATGGGCACAACCTCATGCTTTTGGTTAGGGGAGAGAGCATCTATTTATAAAAGTCAAAAGGAGTACAATCCCTCCTACATTAAGAACCATGGATAGTTTAAAAACAAAGATGCAGCTACTGAATTGAAGCATATCAAGATCTTCAGCCTTTCAGTAGCAGAGACCTACGCAACGAATTGAACTGTTTTTGAAAATCTGCACTGCTTCCACTGTTAACATCGTTCCATTAAGCAGCAACAGTACTACCAACTTGTGCCAAGAGTACTTTAAAACAACTAGTCATGCGGAATTGTTTCTTCATTTCTTACTCAATTATCTCTGTTTTCCAAATGATATGATTCGAGCACATACTAGCAAAACATCCATGACATTAAGTCCAGATTATGCTTGTACAGTACTACAAATGTGAACAAAACTTGCAAAGATAGAGGATGAGGATTTTGTCCACAATTTTCTAATCACATCAAATATTGTTTCCAAATTCAATATTTTGCAGGGAACATAAGTTTTAACTGCTAGTGGAATGTGTTGCATATTAAATTTCATGCCCACAAAGCTGTTATATTTTTCAGATGTCTTCTTGATAAAAATACCATATATTTTAGACATCTCATGGTTCTATCATGCAGGTCTTTTAACTGAGTTTCTTTTGATCAGGGCAAGACTTTCAGCCCCTTTCCCTCTCCTTGCACTACATTGCTTTTCATCAATGGACTCTTAATGGAACACTCACCTCGCCTCAAAGAAGACAGAAAGTTAATTTAACTATTATAGTTTTGTGTTTTGTAATGTTTACCACTACTCTGTACGACCCATTTCACTTCCAGCCAAACCAAAATAACTCCTTCTTACTCCTGGTTTAGGCTTCCAAATTCCATTCTAACGTATGCTGAAGTTAAAGGCCTTTATCACACTATAGCATTCAACATTTCAGGCTTGTGAACCGCTTTGAAAAAGTCCAAAGACCAGGGACAAAGGTAGATATATGGACCACATCAAAGATGACAATGGACAGCAGTACAAATGGAGACTACAATAGACGCATTAAGATGAAGGATGCATTACATGAATAAAGGTTAAAAAACTGAAGATCATTGAACAATGATAAAATAGTTGCACCAAATCATATATCAAATTAGATGCAAAGGGAGAAAAAAATTTCATGGATAAAGCCATTGAAAGAATACATCCCGATGCATTACAATAATAATAATTTTGCAGGTAAATATCATTGAGGACTTGATGACAAAGCACAGCTGATGTGACCTATAAAAGCCAGTTGATGATAATAAGAGAGTAAAGTGTCCCTAATTATGAACCATGTTATTAAAAAAGCATTGACTATGAAACAGGTACTTATATGCCTAAGATTTCCAAATCTTGGTCAAGTAATGCCTATGGAATGCAGCTATAAATGACCTCATAACCTAATATATTCCTATCATAGAAGCCCCATAGTCTAATATATTCTTATAGAGAAACCCCATTGTCTAATTTACCGTAACAGAGAAACCAATCTCCTGATCATGACAAATCTTGATGAGATGGTATCAAACGTATTAAAATTCCCACATAGAAAAGGGACACTTAACATCGGTCCTTCCCTTTGACTGCCATTTGACAATTGGTTCCGACACAATTGGCCACTTTTCTTTAGTCGTTTACATACAGTTAAGCCTTTTTCAAAACATGGAGTTGAGCTTTATATCACACAAAATTTGGGCTGTGTTATACACAGAGCAGGGGTTAAAAATAATATGCATAATACGACATTGAAACCAAAAGAGGGAATAAGGTACCTAGGCAACACAGGCTAAATCAATTTCCCCAATAAAAAGTCTCACCAACCCTAGCTTCAAATTTGCTACATATCCAAGGATTGAGTGATCAAGTCATAAAGTGCCAATGCTTTCATATGTATCTAGACCCAGAAAAAACCCATTACTTTCAATAGCCACAGATACTCACAACCCTTATAATCCCTCTTATTCTCTAATGACTTCATATTTACTTTTTATATTAAAACTTGATCTCACTGATATTGCTTTAACATTTGTAGATTCACCATTAAACAGTATAAGGACGTATTAACTCCACCTAAATTCTATTCATTTGTTGCCATTTTTCACTCAAAGTACCATTTATTACACTTATCTCTCTCCTTCTGAAGCTTTGAAGATTCAAAATGTTTTCCTAGTTTAACTTAATGAAATTTGGTTTATGAAATATTTTGAATTTGTTCATGCTGTAACTGATCCCTCTTCCTATGCGCCATAAAGAAAATTAATGAACTTCCAAGTTGCTAGGAATGACTCACAGAAATCTCAGCTATAATTACAAAATCATAATATTTAACAACTCTTTCATGAATATTTTCCAGTGTTATTTGTCAAATTGCACATGCAGGAAGCAATCACATTGCAATAATGCAATCATTTCATTATCCAACGTCAGAGTAAAATTAAATCATATCAAATTACCAGAAGGAGCTGAACTATCTTAAGTATAAAAAACTACAAGAATCTTCATATAAATTTCTGATATTCCATTACAATTTAAGCTCAGTACCAGTAAAATCAAATAGGCATTCTAACAGCTAACATTCGGAGTCCGGAATAAAATTATTAGCTTTAGAAGTTATCAAATCACTTCTCTTCATTGACATTGTAATAATTTGTAATGAAATTTTCTTGATTTCGGCATCCGATAATGGTGTTCACATAATACTAACACAAAGTACCATGTCTGTGATAACGATGTCTTGGTAGAAAATCCAAGTTAAAACAAAACAAACAATCATCGTGAGAAATTTTTTCACTGTTTAAAATTTCTTTTACAGGTTTTCTAGATCCTTTCCAAGGAAACTCTTGGTACAGTAATGCTTATCTCTGTTTTTGACATCCTAAGTCTTAAGCAAATGGTTTTAATCTTCTTTAGGTCCACGTTATCCAATACAGGAATCCCAAACTCCTGTGAAATTTTCATCTAAATCCCTATTCAACATCTCTTTTCAGTTTCTTCAACAATTTTCATCTTTGCTCTGTCAACATCATCCCATATTGAAAGGGTTGCCACTTTTTCGCTCCTCTTGCCAATAGAGGAGCATAGACAGAAAGATCAACAAGGACCGCTGCCCCTTTTTGCCAGTGAGCGAGGGAAGCAAGGAAAGATTAGAGATACCAAGTACTTAGGCTTCTACTTGTAAGATTACTATGGATATATCCGCCCGAACTATACATAAAATAAATAAATACATTAGGATAGAAAAACGAAGGAATTGCAAGATTCACCACCCAAATAGTTATGAACAAGCTGCACCACAACCTAAATTATAGTGTTTGGATTCAGAATAACTCTACTAATTCCAAAGATTTCAATGAATTTGAATCAACAGCAGTAGTTGGAACTGCCCAACAATCAAAAAAAAATTCAACATTAAAAGAGGAATGGGGCAAAAGGAGTTCACCATCTTGGAGAGCCGGAGCTTCCTCTTGGTGTTCTTCTTCCCAAGCAAGTGCTGCTTCCCCGATCGCCGCCTCACTATAATCCCCCTACCCGTCACGCGAAACCGCTTCGCCGACGCCTGCCAACGAAGGAAACGAGAGAGGGCTTCTCCTCAGAAAAATCAAAATGGAGAGACAGGTGGGTAAGGTGGTACCTTGTGGGTCTTCATCTTGTATCCTTTAGCAGCGAAAACTGTGAGATTAGAAGGCTTCTGACAGGGCGATGGGATTGGAGAGAGGCTCTTCTGGAGGACAAGAGGGGACGCTGATAGGGTTTTGGAGGAGCTGAGCTTCTTCTGTAGAGAGACCGCCATGGGAGAAGGGGAGAGATGGACGCCATGGAAGCAGCGAAGCGGAGGTGGGATGGACGAAGATAACCTCATGAAGCAGAGACAAGAGGCCATTTTTCTCCCGTTTTGGCCGCGGCGACCTCCCGTTTCTCTCTCTTCTGTGGATTTTTGG
Source organism: Cocos nucifera (assembly GCA_006176705.1). Taxonomy (NCBI): domain Eukaryota; kingdom Viridiplantae; phylum Streptophyta; class Magnoliopsida; order Arecales; family Arecaceae; genus Cocos; species Cocos nucifera. The sequence goes on along the minus strand of QRFJ01002197.1, from coordinate 438,466 downwards.
ATCGAGAGTTGAGAGCCACGCCCAGCACCAGTGGATGTTGTTTTGGGCTCCCGCAAGACAATTTATTAAAATAATATTTATTTAAAAAAATTATAAAAATAATTTTTTAAAAAATTATTTATTAAAATATTATTTAACTTAAAATTATTTTTTTAAAAATTAATTTTATGCGCTTACTCAATCAAAAATACCGACTTGTCATGTAAATAATCGTTCTATTATAGTGAATGATTTAAAAATTAAAATTATTAAAAAAAATTAAATCTTTTTTTTCTTTCGATTAAATTCCTCTTTTTCCATCACTTAAAAAAAAAAATCCTCCCACCTCCCCCCACCCCTCTCTCTCGGCTCTCGGTTCTCGCCGTCGCTCCCCCCGTTCTCCCATCCTGCCCTGCCCCTCTCCCCTCTCGGTCTCTCTCGATCACCATCATCGCTCCCTACATTTCCGTCGCCGCCACTCTCCGCCTCCCTTCTCCACCCTGCCCCTCTCCCTCTCCCTCTCCCCTCTCAACCTCTTTTGGTCCCCGTCTTCCCACCCACCCTCACCCCTCTTGACCTCTCTTAGTCTCGCTGCCCCCCCCCACCTCTCACCCCTCTTGGCCTCTCTTGGTCCCCGCCGCCGCTCCTACCTCCCTCCCCCACCCCAATGGGCGGAGACCAAAAGAGGCCGAGAGGGGAAAGGGGCGGGGTAGGGAGAGTGCGGGAAGCAGCAGCAGGGATCGAGAGCAGAGAGGGAAGGGGCGGGTGGGGCACCCACCTCTCACCCTTTTGGCCTCTCTTGGTCCCCGCCGCCGCTCCTACCTCCCTCCCCCACCCCAATGGGCGGAGACCAAGAGAGGCCGAGAGGGGAAAGGGGCGGGGTAGGGGGAGATGCGGGAAGCAGCAGCAGGGATCGAGAGCAGAGAGGAAGAGGGGCGGGTGTGCGGCACGATGGATGTATTTTTTTAAGTGATAGAGAGAGGAGAGAGAGATTTTAGTCAGGAGAAGAGAGGGATTTAGTTTTTTTTTTAATTTTACTTCTAATGGCTTATTTTGATTGAAGGTACATGGAGACCCATGAGGGAAAGAGAGGGGAGGATAACGGAGGGTTAGAGGAAAGGATGATGAAATTAATAAACCATTGTTTGGAAAGAAAGAAGAATGATAAAAAAGGTACATACCTTATCTTTGTTTTATTTAGATAAAAAGATTAAGAAAAAAGTAAAAAAATTTATATATATTTTAATAAATATATTTTTTATTAATATATATAATATTTAATTTATAATATTTTTTATTATTTAAAATAAATTTATTAGATATTTATAAGAGATTATTTTTATCATCAGAATCTACCTTCGAAGGATAGTGATACTTGAATTTATGTGCAAAGATGACCTATGGTCGAAGAGACAACTAGGGTTTTTGATTTATGTGAAGAATAATGAGTTGGTTTGTATGATTATAAAGAATATATAATGATCTAGTTGTAATTTTAAAATTTTATTAAAAATAAATTAAAAAAATAAAACTTAAGCATGAATCTTTTCCTCCATTACATTTCAAATCGGAATACATAAACTTGAGTAAGTAAGCGGTACGAAAGAGTTGAGAGAATTCTTCTCTATTTTTATTTATCTTTTAAAAAATTTTACCAAACAAAAATTCATTCTTTACTCTTTCCTTCTCTTTTCTTATGAACCTCATGTACTCTCAAACTAAGTAGATGGTAGATCATTTTATGATAGAACGACTTACAAAAATGCTCTATGCGATTATTTACGTGGCAAATCAGAAAATTAAGTATCTTTTTGGCTGGCTCGGTACATAAAACCACTCTTCCAAAAAATAATTGTAAATTAAATAATATTTTAAATTAGATAATATTTTTATATTTTTTTTTAAAAAAATATTATTTAGATAAAATTGTTCTCCCGCAACGATGTTACGGCCGAATTGGAAACTACTCTCTCGCTATGCTTTTGGGCACCAGGAATAAGGTGCCCTCGTTTTGACTATCGATTGGCTTTCTAGACCATTGATTCACTTAATTTTTTAAAGATTACTATTTTCTAGGCTGGAGTTCTATTTCTTGCATCACATGTTCCTGCCACCATTCTTGGTGCGCTCCACTTGTTTCATCTTGGTAAAAAGACATGATCTCTTTTTTAAAAAATGGCTTGCCAAATGCTTGATTGATTGATGCGATCCAACCCCACCATCGAATGTTCGATTGAATGGCTCTGACATGTTACCTTCTAATTTACAACTTATATACAAATTACATATCTTTTATTTACATATAATAAGAATCATTTTTTATGCCTAGCACCGTTCAGTTGGAGTATTGCTTTGTTCATATTATATTTTCATACATGCACCTTGTTTTCCGCAAGACTTCATCTATTTTCACTGATGCGGACCCCACGTAGATCTAAGATGAAAGGAACCATCGAAAGAACCATGGCTTTCAAGTTACCAAGAAATATATCTATATCGGTAGAATAAAATAATTAAGTACATGGAATATATTGAAAATTTTACTGGATGGAGTCAATAATTTGTTTCTGCCAATGTCTTTGTGCGATCCTTCTATTTACCCTTCTCCGCATTCTCTTGTTTCAGTTGGTGCTCCAAATTAGGTGGAGAATGCAAAATATTTTGTTTCTGAAATTATTCACTTTTCTAATTAATTTATTTCTTAATAACTTTTTTTTTTCCAATTCAATGCAGAATTAACTCTATGGATTGACAAAATGTCATTTGAATTGGTCGATTGAGAATTTTTGCTATTAATTAGGATTTTTATTTTAATATTTTTTTATTAGTTTTGTGAGAGATCTTTAGAAAGATCACTTTCAAAAAATATATATTTTTATTATTTTAGTTGAAATTGAATCACCTTCACAGGGGCATTAAGTTATATATCTTTTAAATCATACATCCTTCGAGAAATTAAATTATCTTTTGGATTATATATCTTTTAAGAAATCTGATTCTATTTATTTTATTGAGAAAAAAAATGAGGTTTATGGATTATTTTTAATACCAATGTTTTTGTTCATTATTTGATATTTAATACTCTGCCTTTTCCTCTTGGATATTTTCTGAAAGGTTGTTCTTTTTTATTTTTTATTATGTTTTGTTGTCGCGGGCTGCTGTATAAAGATTGTCCCTCCGCTTGGGCCTGGAACTCTAGTCATTAAAATAATATATTTTTTTATTTTTTAATTTTTAAAAATTAAAATTAAAAAAATAATATTTAATAATATCATAAAAAGTAAAAAATAAAAATAAAAAAATAAAATAATTACTTTACATGTAAAATAATTTTTTTTAATTTTTCTATTTTATATATAATTATTTTTTATTTTATAGTAATGTAATTATCTTTTATTTTTTTTATTTTTATTGAATAATAAAAATTAAAAACAAAAAATTTTTAAAATTTAAAAAAAAAAAAAACAAAACAAAAGGTGTAACCCGTCTGTAACCTCCCTTGCGAGCCACACTCCGTACACGCACAAAGAAAAGTGTTTGTTCTGTTCATGATGTATACTGAACCGGATCATTCGGCGACCGACCAGGCCGGTTACGTTCCGGTCCAGTTCGGAACGATGAACTAGATTGGTTAGTTAGTTTTTGTTTTTTTTTTTTTCTGGTAGGATCCGGGCTAGCTTAAAACACCAAACCGCCGCAGGCTCACCGCCTCCCGGGCTTCCCCTATAAAATCCCTTTTCCTTCATTTGTCCGTTGGATCGCCGACCCCACCATTCTCGGTTGGTGGCCCTCTTCACCGCGAACGGAGGGGCCGAAGGCGTCGTCTCTTCTCCGGTGGCTCTGATCGCTGATGAGAGCTCCGTTCTCTCTTCCTCGAGAGGTCCAAGCGCATCGGATTCGGTAACATATCCAGGGTTTTATGCTGTTCTTGCAGAATTTATTCATTTCTTGATTTTAGATTTTCTTCTTCTACCCGTTGCTCCAAGAATTCGAACGGAACCATATTTCTTCTCGATGAGGACAACGCTTATTAAGTGTTGAGTTTTAATCTATTGGGCTGTTCTCTCTTTGTTTCTTTACTATTATCTCTTCCACTTCTTCATTATCTTGTTGCACCAGAGTTGCCTTTTATTTTCTTTTCCTCCTTTTTCGTTTGATGACTTCTTGATCTTCGAAATGAAGGTCGACAAAGCTCTGCCGACGCGTGGCTGTCCTGATTTTCTTGAATGCTATGAGTCGCTGATGTTGTGATCTTAAAGATAGTATCGTCCTGATGATTTCTTTTCAGTTTTCTTGAAATATTTATATGATTTCCATCTTCGACTCAAATATTTGAAATTACTTCAGTACTAAAAGTAGTTGATATCATCATCTTCAAGCTACCACATTTCTGGTGATCTTTGTGAGGCTTCTTGAAATTTCTAGGATTTCAACTTTGTCACAAATATTTGCAATTACTTCAAGTCCTATAAGCCGTTGGTGTTGCTATCGTAAAGCTCGCATCTTTCTGATGATTTTTGTGGGTTTTCTTGAAATTTCTATGACTTGCATGATGTGAACGATCCAATTAAACCCTTAAGTGTTTGTAACTCACAGTCTCGCTCGACCTGTTTACCCTCTTTCTGATGACTTGTTTTGGGTTTTCTTTGAAAGTTCTACTATTTTCATGATGTGAATGACCCAGAAAAAAAGGAAGAACGAAAAACTTTTTAGCGTTGGCGTGTCAGATTCTCACTCTACCTGTTTTCCCTCTTCGTGCCAAACGGGTTTGGGTTGTATCTTTTGTGCGAAAGTATGATTCCCTTCTTTCGAGGCAACCACCTGTTGGATTGCGCAATGTCCATTTCAAGATGTGTTCAGGCGGATGAAAGACAGCGCTTGGATTGCTCTGAAATCTGAGCAAGACATGGTCCAATGGTTGATGCGGTGAAAAAAGATCAATCATTCTTTTGCATGAAAGATGCAACTTGGACCCATGTGAAACTGCTTATATGGTTTCAAACTTTAGCACATCACAAGTTTATTTCTGAACCTGTAAATGGCCTATAGATATTAAATATTCCATATCAAATTCAACTTATCCTTTCTTATCAGGAGTTATCAGCCTGGTGTTTACATAAACTATTTTGGCTAATTGTTGCATAATTATTGCTTGTTATACTGCATTGAACTCTGTTTTACAATGAATACACTGAAATATCAGAACAAACAGTTGTTGCCGATTTTATATCTAGCTGTGATAAATGTGTGCTTTAAAATTAGGTTGAGAAACAAAGTGTGCATTAATTTAATGAAGATAAGTATGGCTCTGTCTACTTGGAACCTGCTTTATGAATACTTTCTCTCATTCAATTAATTATGGTTGTCTTCCTCCATCAAAGATACTGAAAAGTTTGATCCTTGTCATTTTATAAAGGGCATCTCCTATGAAATATCTAATGCTTATTATTAATTCAGCATTTATACTTGTTGACTATCAAGTGCTTGCGTATGGTTGCCACTTGCTGATAAATCAAGAATTGCTGCAAGGAGTCAAAACTTTAGGTTCAGTGAGTCAATCTAGACAATGTGATTCTTGTATCAAACATTACTTTTTACAATTTATATTGATTTTTCTTTATCCTATTTTATCTCCCAACACCTGTCAGTTTGCACTTTGTTGGATGTTACATTGATTGTTTCTTCATGATTCTTCAAGGGTGCATGCATGACCAAACAGATTATTGCACTATGGGTCCTTATGCATAAATATTTTGATGATGCGTTGTTGATATTACAACCATAATGACTTTCATGGGGAAAGCCTGCTTATTGGTGAATTTTGATGCATAAAATTATGACCTGTACCATTTCAGGTTTATATTTGATTGGTGTATCTAGTTGGTAGATTGGGCACTATCTTCTTATGAACTCTAAAATGGTGCTTATCCCCCTTTACCTCCTGTCATAGCTGAAATGCTGTTCAATTCACGTGATTTGCAGGTTGTTGTCTCACTTTATGTAATACCTGCAACAGCTCCAAGCATGTATCATGTTTTTTCCGATTCCAAGGTAAGAGTTGATTTTGATACCTATAACTTTGTTACAAAATTTCAAGTGTTGTATGATTTATAAGTAGCAATATGCCCTACTTCAGTGGAGATATGTTATTATTTTCTTAAAAAGGTTCCATACTTGACTCATTTTGATTTAGCTAATGATTTACCAATAATATGATTATCTATTTGGCTGAATTTGACTGGAATTTCTGATCTGCACTCTAGAAGAAATTTTACCTTCAGAGTTGAGTTTTTCTGAATATTGGAGCTTTTAAACTTATGACACTTGGATGGTTGGATGTGACAACATAATATGTGGTACTGCATTCATGTGTGTCCATGCTTTCTTTGGCTAAGGTGCTAATACTTGGAGTGTTATATCTAAAACATTTTAAAGCAAGTGATGACACTTTAATTCTTTACTGTTTTAAGTGTTAAATGAAGCTAGTGTTTTAACACTTCCGGTGATTTATTGAACATTTCCTCCATGCACATGAAAATTATGATCTATAGTTATTGTCCAAATCTGTTGATGAGGTAAACTGACACACACTTTCATCTAACTAAATTTGTAATTACTGGATAAATATGCATGCAGGAAATATATTATATATGTCAGCATGAAAACTGTTGTATTTGCTAGATAAATGACTGAATGAAGGAGAATGAATTTTATTGGTAGAAACTCAAATGCATTTGTAATGATAGGAATTTCTATTTCTGAGAGGGGTGGACAATATCTATTCCCTTTATATTGTTTATTTATTCAAGCAGTCAGAGAAATATGGGATTAGATGCTATATGATGAATATATATCTGTGATATCCTTGCATGCCAGAATTCTTCGATCAACTAAAATCAAAAATTTTGATTATTGTTTGAAGAAAGATATGTTACTAGTATAGTTGATGGCTTTCTTATTTAAGTGAAGTGCATTTGTAACCGTTAGCATGTTCTTTTCTTTGCATTTGTAACCGTTAGCATGTTCTTTTCTTCCTCTGCAAACATTAAATAATTATGAACTAAGATAGCTTATCTTAGTGCCAGTTGGACAGCTGAGCAGCTAATCTATGATTAACTTTCCCCACCCAAGAAATATCTAAGAAAGAGAGGTCCTGATTAATATTATTGAGCAATTATTTAGGGGTTGATGTGGTTTCATTATCCTGATTTACCAGGGATACAGTTAATTACTTTTTTATCAAAATTGTTTGTCCAAATTTTTAGGGATAAGATGCACTGCAAGCATCTTCTGATCCCTCCAACTCAAGCACCTCCTGATCCCTCGTACTCTTCTTTCACAACTTCCCTCCTCTCAAATCTACTCTTTATGGTGCAGCATTAAGTAGATAATCCATTGGACATCTGACCTTTAGCACTTTGTAAATGCCTATGTACCATGGCCATGGGAGATTTCCTAGACAGTTGGATAATGGCTGGGGAGGATGTGAGAGCAAAGGTAGAAGTTGAAGGGATTATAGTGGTAGTTGATCCCACAATTTTTGTGACATTTCAATGCCTGCCTAATCCCTTTTCTTCCACCTCTTCTCAATCAATTCCTAGTCGTGAAGGAGATGTTGCATGGATATTGTATCTTTGGACCCTTACAGCCCCATATGACCAAAAACCTGTTAGCCCCTTGATGACTAAGAAGCTATCAGTGCTAAGTGTGATATGCATGGTGGGCTAGTACCAACCTCAGGAAGTGGATTCTATAAATGATCCATCATTTCTAGCAAGCATTTGTGCTTGATGATTGTGGTTATTAGCCAATGACAAGTTATCCTTACTACTATTAAGAAGCATCAATAACTTTGCTGAGTGAAAGTTTTCACACTTTTAATCCCATAATAACCCTCTTGTCAAGATACTCTTCTATTCCCAAATTACATCAAACTGATGGTTAAAATATTTTTACATTTTTAATCCCATAATAAACTTCTCTAAATACTCATGCATTCCTAAAATACAATGGACTCACTGACTAAAATTATTGCATTGACTTTTTTATGGAAAAAAGTGTTGAGTCCTTTTTTCTCACATTTTTTTGCATAATTAATATGGCTACCACTTCTACTTCGGTTTTTGTTTCCCTTCTTGGAGTCTTAAAAATGGTTGGAAGACTAGACCACATCTAATCCCAAAATACTATCTGTAAACCTAATCGGTTTTCTATATTTCACACAATCCCTTCCCTCTCATATTTTTGTAAATTACAGATGTGGGTGTCCTATCTACTCGTTGGAGTCCCATTAATTGAAGGACTGCATCTTGACTGAAGATGCATTTGACTCACTAAAAGCCTCCTCTTTTTCTATCAAAACCATCCAAATCTCCCTGCTAACCCAGCAGAAGAATAACAAGGATCTGATTCACATATATCTTCCCTATACTATACATAGCTATTTGTAGCTCTAGCACTTGGTAGAGCCAATGATGCAACAGTAAGAAGTACAAGCATGGATTGGAAGGCTTGTTGTTTGATGGTATGCCTCTTTGAAATGTCAAGCTAGCAATGAGTCTAGAGAAAGGGTAAATACTTTTAGGCAAAATTGGTGCTTTCACAACATGAAATATGATCACTTCAACTGCAAGCCCAAAGTGGCATGGTATTCAGCTTTTGCTCCATATCTAAGGGGCTTTTTGGTTGCCATATACAGGTTTAAAATGACATCCGACAGTGTTTGAGGTAATATTTGATAGAAACATAAGGACATGGACAACACTAATCAAGGGACAAGATGTATGAAAGGAGAGTAAGTAGCCTTTGTTGTAGAAAGGTTGAGCTAACTTCGATTACTAGGATTGTTTGCAGGAAACTTACATGCAGGCCAGTTGGCTTAAGCTCAGCAAGTATGCATCCCTCTTCATTCTCTTCTCTCTGTGCAAAGCGTGCAATAGGGGTGTGAGGACCCAGGAGTGATTTGCTACCAAACTGCTCAGACATTGGTTTGTTTTCTCTTCTTCTACCATTTGATGTCTCCGCACTGTGTTTCTGTTTTCTTTCATTTCTTTTCTTTGTTTGTAACATATTGTAGTCTTAAAGCAAACATCATCCTACCCTTGTTGCTGTTCCTTCATAGCAGTCCCTTGCAACCATCAGTCAACACCAATTTCAGGCCTTAACCTGTCTAAAACTTGGACCTCTGTGAGACCAATCAGATCCACACAGCCCTCTTTCCTTGATTCTGCATCCTGTTTGTCTTTTATAATTCAGTTTTTGAAACTTTGCAGCAAACTAGCAAATCCGAAACATGGTTCGTGTAGGGTGTCGATTCCTACCATCGCTCAAAAGAAGGTATCTAGTCCTGACCTGTTGTACATAATCTACAAGCAAGAAAAGTTAACAGACTGAATCTGGATGACTATTCTAGTGTATTCCTCTAGGTGAATGAAGATCCATTTCTTTGTTTCTTCCAAAAGAATTCTGGTAACCTTCTAGATCTTATAGATTCTATTCATGAACAGCTATGGTTTGAATCTGATTTTGGCACGTTGCATTTAGGCATCTTAATCAAGCATCTTCTTTGCATTAGAATACGTTGTAGTTTGAAACCCAAGACTCGTAGTTTCTTAATTTTAATTTTCAGATTGTTGTTTAGTGCTGCATAGCTTTTTTTTTTTTAAAGATTTACCATCCATAGCATTTAAGGTTTGAATGAACTTAAATTAGGATTCCCTGAGGTTGTCCTCCATCAAATATACTCTAATAAGTTGCTGAAAGTTCTCCTTAAATTATTTGCTAAGGTTTTGTGTGGATGACGGAGCATCTTATCCAACAATAACATATGCTTTAATCTAGATAGCCAAAAATTCAAGAGTCTGAGGAGAAGTTATGCAATGGAAAGGCAGTACTTAACCAAGATGGAAAACTTTCATCCATAGCAATCTGTACAAGAAAGGTACGTCTTAAAAGGAATGCAGTCTCCTTTTTTTTTTTGGGGGGGGGGGGAGTGTGTGGGGGAGTAGGGTGGGATGAGCAGATCAATTGCTTACCTGGCCATCTATGATCCTTCTCCTTTGCCCCAGCCCCTTCCCTCACCCTCGATTATATGAGACATTTATTTCACAAACATCTGATATCCTTCTCCTTTGGCCCAGCCCCTTCCCTCACCATCAATTATATCGAGGCTTCCAAACATGCCCCAAAGCTTATCCCAGTTCAATCATATCAAGTAAAACTAGTTGAAGTTCTTTGAAATGCAAAACTTATCCTAACTTGAAGGTAAAATTTCTTTTCTATTCATTCTTTAAGAACCAAGACAGCTTTGCTGCCTTTGAGGACAAGTCAAAAGAAAATTTAAGATGATACATTGGATTAACCTATCGTTATGTTGGATTGCCCTTTTATTGTTTTTAATGGCTTTCTAGGATTTGTTTAGGTTAGGATTTAGGACTGTTGGAGGTTTTTGAGCCCATGATTGGATTTTAAAAGCCCACCATTTGAATTTCCATTTATCCTAGGGGTGGCAAAACTTGACTTGAACCTGCCAACCCGTGCACACCCGCAAATTGCATGAAATAAACAAGTTTGAGTTGGCTATTTTTAAATTTGGCTTCATTTTGGGCTGGTGTATTTGGGTATGGCTTCCAAAGCTGGTTGTAACTTATGTCCAACTAGCTGGAAATTAACCAATTCCCATGCACATGGATCGTGTTGATCATTCTGATTTTTAGCTTATGCTTCGGTTCACTATTAAAGAAGGAAGCTGGGTTAAATATGATTGATGCACGACATGATGCTGAAGGTAGCTTGGAGGTTAAGTAACCACAAGATTTGGGGTTTGGGGACTTGAAAATATCTCATTGTTCCTTTTCTTCTGTCTCTTTTAGCCGTGTTCTCATTCACTAACTCAAAACCTTATTCCACTTGCATGAAGATACACTAACCGTAATAGCAACCATGGAGCTATTGGCCCACAAATTAGCAAGGTCTTATGGCCTATTCTTATTATTATTGCATTATGGTCAGTTTACCATTAATTAGTTTTTGATTGTCATATATCTTAAATTTCTAAATTTTTGTGCTTATAATGATAACTTGCAACTTAAATATGATTTTTCTATCATATTTTCATGCTATTTTTTGCTTTACATCTTAGTTATATATAATTGATGAGTAAAAACTTAAACAGGTTGATGGTTGAACTTGGGTTTATGCAAAACAAATGGGTTTGTTATGGATTTACATTTTCCAACCTGATAAATGGGTGGTATGGGTTGGAAGGTTTTTTCTTTAAACTCATTTCAATCTGATCCAGACCCAAATGGACCCATTGCCACCCATACTTCCTCCTCTCTTTGCCATTCCTCGTATTTGTCTTGTACTTAGCTGATGTATTGATACAGGACTGCTCTTTAAGTCTTTAACCTATACACTACAAGGTTTGGCAACCTGATTTTTTTGATTCATTTAGAGACAAATTCATTTCAGGGCTTTAAGACTCCTCTCCCATGGAAAATAAATAGGGAAATGAAAGGAGGCCCACCTAGCTTTTTCTCATATCTTGACTGCCGGTACTAGCGGGTATCAACCAGTCCCCATCGTCAATGAGGTTTGTATTGGTTGGTATAGACTCATAGCAATTGAGATGATTACTAGGGTCTCAAACCTATCCTAGGACCCAGTATCTTGAAGGTCTTTAACTTGCCCGAGATGGCTCCTTAGTCCTTGATCCACATGTTTCTTTGCCATGGAAATCTGCAACCGTTCAGTTAGCCATTGTTTCCATCTCCATTTTTTCACATCTGTGTCCCTTTTTCTCTTGCTTGTTTTCCTAAAATTGCACTTTTGATCTATGAATCTTTAGTCCTTTTCATCATGCTAGTAAATAAGATGATTAGATTTTTGCTAAAGAAAAAACTATTGTGCAAGTAATCTCAAGAAGATAAATTATAGCTATAATAAATACTTTAAATTTTTTAGTCATTAATTTCAAGCTCTATTTGTAGCAAGCTATATAATTGTCTCTTAAATATTCATAAAGCTTTGTAGGCATATGCGAGTCAAGATGAAATGCACACTCAGTTCAAAGATGCACAAGGAATTTGAAGCCAAAAGTTTTCCATTCAAATGATAACAAATAATAATTTTAGAAATTTAGATGTAATCTTTTGTCACGTTCAAATAAGACTACCTCCTATCCTGTCACAAGTTACAGGTTAACCAGATCATCAATTCTCAAATTATGTTCTACAATGAGTTTCAAGTACATATAAGCTAGATATTAATTGCAGAAGAGCTCTAGGAAAATAATTATGCAAGATTTTAGTGCAGCTAGCCATTTTAAGTGTAATCATCATGCTACTTTGCTGTAAACAGCCATCAAAAGATATTTAGCAAATCAAGCAAAACAATAGCAATCAACCATATAAGTTCTCCTAAGGGGCAATAATGAATATCATTTGCTTATCTGTACTTACAGTTTTTATATATACATAATATGCGGATGTGTAGAAGAAAGAATCTCTTAGCTAGTCTTGCGCATGCCTTACTCCAAGTCTATGCCCACCTCTTAGATCATGTTCCCTTCCCTCTCCAATCAAGTTAACCCACATAGTTGACCTCTTTGATGGCCCAAAGTTGACAGTGCCATCAACCTCCCCGTCACACTATGCTGCAGTTAGTGGGGGATCAAAGGGCTTCTGTGGGAGGATCCCACTTTCGTACACTAGCAAGAAATGAGTTGGATGTAGGTTCGTCTGCATCCTTCGCTATCAACAGGCCCTTGCCTGACCACTGGACCACTCCCATCAATTAGTGGGAGTATGTGCAATCACAGCCTTGGCTGACTTGAAATTTATTGTTTAGGTCAGCTGTAGGACAGATTGCAGTTAAAGCTAAATTTATGACCAAAAAGACTAAGGTATGAACATAACCACAACGATTGTTGCGGGTAACACTTGAGCTTTAAACCACTTCCATTGCATTCAAATTCAAATTAACTTCCCAAAACATCTTAATCACCTAAACTGAAGCCTGGATGATAAAGATGTGGCCATACTGATGCAGTGCTATTTCTACTGAACTAGTTCAATTGGCAACTGGCAATATGGGGTTAGATGGTCATCTAACATCAATCCACACAATTGCCACTTCAATTTTAACAATGTTAGCCTTTTTGTCAGTTGGGAATTGGTCTATATTGAGTCTAGTACGTTTAGCCAACTAAGAATACATAATATCCAAAAAGACTAAAGTCTGAACGTATAACTCGAAGATAACATAACGACAACCGAAATTTAATGCAGATAGGCAGCTGAATATAAGAGCATGCAATCAAATTAAAATGACTAACTTCAATTTCTGTACAAATACTAAAGAGAATTAATATTCATGAGCAGTAATGCCCCATCAAATATATGGATTAGTGCATATACCAATTATACTAAAAAGTTCGTCTATGGTACTTTGGTACTTTGTTTACATAAAATTATTGGCAATGGCTACATGCCCCTCAGTAATAAGGTTGATTGCTTCCTAGCACATGATATGCATGGGATCTCGAATGTGTATAGGTGGACAAGTTAAGATGGGCACATGAAGGATGAGGCAGTTAATGAGAATCATCTCAAGTTATTAGAACTGATTATGGAGGTGGTTGTAAAGGAGTTTCTAAATCTAACTACATATGAAAGGGCAATCCAAAGTAACGATATTCCCTTTCTTGTGATGGCTATTTATGGCAAAGTACCATGATGTTTACACTTAAAATGGCTTGCTGCACTAAAATATTGCTCCATTATTTTCCTCGAATTCTTGTGAACTTAATGTGTAGCCTATATGTAATGGATGCTCATTGCAAAACATAATTTGGGAATTGACATTCTGATATTAATATGTAACCTGTGATAGGATAGGAGGTAATCCTGTATGAAAGTGTACAGAAGATAACATTTAAATTGCCAAAATTATTATTTGTTATCATGTGAATATGAAACTTTGGGCTTCAAATTCTGTGCATCCTAAATGGTGGGTACTTTTCATCTGGACTTTACATGCTTTTATAAAGCTTTATGAATATTTAAGAGACAATTATGTGGCTTGCTAAGAAGAGAGCTTGAAATTAATGCCTAAAATTTTTTTAGTATTTATTTATAGTTATAATTTATCTTCTTGCTCGCATAATAGTTTTTTCTTAAGCAAAAATCTAATCATCTTGTTTATTAACATGTTGAAAAGGACTAAAGGTTTATAGATTAAAAGTGCAATTTAAATGAAACAAGCAAGAGAAGAAGTGATATAGATGAAAAATAATATAGAGGGAAACAATTGCTAAATGAACTGCTGCATATTTGCATGTTAAAGGAACATGTGCATCAAGGATTGAGGATGCATCTTGGGGAACTGAAATAAGACCTTTGAGATGCTAGGTCCTAGGACAGGTTTGAAACCCTAGCAATCATCTCAATTGCTATAAAGCCTGTACCAACCAGTATATATCTTGTTGGTGATGGGGGCTAGTTGGTACCCACTAGTACCGGTCTAGACGTGAAGAAATAGAGGCATCAGCCTCCTTTTATTTCTCTATATACTTTGCGTGCAAGTGGAGTCTTAAAGCCCTAAAATGGATTTATATCTCTACATGAGTCTAAAAGAATCAGGTCGCAACCCTCATAGTGAGTCAAAGCCCATCTGTGTTGAAGATTAAAGGAGCAGTCTTGTATCAATATATCTACCAAGTACAAGAAAAAATAAGAGATGGGAAAGAGAGGCGGAAGTATGGGTGGCAGTGGATTGATTCATTTTTTTCAGGTTGGAAAATGAAAACCCGTACCAACCATCAGCTCATTTAAATTTTAACTCATCAATTGTTTATATAACCAAGCAATAAAGCAAAACATAGCATGAAGATATTGCATAAAAATCATGTTTAACCTACGCACGGGTTATCATTTTAAGCACAAAAAATTTAGAAATTTAAGATATATGACAAGCAAAAAATAATTAATGATACTGACTATAATGCAACAATAAAATAGTCCATAAGAATTTACTAAATTGGAGGTAAACAGCTCCATAGTTTCTATTATGGCTCGTGTATCTTCATGCAAGTGGAAAAAGTTTGAGTTTGGGAGCGAGAATAAGACCAGCAGAGAGAGATATTTTCAAGTCCCCAAAACCCCAAATCTTGTGGCTGCTTGACTTCTAACCTACCCTCATCATCATATCATGGGTTAATCCTATTTAACCCAACTCCCTTCTTTACCAATGAACCAAAGCATATGCTAAAAACCAGCGGGATCAACATGGTACATGGGTTTGTGTGCTAGTTAATTCCCAGCTGGTTTGACTCAGGCAACAATCAGGTTTGGGAGAAAATAGCCAACCAAATCTGTTTATTTCAGGTGGGTTTGCATTGGTTGGCGGGTTCGATTCAGGTTTTGCCACCCCAGGGGTGGAGGGACACTCAAATGGTGGGCAATAAATCCAATCACAAGCTCAAAAATCTGCAGTAACCCTAAATGCTGACCTAAACAAATCCTAAAGAGCCATAATTAACAATGAATAAGAGAAAATTCTTAACGACAGTTAAAAACCAGAAGCAAAGCCATCCCAAGTGTTGATATGATGCCAGGTCCCTAACCAATACGGGCCCCAGGACTGGACTGGGGATTTCAAACCTTTCTATGGATCTTAACCTGCAGGGTTTGTATGATTTTTGTGATCTTTCGTCTGCACACAGCTCAACAGTTTTAGCCATTCGTACCTCCAGTAAACCATGTTTTTTAGCGGAGCAAACAGAAGCGGGCAGTGAGTATGATGATTTCGAGGTAGCCTCCCAAAATAGAGTATGATTTCAAGGCCTGAGTAGAGCTAGCTCTTTTTTCTAATTGACTTGTTGGACCCATGTATCAGCCAAGCCGCTGCTCCAGGCCATCATATTGCAAATTCAGCTTTGGTTTCATGATATTTTGGTGGGTCAATAATTTTCGCTAACAGGAAAAACTTACAGGTGTGGATTTTTAAGATTCGATTCAGGCAACTCCATTGAGCTAAAAACGCAATACACCCACCTTGGTGCTGACTCCAGCTGTTGCCCGTATGTTCATGGGATTATTAGATTGCAGAGCGATTGGTTTAAATGCCTGAAAGACTGGTCTGATCCGAGGCTAGTTTGCCATTAGCGGTTCTTTGCTTTTGCTTTTGCTGGTTAAACGATAGACGAGCTGCCATGAGATATTAACAGCCAATGTGGCAAAGGCCTAGTGATTTCTCATATACCCGTATCATATAAGATATTGATTATTGTTTGACCTTGGGAATAAGTCCTTCCCCCACTTGGATGAGTTGGTAGTGGTGTTTGATAGAGACAGAGCAACTGAGGCACTAACAGAGATTATGGAGCGAATGGAAGAGATGGCAAATGCTACCGAGTTTGTTAAAAAAGAGATGGCGGATGTAGATTGCATTGATAATATGGAGAATATCTAAGAAGATTGGGTTGGTTTTCCATCTGACACACGGTCATCTAGCAGCATCCAACCTAGCCAAGTAACTTGTCCTTCAACTTTTAGGCGACACAATCGAAGAGATCAATGAATAGCATTTAGTGTGGGAAGGGGGACGAGGATGAAAATATTTGATGAAATTCTTAAGATTGAAGGGCTAACTCAGCATGGGAGGATAATGGTAGGGAAAGAAAAATTTCAAGTGATGTATTGGAGATTGATTATTTCTTTAGTCCATCTAAAGATTATAGACATGCATATGTTCTTGTAATATTGCATTGTGACCGGTAAGCTATAGATTATGCATTTATGTGATTACTATTATATTTGGTGTGGTTTGTTTTAAGCTTACCTGTTCTGTTGCTCGTATTTACCTGGGACTCATATTTCGGTACTTAAATATAATGATCTTTGTGATGAAGTTGCGAAGTGTTTGTAGGTAGACTACCGCATGAGAATAGAAAATTTCTTTATACTTATTATTCTTAGTTATTAGTGTTTGGGAAGTGCTTCATGTGATGTACCTCCAAAAATTTTTTTACTATGTTGGAAATTATTCGAGTTGCATGGCAGATGTTCTCTGTTATAGAGGGAAATGGCTTGTTCATTTTGACGTGTAATTCCAATATCGGGTGCATTCGTGACCTGGGAAGTGGTGTTCAAAAAAGCAGCTACTATTGGAC
The DNA here is from genome assembly GCA_006176705.1 of Cocos nucifera. Classification (NCBI taxonomy): domain Eukaryota; kingdom Viridiplantae; phylum Streptophyta; class Magnoliopsida; order Arecales; family Arecaceae; genus Cocos; species Cocos nucifera. Next base: position 421,314 of record QRFJ01002197.1, on the reverse strand, counting down.
CATGGAATACTTATGGCATCCACTTCCTAGTTCAGTACAAATGATAATTATAGTTCATGGTGCAATAGTGATATTAGTAATGTCATTTATGGAGAATGTCATAAACTTGGACCTAGTTGTTTCAATATTGGGCCACTTGTCTCATTGGGTGGATGCTGAATGTTTAGATAAATGTTCCTAAACTAACTGGATTTGATGTGATATACGGGAATGTGACAATATGGCGAAATCAAATTTAGGGTTCTTCAGCCAAGGGGATATGAGCAGACAAGACATGCCATGATACGTACGTACGTGTGTGTGTGTGTGTGTGTGTGTGTAGTGGATATTTAATGTACATTTGCACATACTATGTTATCAGAAGAAATACACAAAAATATTTTCCTTGTATTCTTAGCTTTTCTATTGAATTCTATAACTTCGAATTTTCTAAACTTTTTTTTATGGAACATCTAAAATACGGTATCTCACAATGCAAATTGGATATGCCAAATTGAGAAGGCTGTTGGTATTTTAGACCGCAGAAACATTGCGCCTGCGCTTAATGCAAAGATGGACATATATATTGGTGTTTATTTTTTTTCCTTTTTTTTTTTTTTTGAGGCACAACTTCCAATTCCAGTTCTGCCATCATTTCGGCCAGCCTCAGATGGAGTACGTTGTCTCTGCTTCCATTCCGAAATTTTAGGCAGATGGGTAATACGCTTGAAGCATGCCACCCAATCATTCCAGGAAAGGTTGGGTTGGGAACTGCGATTGATGTGGAAGTGCAAACCAATAGGTCGAGCAAGAGAAATTCTGTTTAACAGACAAAGGCATGATTAGTGGTTAAAGTATAGAGATTGACCTCCAAAGTTATTATCTTGAATGAGGCAATCTTGAGGCTAGGAGGATGGTCATAAACAAGTTGTTGACATCAAGGCTTCAAGTCATATAATCGTATATGACTTGAAGCCTACCATACGCGTGCAAATATAATGGCGGAGGTAACCTTCTAATAGTTTTATAAGCTATCGAGTGTATACCACCACTAATATTGATAGACCTTTCCCAACTGAATTTTGATTTCAGAAGTTGCACGTTTGTCACCCTATATTACTAGATCCTCGTATGGTCTTTGTATGTATTTTTTGATAAATGAAATCGGATCACCTGGTTTTACTCTCAAATAGATTATTCCGGCATCCAAGTCCAAATTACTATTGAATTTTGCACTGGGAGCTGTTCCAGGCACTTGTTAAGTCTGCTCGGTTCTATGCATATGATACGATCAAAATATCCCTCTCCATTCCAAACCGTTTGAAAAGGTACAGCCTCCCATTCTTGTTCCTCACGCCAAATCGCCAAAGGGAGACCAAATGTATGGTGGGTGTGATAGGCCCCTTATATAAATAAATTTGAATAAAATCAATTAAATTTAGAGTATTAGATCAAAATTAGATAATAAAGATCCAAAAACTGTTAGATATAATTTATTAATTTAAAATTATTTATATATAAAAAATTATATAATTTAAAAATATTTAATATATATCTCAAATAATTAAAAAATATATAATTTTATTTAAATTATTCAAATAATTTTAAATTATATAATTTTTTTATATAAAATAATTTTAAAATACTAGATCATAAGTAAAATTTTTATCATAAAATTTTAATATGATCGAATTTAATTTTAAATTTAATAAATTTGATTCTAATCTCTCTCTCTCTCTCTCTCTCTCTCTCTCTCTATATATATATATATATATATATATATATATATAGCACCACCTTTCAAAGAATAGTTTAACAAATAATCTTTCGTAATAACAAAAATAAATAAAAAAATAAAGTAAAGATCATGCACATTCAGCCATTTAAATTTTCCATGAGATATCACTACTGATTTATTATAGAATATATATTCCTTTCACCTTTGTTGAAGCTTTCAACAAATTTTAAATTTGTAAAAGAGAACGATCTGATTTCAACTTTTGGTGTTGCTAGCTTGGCGATGCAATTTAACATTTACAAGCTCAGCAGCAGCACGGGCAGCAGCAGATGCGCGCTCGGCTGAAGCAATGGCTGCTCGAGCTCTCTCCAAAACATCGGACGAGCTCCAGCTTGTACCTGCTTTCTCATCACTAGGTGGTCCTCCTTTCTGACTGCTGAGTGGTTCTACCTTTTTGGTACCCTCCAAAGAGACTCCACTCATGAGAGCTGAAGGGTTATTTACTGATGGGATGGAAGCCTGAAGCATTGGATCCTTTTGATTCTCCTTGATAGGGGAACCAGGAAGTCCACTCTTGGGTAACGACACATCCACAGAACTCTCACCAACAAGTCCCTGTAGGTTCGAGGGATTTGATCCATCCTGCATTCGAAAGAAATGTGTTTATGAGTCATGAACAAAGGGATTTTTTCCGCTAAAAATTTTATAGACATGTAGATACAAAAAGGTAATGATAAAAGACTTGGGGTGTTACAGCACAAGTTCCAGAATTTTCATGCTGTCGCATGTTGCCTGTTATATTTGATTGAATCACAAGTACCATCATTTGGTCGGTACACAAAAAGAAACATAAGGCATTCTCAACAGACTAAAATGGACTGCTGCAATCCACTAATCCCTACTGTTAACTCTTATCAATAACTAAGAAACTAGGAAACAGAAGAACCTCTCGGTTTTGGTGGGAGCGTGAGTTATTAGCTTATTCTCACTCCTATTCTCAGGCATCACCACGTTAACTTACATGACCAACTTAATAACCAAACGAAATTTTGAACTTTTAAAATGCTTGAGATGAAACTGCAATAACGAGGTAGGCACCAGTAAATGATCCATGAATAAATAAAAAATTGTTTGAAACTTATAGTTTATGCAGGCTTTGGAAGATCTAAGAAACAAATAGCAGAAATAGGGCATATAGGTCCATGGTCCAGTGGTAAGAAAAACAAAGAGGTTCCAGTCAAAAAATGATAACTAAGAGACTATCCATAATGACTGTCTTATTTATTTGAATTTATCATATGGAATAATGAAGCAAGTTAATGACATTGAAGGATCAAAGCAGAATATATAAAACGGGAATCTGGATTTGACACGTGATTCATAAGCTGATGGTAAATTTGAAGATGGAAGCCCCTATGGTGACAAAAGCAGAAAGCATTGGATTTAAAGAAACTCTGCAGCATAAGGATTTTTTTTCTTTCTTGCCTACATCTAACTGCAGCAACAATAATGCGAAGACAAATCTGGTAAATCTAAAAAAAGTTATAAATGATTGAGAAACAACTGAGACAGTATGGCCATATAGTCAGTCATATGCAACAATGGCCAAAGGTCTTTGATTGATAGATGGGATCAGAAAGTGCCCCAACAGTCGGATAAAAGGAGGAAAGCACATGAAAACCTGCATTTTTATTGTAATAAAAGACGAAAAGGATATCTATGACAAGTTGACCCATGGAAATTGATGGCAAAGGACTGTTGAAGCCTACTCCAGATGGCACAAGGTTTGCTGATTATGATTAATGTTATAAGATTATGAAACAGTTTATATATATATATATATATATATATATATATATATATATATATATATATATATATATATATATATATCAGGCTTAGGATTATTTTCACAAGGACAACAAGAAAAGAACCAAAGAATAAAAAGCTACGTTCAGGATAAACTACAAGTTACTTATAAAAGTTTGCCACTGATGCGTCAAAACAGTTCTTTTATTAACTGGGGATAAACTCTAGGAAAAATAGTTAAAAAATTCAACATAGGAATTTTTCAATGAGTAGAATTTTGCTACAAGGGAGGATAACTATAGTAAAATCACCAACAAATCTTCCAGGAAATGTCAAATCTAGCTCAAGATCAAGTTGTATAGGTAATTTGCAGAACAAGATATTACTTCTAACAATTTTGGATGGTCAAAACTTCAATATTAGCTCTTAACCAAGTTAAAGAAATTTAAGCCAAATGGAATTGTAGTTTGGCACCTAAGTGAAGGAGATCGATCTATTTCAATAGCCGCAGAAGTGTGAAAGAGCATGGTAATATTTATAAATGGATTGTGCAGAGAAAAAAGAGATACCTAGAAGCAATTTAGCAACAAGAAAATATACCAGCAAGTCTTCATGTTTTTTACTAAATTCTGCTTCAGTGTTTGATGAGTCCCATTCCAGATTGTACTCTTGAGCAATGGCTTTCAAAACCTTAAGCTTTAAATCTGCAGGTGGAGCTCTCACTGAAAGTTTCTCAATGATCTGAAGATATTACCACTAATAAGTCTTCTTACTTAATGTTCCATGTCAACAATTTAGAGTGAAGAAATGCTTCTCACCGTACGATTGACACTGCTATCTGGTCGCAGCTCAGAAGCAGCTGAGACAAACTCCTTCCCATATTTTGCAGTAAATAAATTCCTGATCTGCATCAACTCTGGCAAATCTGAACATCTTGGAGAAGCAAAGATTATACTTGCAACAGCCTCCAGCAATTCTGAGGGGCAATTCCTGTTACATGGATATGATAATCATGGGTTAAATGGTGAACAACTAAGCTTTTGATAATATAATATACAATCAGCTGAAATTAATTGATTTCATTTGACATTAAAATTTGACTGTTTCTAGAGCAATTCAAGTATCAATTTTCAAATACAAGAAATGGTTAAAACACAACTGAAATGAGGGCCTGGAAGTCTATCTTCCCAGTTTCTACCAAAGGAGTATAAATTAATGATCTATCAGTGTTTACCCATTACATGCAGCCTCCCCTTAAAGGATTTGTCTTGAGCCATTCAGAATGGGGTTGCCAAGTTGTGGAGGCAACAGGAGGGTGGGACCGGATACTGACAATGACCATACGAAAAAGAAGTTGAAGTGCAAAGGAAACATGTCACAGAGAGGATCAGCTCATTGAACATGATCGGCGAAACTATATAACTATACTCCATTCTGATCTGATTGTGAGCCCCTTTACTCTCTTGTTGGTGGAGGACCTAGTTCATCCAACCATGCCAGATGGATGATTGGATCAGGATTTCAAACTTAAAGCAATAGCAAAAAATTTCAATTACTCATTGGTTGGTGCTAGAAAGATGGATGATTGGACTGGACCCTTCATTAACTTGAGAGAACCTGGAATAGAGAAAAAAATGCATGTTTTTTACGCGCGCACGCGAGAGAGAGAGAGAGAGAGAGGTGATATGCTGGTGTTCAGTAAAAAGTAGGAGAAATTAAAACTAATTAATAATATAAAAAATCCAAATGACCAGAAGGTGAATACACTAAAAACTAAAAGATATGAAAACATATATATATATACATATATATAAAGAGAGAGTGAGGGAGAAGAAAGGATCTGGTTTGATGTAAAGTAAAAGCAACCAGGAAAGAGCAACCGATATTGTGGTCCCATGATCCCAGCAATTCACTATCTAGAAATAGCACTTATAAACCAACACCAGAAAGGAGGCTCATCATTCTTTGATGACTAAAACCAATGTGGTGAGATGGTAGCACCTCTTCAATTCCTTTGATTCATTTGAGCCCCCAAGCTTCACGGAAAAAGGCTCCCTTGATTATAGAAAAATAGAATTCCTTTAGAAAGCTGCGAGCTGTAACAAAGAACCACCATACATCACCAATAGACTGGACCTCATTGAAATCATACCCTTTTTGTTGGTCCTAAATGTTGAAAAGGAAGAAGCTCAGCCAAGCGTCCTCCCTAAAATATTACAATTTCATGCATATGGCCTGGGGAAAGCTTTTTGCTTCCAGCTCCATCCTAAAGATAAAGATAAAAAATAAAAAGTAAACGGGGAGAGAGAAAAAGCAGCACACACAAGACAGCAGTTTGGGAAAAAGGGCCACAGTTGTGATACTATATGGTGATCATATCTGTTCACAGCATGTCCACCTAACACTCAAAAACAAAAAGGAAAAATCCTTATCCAGAAAATTAAAATGACAAAAAGAAAAGGAGTGTAAACAAATTTTTCTGTAAATGTTAGAGAGCAACTGATCATGCGCTAGGACAAACCATTGAATGCATCTAATGATAGCTGAGACATGAGCTGATCCAAACATTGGAGTGGAGCCTGGAACAGGGGTTTGGGAAACAGACTTGGTCAAGAAGCCTCTAGTTGGCAATGGAAACAGACTCCAAGCTAGAGTGGAATTTTTAGGATCTGCATCAGAGAATCTCCAATCCGTTGGGCTGTTGACATGTTAGCAATGAACGCCTAAACATTTTTTTTAGGAGAAAAAAAACATCGTATCAGGTAAGAGTGTGTAAGCCCTAAGCTTGATCTTTGATTTGGACTAAACCACTAAAAAACTTTCATTTTCAACCAGAGGTGAGATAGCCATACAAGTGCAAGCTTATGACACTGCTATGTGGGGCAGAGTTCTGGTTTAGTATCAGTTTGTTAATAAGGTTAACAAAGGGTGGCAATATTGTTGAGTGCTGAAGGCAGCATGGTTTAGGCTCAAAACAAGATTGGCAAGATGAAAGAGCAAGACATTCACAGGATAAGATCCATAAATGCTTTAGCATAAAAGTCAAGGTTGGAGCTAATAATGCTCGAACACCATGTTGGAATGTAACGAAGAGGAGATAGCTGTGGAGACTAACATATATCATCTGCAAAGCATCAAGCTACGAATGTAAATGCAAAGGAATACACACATACATGTTAAACTAACCAAGTGGTGAGCTTGCTACTACCAGTGTAAAACACTACATAGCAGGCACTGTCCCTCAAAATGTTGGTGAAGGTATTCATTATTCAACAAGATAAGCCACAGTGGAACAATTTTCTTTGAAGCCAAGAAATATTTGAAATTAAGTATATGCTGCCTAATATATTCACTGTACCCTATTTCCTGTTTTGCAATAAAATGTGGCTCAGCCCAGTTCCATCCTCATGAAACAGGCTACGAAACCTGAAGATCACAAAGGTTGGTGGACTCCAAATTATCAGAGATGCTTCTTGTTAGAGCAGCAATTAAGTGTTACATACAATAATAAACTGTCAAGAACATAAAAAACACATGCGTATATACATATCATATATACATACATACATATCTGTGTACATGTTTAACAGGTACATGCAATAAAAAACACACCTCTGGGTTTCAAGAATGGGAACACGGGCAAGAACAAATTCACAAAACAGCTCTATGATCTCATAGGCAGCCAATATATTCTGTTCCCGTATGACATGCTCCACCTACATTAACATCAACAAATGAAAAGAATTGGTGCAACATTATCATAAATAATTAGGTGATTGATAACAAGATAGCTAATAGACCAAAAAGTTTTTATTATACCCGAATTCGAGCAATGGCTTCTTGGCCCGTTTGAAGATACTGAAAGATCTCTCTGCGCATATTCTTCAGTTGCAACTCTCTCTTATTATGCAGTAATTTTATTCGTGAGATGGCCAAATTCAAGCAAGTCTTGCTGACAAATGATAAAAAATGTTCGGTTGAAGACAGTCTCATGCATTGGTTTCCTTGAAATAGAAGACTATGCTCATAAAGTCAAATAACAAGACAGAATAAATATGAAAGCATGAGAACACCCCAAAATATGAATAACTAAAAATGAAAATCATTCCAAAGAATGCAAACTACAATTACAAAAATCTGTAAAAGACAAAATATGCAAGTTGATTCTCAAGTGCATGAGGACATTCTATTTGGCTTTCTCCACACTCCTTTTTCAAGGGTAAGTAGGAGATTGAAAATTTCTTCTTGGATGATAGATTTTTATATATTATCCAGGGAGCTAAAGAAGCCAGATATTTAGCAGTTTTTCTCTTCCAAGGTTGGTTTGCAAGCAAGACTAGTAACCAGACCAAAATTTCAAGATTTTGCTAAAACTCCAAAATTTAAATTTGTTCAGTTTACCTTGGAAAAGATTTAAATCCAAGGCCGTTTTCAAAGTTTTAGCACTATTGATATATGAAGCCATACATAATGCATGCATAATCATAAAACCAGAGTGCAGTACAGAGTACAGGGCCATGCTGATCAGATATTAGCATGGTATGTATCATGGTGCAGCTCCTTATTGGCTCATGGTTCGCTGAGTCTATACAGCACGTGATACATCCTGGTTTGCCCCGTGGCATGGTCAATTTTTCATACAGAGTGATCATCTTGTGTTAATTATATCACTCATCAATTTATTTCATTCCAGAAAGCTTTTTATAAAGATCAGACTCAGATTTTCATGTTGAAAAAGAAAATGTAAGCATTGTGGTATTTGCATGAAATAAATTCAAGAAAAGGTGAGCTCTTACAACATTGGCTGGTGCTTTTTTTGTTATTGCAGCTCAGATTTGTAAGATTTAAGATCAAATCTTATTATAAGGTCACAAGTTCCACAATCCAAGAGGTTCTAGGAATATCACTGATTCACTGTCCTCTTCTGCAGGATCATACTTTTATACTAAAAAAATTGAATGATGGAAACAATTTCAAAAAGATGTAAACAATGAATCTTTACTTTTGAGATTTTTGTATGTATACCATTTAAAAAGTGCTTATTTATTTAAAGCTTGACAAGTGAAATGTGCATATATACCACTCAAAAAGCCTGAAACTTGCATACATGCCCCTTAAAAAAAAAAAAAAAATCTTAAGTTTGCATATCTACCCTCCTACAATCTGAAACTTGCAGATAAGCCCCTACGATTAGATGACTTCCTTAAATCAAAAGTCATATTACAATATTATATTACATATTTTCCTTTCTGCAGATTTTTGTACATATAATCTTAGAAAAGTACTAAATTGCTTATTCATCCATCAAAAAGATGAAAATTGCATATACACCATCAGAACAAAGTTTTAAATATAGCCTTCGAAATTAAAAGCAAAAACAACTGAAATGAAAGGTAAAATAGTAAGTAGATATGTTATGTGCCTTTTAACCCAAAAAACTTAAGCTTAGAATGGCATAAGTTGATGTATCATGACAGGATCGGTATATATGTATATTTCATAAGGGTAAATCTTTCTAAAAAATATGAAGGGTAAATACAAAAATAAGAATTTTTGAGGTGTATATATTTCCAAAATATTTTAGTTCTTAATTTTTAAGAATTATTTAATATTTCACCCTCACAATGCCTCTATATCCAAGATCGATATATTCTAAAATCATGTTGAATATATATTTTTGAATTATTTTATTCAAGAATTATTTCTTATCACCATGCCACTAGTCAAAATTCAACAAGGTATGCATATCATGCACCATCATGTCAACACTTGGCATGCATTGGCAAAGAGAGAACTAATACTCTGAGGTTCAGTATTTTACTCGGAGCTCTTAGAACTCAAGCTAACTTTAATTACTATATCTATTGTGTAGACATGTTTTGAAGAAATAAACATAAGCTTTAGCCAACTTATATAAAGGTAGGATTATAAATTAACATAGAAACTTATGTTGATTGTAGGTTAAAATGTGTATGGCATAGTTCCAAGCTACTTTTCTTAAAATTTAACATTTCATGACTACTTTACACATTAATAATATGAATAAGCTCAAAACTTAGAATAAGCACTACAAGTAGGGATGACAATGGATAGGGTACCCGCAAATTTTGCCCTACCCATATCCGAACCCATTTAAAATCTAACTACCCGAATGCATCCCAAACTCGATTACAAAATTAGCCAAAAATCCCAAACCCATCCCATTTAAAATTGGTATACCCGCTAGGTGCACAACAGAATGAAATGAAAAGAAAAGGAAGCAGAAAAAAACATGATGAACCTATGTGGAAAAGGTCTTACCTTCCAATTTTTTCCGTTTTTCCTTTGTTCTCCATGATTTTTCATTTTTTGGTTCCGGATTTTCTATTTTTTTTTCCGTTCTCAAGAGTCTCAATTGAGTGGGAGGCTTGGAGCCTTTCAATAAAAAATTCCCCAAATCACATAAAATATCATGCTTCTACCAAGATTAAGCTCTCAAAACCTAAAGGGACCAACTCACACCACCACAACTCCCACAAAATCCCATATGTTAGAGAAAAAAAACCTCAACGGGAACCTAAGAAACCCCTCCCATCTCCCTTAGGTGCTCTCCTTTCCCATGGATCTCCAAAGAAAGAGAATGAAATTAAAAAAAAAAACAAGAAGGAAAAAGAAAAAAAACACGATCAATTCATGTGGGAAAAGGTCTTACCTTTCATTTTTTTTTCCACTTTTCCTTTGTTTTCCTTGATTTTTCCTTTGTTTTCCCCGGTTTTCCCTCTCTTTTTCCATCCTCGAGAGTCTCCACCTGGTAGGAGGCTTGGAGTGGCCGAATAGGAAAGCTTAGACATTGGCTAGGGCTTTATATTAGTGTTTATATATAAGCGGGTTTGGGTAGCGGGTACCCGAGGGGCAAATCCCAAACCCATTTGGGCTTTAATTTTGAATTCCAAACCCATCTCAAACCCTATAGGGTATATTAAATGGGTCCTATTAGGGTTTGGGACGGGTCGGGCATGCAGAAATACCTACCTAACTGCCATCCCTAACTAGAAGGGGACATCTAACTCAGTTTATATTTTATACATTAATAAGATATCTTGTAACTGTTGTTCATACACTAGTAAATGGGGAGCTCATATACTCATAGTATTTTAAGAAGCTTATGAATAATGGTTCATTTAGATTTCTGATTTTTGGTTCAAATAGAACAACAATCATTTACTTCGGTGCTGTCCAATCTGTCTGTAATCCAGCCATCAGATTATCATAAAAAGTTAAATATTAAAAAATAAAAATGCAGGCAAGAGCTCCAGACCATTATATGTTGTTAGAGATTGTCTAAATTGGCAAAGAAATAAGCATTGGCAAAGAAGGCATCTATGATATGAAGTATCTAATATACTTTTTCCAAACAAATCATAAAATTGTTCATTTTCTTATAGTATTTCCAGATCATCAAAGTTGCATTTCCTGTATGTGGCATAAGCTATTCTTTAAGGATACTGAAGGAAAGAAACAAAGCATCCCAAGTTTTAATTTGTTTGGTTAAGCTGCATACATATGGGAGTTTTGTGGGAAAAAATCCATTGTCTAACAAACAATAGGCCAAAAATAACCTTCCTAGTTAATGCATTGAACCTGTTATGCTTCCTCCCAGAGTTCAAATTAAAATGTGGCAGTGCTGGTCCTGAGGTTTCCAATGTCACAATTAAACAATGTCTTACATACAAATGAAAGAATTCCCAAATGTTGAGAGCCACTCTCATATAGACAATGCTAGAACTTCATGAACAGATGCACCACTGCAGGTTATATATCATTTCTTAGAAGAAATCCAGTCAGCACAGAGGTCTAAGAAAATGATGGGGAGTTTAAATGCAATAAAAGATGAAGCATACACGGCAACAGTTCGCAATGCATGTGATTGAAAGTGGTTTAAATCCATCAAGAGGAAATGGATTCAATGTTAAATATGTTGAGTCCACCACTTTCCACCAACTAGCCAAATTCATATGTGAAATGGAAGATCCTTTCAAGGTTTTTACAAGGTCTCATAGTTGATACATTCCTTGACAAGCATAAGTGACATATAAGTTTCAATTGGAGAGGGAGTTTTGAAGTTTGAGGTTTTTTACATTTTGGACTGATTTGGAGTGGTTAAGAATCAGTATATACTCAATACTACAGGTTTGTTGAAGAAATCACACACTCTCTTTATTACACAGAAGCTTTAGTCAAATTCCAGTATTCCACCTCAGACACATAAACGGCTGATAATAACAGAAGGGGCAGCACAAAAGTTTGATTAAGAAACCTACAAGACTCTTATTTCCACTCTATTTCTTTTCCCTTTTTCCTAGTATTACCTTCTCTTTCCTCTTTTTATTCTTATTCATATCTCATATCAAAACACACAAATATTAACAATCAACAGCTGCATAATATTTCTGCATCAATAAATTAAGCAACTTGTCACCAATGCATTAATCTTTCTCATTCAGAAGCTGACAAATACCGTAAAAGGATCCAAAGAACACACCCGTAAAGAGTCAGATAATTGCTGAAGGAAGATCTAATATGGTCAAAGAGATTTCCACTAGGTGTAGACAAATTAAGTGACCTACATAAATCAAGTCCTTCAAATGTTACCAGACATTTTGGTAATAAAAACACAAAAAAAATACTTTTCCCCCTTCTACTTCATTGATTGAAGGCTGAAAACAAAGAAAGAGTAACGCAACCAATAACTTCCCGGACCAAGAAATGCTTGTTTGTCAAACGGTTGGTAACATTCAGACTTCAGAGGGCCCTCGGGATACAAAATTGTTCATTCGCTGTCAAAAAAATATATACTTTGACCACCAAATCGTATTCATACAGAAGATTTAAAGAAAGTGACCATGCTTGGGAAATAGGATTCCATCAAGAAACACATCAAACAACCAACAATACCAACAAATCAGTGCACAGAACCTCCCTATAGGGAATTTGCTTACAGTAGTTACAGACAAAAGGGGCAAAAGCCCGTTTCGTTCGCTATGAACCCCTTGTCAGGGAAAAGAACTCGACAAATCTAAGAAATATGATCAAAACGAAAGAATGGAATGAAAGAAAGAGGAATAGATCAACCAAACATTATTGAACGAACGAAACGAACCATCTTGTTCCGAGTGTAGCCCTGTTGAACAACGAATTCAGAACGGACATCTTCCGGACGACGGCAGCTGCTACGAATCTTAGGGATTTTTGGATAATTTTTTCAAACTTACAGACGAGAAGCCCCCCCTTTTAAAGCCCTCTTCGAATTCCGATCGAAACCCCTCGGAGAGGAGAGAGTCCCTTCGCTGGAACACGATAATTTGAGAATCCAAGGTGTGCCAACTGCATCCACTTTCCATAGGGCTGAATGGTGGTGGTCACCGACAAAATAAAAGATCGTGAAATTTTACGTAGCACCGCGATGTTCACCGGGATGTGAGGAAATTTGGAACGTCCGTACGATTTTCACGGACCGGACGAATCATTGGGAGCCAGATCAGCAGCGGATGTGGTAGTGATGTAGCGGCGGTTTAGAAGCCGAGGGATACCTTTTTAACTGTTGTGGGCCGAGAAAAAGTTTCGAGAACTATAATCTGATTTTTCATGAAAAAGAAAGAATAATAATCTGATTCTAAACAAGAACACTATGCTTTATTCTTTATTTTGTGCCATTTTTCCATTTTGGTATCAATTTCAGATCTTATCAAAAATATGGTTTATTATGGTTAATCTCTTGTAGCGTCTGTCATCGGAAAGAGCACCTGTAAATCAAAGGCCTCACCAATCCAAAATATTTCTGGTGGAGATCCTCCGATGCTTAAATTAAAAATAAAAAGTTTGTTGAATAATAAATAGAGTAAAAATTTGGTAGAATATAGTTCAGAAGTGTCTTACCAGTACTGTTCATTTACCTTTTTTTTATAGACAAACTGTTGATAACTATACTCAATGGTTAGACACATAGATCCCACTTATTCCGGTATCATTTGATCGTAGGCTGAGTGGTTAATATCCATGAATGGCCGTTATGCGCTTTCTGCGCTAGCAGTTTCTGATATGCCAATTTTATATCATTAAGCATTATACTGATAGTATATCATTGACGTACTGATAGATCGTCAGCCGATGATCCTGATGTTTCGACTGGTCAGTAGTTAGACAATTGTTTAAGTCATTGTGTCTATCAAAAAAATCAATTGAGAGTAAATGAATTGACAGTCGATTGTCTATTTCTTGTTGCCGATGATAAGTTGGGTTTTGAGACTGGTTGACTATCGACTATTTATTTCTTGGCATCAATAGTAGTTCAAATGCTTACCGACAGCCAATCGGATCAATCGATCATTCGATTGACGGTCGGAGATTTGGTGTTGCCACCGCATAGTCGGTTACCAACTATGAATCGGAGAGCTGATACCAAATCTCCGATTGCCCCAATAGTTGCCCCCCACTTCCAACTCCAAGATGGAATGACATGTGAGTTAACACGTGGGTTGATGCTTTGGACGATGGAAGATTTTACGTGTCATCTCGAGCTCCGATTTGGTGGCTGCTTTAATTATAGGTATTAATAATTGCTTCAAAAGTTGAACAATCTCTAGTTATTTTATCATTTCGATAATCATGCAGCTATCATTAGTAGGTCCAATTTGAAAAGATGATTTGATAGCCAGACAATCCAGTCGATTTGATTTCGAATTAATCAGTTGTTGTCGCATGTCCAATAGTTATTGGTCTCTGACTGTTCTCATGGATAGTGATGTTGTGGCTTGATCTGATGGTGGGTGCATTAAAACGTTCGACCGATGGTCGACTCATGCATCATCACGTGTTTCAATTTGGATGACTTTAATTTGAACGAAATCATCCTAACCGTCGGTGCATTCTATATATAGGGTCACCTTCTCTATTGTTTGGACTTCTTGCTGCAATTGAGAGTGCTGCCATTCCACTATAACCGCGAGTTTTCGTGGGTGCCTAAGATTCCAAGTCTTCTTCTTCCCCATCTTTGTGGTCTTTCAAGCTCTTATTAGCTTTCAGGTTAGACTCATTTTTCCTCTTTTTTTCCTCTTTTGATTCCTTCTTTGCCATTACTAATGGCAGATAGGAGTAAAAAAGATAGAGCTAGGATAGATAAAGGTAGCCCTATAGATAGAAGATCTAACCTTTAAGCCTCTCAGGATAGTCGGCCGGTTGCTCTTCTCTAAGCCCCATAGTAGAGATTTTCTCTCTAACTAAGTCTGCTATTATCCATCTCCGAGAATAGTACCATATCTCGAAGCAATTTCGATTATCTATGCCTGGTCCGAATGGTCGGATGACTTTTCCACCTTTGCACCAAGTCATCTTTTATGTTGAAAATCTTAGGTCTGGTTTTTGCTTTTCAATTTTGGAGTTCATTCGAAACATCTTAGATTACTACCGACTTTGTCCAGTCCAACTTGCATCGAATTTTATTTGGCTTCTTATTATTTTTGCTTTATTGTGTTACACCATCTGACTGTTTCTCATCTTTTTCTTTTTCGATCCTTCTTCATCTTTTGTCCCCATTTTAAAGCTGAGGGTTGGTGCTTTTTTTTTATCGAGGAAGGGTATGTCTTTCATCATTGATCTTTTTTCTTTCTATTCGAGCAGAATCTGATCGATGCCGGATCGGACTGGAGCTGAGGAAGAGGTCGCCGTCAGTGACCTGCAAAATAAAATTTCGTCCGAAGTCGGTGGTGGTAGCTCCGGCAAGACCCTCCAACGATCAAGTCAGCTTTTCTGGTCAATAGAAATGGAGTGCTCAGAAAAAAGTTCGATAGAATTTTGGAAAGGAAAAGAGAGCTTAGAAAAAATGTATTTGGAGGATCCCTTTTTTATGGACGGAGCCTGATTAATAGTGATAGTCATACCATCCGATAGTGGATCGCTTTGGATCGCATAGGATTCGGTACGGAGAGGAAGAGGTATCGCTTGTGGCAGATTGATAATGATAGTCGTAGCCATCCGATAGTGGGCCACTCGGGGCTGCATGAAATTTACTATGGAGAGAGGGGTGTCGTCAAACTGATAGTGACCGTTCGTTGAGATTTAATAGTCGAAGTTCGGAAGAAGCAAACGTTGGTTGGTGAAGAGCTTTAACATACATCAATTTCAGAGGAGTTCAAACTCTTGAAGAAAATACATCTAGAGGGGATCATCTGAGAGGAATACAACTTAAAATCTGAAAGTAATCCACTGAAGGAATTCAGATGAAGTTTAGTTGAAGGAGAAGTCTGAAAAGAGTTCGACTCTTATAGGAATCCGACTGAAGGAGAGGTTCGGAAGGAGTTCGGCTCCTGAAGAAATCTGATTGAAGGAGAAGTTCGGAAGGAGTTTAGCTCTTGTAGGCATCCGACTAAAGGAGAGGTCCAGAAGAAGTTCGGCTCCTGAAGGAGTTCGACTGAAGGAGAAGTTCGGAAGAAGTTCGGTTTTTATAGAAATCCAACTGAAGGAGAGGTCCGGAAGGAGTTCGGCTCCTGTAGGAATCAGACTGAAGGAGAGGTCCGAAAGGAGTTCGACTCCTAGAGGAATTCGATTGAAGAAGAGGTTCGAAAGGAGTTCGGCTCTTGGAGAAATTTGACTGAAGGAGAAATTCGGAAGGAGTTCGACTCTTGTAGGTATCTGATTGAAGGAGAGGTCCGAAAAGAGTTCGGCTTTTGGAGGAGTCCGACTGAAGAAGAAGTTCGAAAGAAGTTTGGCTCTGCGAGGAGTTTGGCTCTTGAAGAAATTTGACTGAAGAAAAAATTCGGAAGAAGTTCGACTCCTATAGGCATCCGACTGAAGGAGAGGTTCGGAAGGAGTTCGGCTCCTGGAGGAGTCTGATTGAAGGAGAAGTCTAGGAGGAGTTCGACTCCTGTAGGAATCTGATTGAAGAAGAAATCTAGAAGAAGTTTGGCTTTCGGAGAAATTTAACTGAAGGAGAAATTCAGAAAAAGTTCGACGGTTGGAGGAGTTCGGTTGGGGTTCGACTGCTAAGAAGTTCGACCGACTGAAGGAGTTCGGCTAAGATTTAATCATTAGAGAAATTTGGCCGACTGAAGGAGTTCGACTAAGGTTTGACCGCTGGAGGAGTTCGACTGGCTGAAGAAGTTTGGCTAAGATTTGACCGCTGTAGGAGTTCGACTAGGGTTCAACCACTGGAGGAGAATTTTTGATCGAAGCTCTTTCATGATTACTAGTTATATTAGGCTAAGCATCAGGCTGGACTTCGATGAGAGCAGAATTTATCTCCAATAATAGTTTCTTCACTTTCGAGTTCGAAATTCGAAGAAAGAAAGTACAAAAAAGATGACTACCAAAGTTCTCTTCCAAACTTTGCATCCGTTCAGACTGAAGCTCGGGAGAGATCTTATCTCCAGTCGAGGCTGAAGGAGATATTATCTTTGATCGAGGTTGAAGAAGATCTCATCTTCTATTGAAGGGTTGGAGCTCGAGGGAGATCTTATCTCCAGTCGAGATTGAAGGAGATCTTATCTTCTGTTGACGTTGAAGTTAAAGCTTGGAGAAGATCTTATCTCCAGTCGAGGTTGAAGTTGAAGTTCGGAAGAGATCTTATCTCCAATCGAGGTTGAAGAAGATCTTATCTCCTATTAAGATTAGCGTTCAAGCTCGGAGGAGATCTTATCTTCAATCGAGGTTGAAGAAGATCTTATCTCCTATTGAAGTTAACGTTGAAGCTTGGGGGAGATCTCATCTCTAACCGAGGTTGAAGTTGAAGCTCGGAGGAGATCTTATCTTCAGTCGAGATTAAAGTTGAAGTTTGGAAAAAATCTTATCTTCAGCCAAGATTAAATGGGATCTTATCTCCTATTGAGGTGGACATTGAAGCTCAGAGGAGATCTTATCTTCAGCTGAGGTTGAAGGAGATCTTATCTTCTGTTGAAGGGTTGGAGCTTGGAAGAGATCTTATCTTCAGTCGAGGTTGAAAGAGATCTTATCTTGTGTTGAAGTGGATGTTGAAGCTCGGGAGAGATCTTATCTCCAATTGAGGTTGAAGGAGATCTTATCTTCTGTTGAAGTCGATGTTGAAGCTCAGAGAAGATCTTATCTCCAACCAAGGTTGAAGTTGAAGAAGATCTTATCTCCTATTGATGTTGATGTTGAAGCTCGGAGAAGATCTTATCTTCAACCGAGGTTAAGGTTGAAGGAGATCTATCTCCTGTTGAAGTTGACGTTGAAGCTCAAGGAAGATCTTATCTCCAATCGAGATTGAAGGAGATCTTATCTCCTGTTGAAGTTGACATTGAGGCTCGGAGGAGATCTTATCTCCAGCCGAGGTTGAGGAAGATCTTATCTTCTGTTGACATCGACGTTGAAGTTCAAAAGAGATCTTATCTCCAGTCAAGGTTGAAGAAGATCTTATCTCCTATTGAGGTTGGCGTTGAAGCTCGGAGGAGATCTTATCTCCAATCAAGGTTGAAGGAGATCTTATCTCCTGTTGAAGTTGACATTAAAGCTCGGAAAAGATCTCATCTTCAGTCGAGATTGAAGTTGAAGCTCGGAAGAGATCTTATCTCCAGCCGAGGTTGAAGGAGATCTTATCTCCTATTGAGGTTGGCGTTGAAGCTCGAAGAAGATCTTATTTTCAGCCAAGGTTGAAGAAAATCTTATCTTTTGTTGAAGGATTGGAGCTTGGAGGAAATCTTATCTCCAATCGAGGTTGAAGAAGATCTCATCTCCTGTTGATGTTGACGTTGAAGCTTGAAGAAGATCTTATCTCCAATCGAGGTTGAAGAAGATCTTATCTCTTATTGAAGTTGACATTGAAGCTCGAAAGAGATCTTATCTCCAATCGAGGTTGAAGAAGATCTTATCTCCTGTTGAAGTTGACGTTAAGGCTCGAAAGAGATCTTATCTCTAATCGAGATTGAGGAAGATCTTATCTCTTGTTAACGTCGACGTTGAAGCTCAAGGAAGATCTTATCTCTAATCGAGATGAAGGAGATCTTATCTCCCTATTAACGTTGAAGCTCGGAAGAGATCTCATCTTCAGCCGAGATTGAAGGACCTCTTCTCTCACTTCATATAAAATGAACGATGCCTTCGACTTTACTCACGTTAGGACGAGGTTCTCCTCCTATTCTTAATGGACTGTAGGGGCACATAAGGGCCATTGTTAGGACCTCTTCCCTGATCTCGTCTAAAATGAATGAGGCCTTCGACTTTGTTCATGTTAGGACAAGATTCTTCTTCTGTTTCTAACGGACTGTAGGAGCACATATGGGCTATTGTCAGGGCCTCTCTCCTCATCTCATCTAAAATGAACGAGATCTTTAACTTTGCTCACGTTAGGATGAGGTTCTCCTCCTATTTCTAACGGATTGTAGGGGCACATTAGGACCATTATCAGAGCCTCTCCCCTCATCTCATCTAAAATAAACGAGGCCTTCGACTTTGCTCACGTTAGGATGAGGTTCTTCTCTTATTTTTAATGGACTGTAGGAGCACATAAGGGCCATTATTAGGGCCTCTCCCCTCATCTCATCTAAAATAAATGAGGCCTTCAATTTTGCTCACATTAGGATGAAGTTCTCCTTCTGCTCCTGACGGACTATAGGAGCACATAAGGACCATTGTTAAGGCTTCTCCCCTCATCTCGTTTAAAATGAATGAGATCTTCGACTTGCTCATGTTAGGATGAGGTTATCCTCTTGTTCTTAATATGGCCACTATTGATTACTTCTTTCCTATCGTCACATAGTTTTTGCACCGAGAAACAATAATGTTAAAATGGAGAAGTTTTGTTGAAGAAAAATTATCGATAGTATATTTTCATATTCTCTAAGTTTCAAGATCGTGGGAGCATTATTCCTTCGAGCTCCTTTAGATGATAAATTTCGAATCGGACAACCTTTTCTACTTCATACAGGCCTTTTCAATTTGGAGCAAGCTTCTCCTGGCTCTGAGGCTGAAAGATGGTGGCTCGTCGAAGTACTAATCCCCCCTAGAGATAGCATAATGATGTCGAAAGGTGGTCGATCTTCTTATTGTTCCTCCCTTATTGGTGGTTCTAGCTGCGGTAGCGCCCTTGCTTTGCTTTAGACTGGCATATGTGGAGCATTAAGGGGGCATAGTTATGAAACCTTATGAGGAAAACTTCTTCACGCTCTTCCGTCGAGGCTTCTTTGGCGATGAGCTCAAGAAGGAGTTCGAACTCGCTTGCGCTCAGAGAGAGTCCATGAGCACGATCGAACTTCATTTGGCCCTCCATCAGTAGTGGATCTATGCCGCTCTCCTACGGCTTTTTCATCCTTCAATTTGAAGGCTTCTTTCGCTCGAACATATCCCTCAGCTCGAGCTAACATATCGATAAAATTTCTGGAATACTTTTTCTCCAAGAAGAATAATAAATTATTCTTCTGAAGGCCACCCTTGAGTGCGGCCATCGCAACTGACTGGTCTAGATTTCGAACTTTTAATGCAGCAGCATTAAATCGGATGACATAAGCTCGGATGGATTCTTCCTCCTTCTGCTTGATGTTCATCAAAAAATTTAAATCTCAGTGTGGATGTCGGCTGCTAATGAAGTGAGCCACAAACTGATGGCTCATTTGATCAAAGAAGAAGATCGTACTTGGGTTCAATACTGAGTATCGATTTTTTGTTGCTTTCTTTAAGGTAGATGGAAAAGCTCAACATAATATGGCGTCTGGTGCACCATGAAGCAGCATCTGATCTAAAAAATTTTTAGATGATCGGTTGGATTAGAGGTTCCATCGTAGCTTTCAAATTGAGGGAGCTTGAAGTTTGGCAGAATGGACTCTTGCATAATTTGGGGAGAGAAAGGAGGATTGGTGTAGACATCGTCATGGTAAACTAGGGCGATGTGGCAGAGTCCCTCAATCCATCGATCCATCTTCCATAGTTTTTGATCGAGGACGTCATCTCGATCGTAGATCTTAGAATGCTTCCGACTGTGGATGGAAAAGGTCCCTTTTGGAGAAAAATTATGATTCGAGAAAAGATCCTCTGCTCTCTATTTTTTTTTTCAGGGGCGACGGGTATGCTAGCCCAAGTGCTTCTCTTTGGGATCGATTTCTGATATCTCGATAGTGAATTTTTTGGTGGAACCACCATCGGGGGCTGCCGCATAGCCTGCATCATTTTGATGAGATCCTGAATCCACTACATCAGTAAATTAAACTGCTCTGGATCTACCATGACTGTCGATGAAGGAGGAGGTTGAAGTATCAATGATATAGCAGGGATAGATGGATTTGATCTAGATCTGATGGTAGAAGCGATAGATCTTCGGATAGTCGCCATCTTTGGAGGCATATCTCGAGGTTGAGGAAGAGGATGGAATTGAACTTTGAAGAAGAAGATCCACAGGATCGATTGAGTACTTCTTTAAGAATAAAGGTACCTTAAAAATAGAGGTCCTCCTTTTAACATCAATCCTGTTGGGATAAAATCTGATCGACATCGGATCGAATTGGAGCTGAGAAAGAGGTCACCGTCGGTGATCTGCAAAATAAAGTTTCATCTAAAATCGATGGTGCTGGCTTCGACAAGATCATTCGACGATCAAGTCAGCTCTTCTGACCAATAGAAATGGAGTGCTCAAAAAAAAATTCGACAGAATTTCAAGAAGAAGAAGAGAGCTTAAAGAAAACGTATCTGGAGGGTCTCTTTTTATGGATGGAGCCTGATTGATAGTGATAGTCATACCATTCGATAGTGGACTGCTCGGAGCTGTGTAGGATTCGATACGGAGAGAGAGAGGTATCGTCTGTGGCAGACTGATAGTGACAGCCATAGTCGTTCGATAGTGGGCCGCTCGAAGCTGCATGAAGTTTGCTACAGAGAGATGGCTATTGTCAAACTGATAGTGATCGTTCGTTGAGATTTAATAGTTAAAATTCAGATAAAGTAGGTGTTGATTAGTGAAGAGCTTGGACATATATCAATTTCAGAGAAGTTCGAACTTCTGAAGGAAATACATCTAAAAAAAATCATTTGGAAGGAATACTACTTAAAATTTGGAAGTAATCCACTGATAGAATCCAGATAAAGTTTGACTGAAGGAGAAGTCCAAAAGAAGTTCGACTCCTATAAAAATCTGACTGAAGGAGAGATCCAAAAAGAGTTCAGCTCTTGGAGGAGTCTGACTGAAGAAGAAGTCCGAGAGGAGTTCGGCTCCTGTAGAAATTCGATTGAAGGAGAGATTCGAAAGAAGTTTGACTCCTATAGGAATCAGACTAAAGGGAAGGTCCGGAAGGAGTTTAGCTTCTAAAGAAATTCGACTGAAGAAGAGGTCTGAAAGGAGTTTGATTCCTAGAGAAATTTGATTGAAGAAGAAATTCGGAAGGAGTTCAGCTCCTGTAGGCATTCGACTGAAGGAGAGATTCGAAAGAAGTTTAGCTCCTGGAGGGGTCCAACTGAAGGAGAAGTTCGGAAGGAGTTTGGCTCATGTAGAAATCCGACTGAAAGAGAGATCCAAAAAAAATTTGGCTTCTGAAGGAATTTGACTAAAGAAAAAATTCGGAAGAAATTTGGCTCTTATAGGAATCTAACTAAAGGAGAGGTCCGGAAGGAGTTCGGCTTCTGAAGAAATTTGACTAAAGAAAAAATTCGAAAGGAGTTTGGCTCCTGTAGACATCTGACTGAAGGAGAAATTCAGAAGGAGTTTGGCTTCTGAAGGAGTCCAACTGAAGAAAAAATTCAGAAGGAGTTTGGCTTCTGAAGGAATTTGACTGATGGAGAAATCCGAAAAAAGTTCGGTTCTCGAAGAAATTTGACTGAAGAAGAAATTCGGAAAGAGTTTGACCGCTGGAGGAATTCGACTGGGGTTCGATCGTTGAGGAGTTCGACCGGCTGAAGGAGTTCAGCTAAGGTTTGACTGCTGGAGGAGTTCGACTAAGATTTGACTGCTGGAGGAGATTGGCTGAAGTCCGACCGCTAGAAGAAAATTTTTGATCAAAGCTCTTTCGTGATTATCAGTTACATTAGGCTAAGTATTAGGCTGGACTTCGGTGGGAGCGGAGTTTATTCCCAATACTTTCATTCTTGGAAGAGTCAATTTTTCTTTATTTCATCTTCCTTGCCTTTAGGCTTTTCTTTTATCTTGGAAAATCCAAATACCAATCTGAATGAAAATAGTCAGGTCGAAAACATCGATAAAGAAGACTTCCTTCGATTGAAGGATATAGAAGTCCCTTCGCAGCGAGATCTATTGACGGATCAGGCTTTATATAATGCTAGACTTGGTCCAGTGCCTACCATAGGTATAATTTAATATAGCTCTTTTAGATTTTTTATCTTCATTCGATTTTGAATTTGCAACTAAGTCATTTCATCTTTATTTGTAGCTATGAGGCCCATGGCATGAGTTTCGATGATTGAGATCTGACAGTTTGCCACCAAGAAAAGGGCTACGATTGATGAGGGGCTATCTTGAGCACCAAAAAGGAGTCAGCCCGAAGCACCGTCGGTAGTAGTGGGTCGAACCAACATCCCATCGATCGTTGTGTCTGAGCTAATCAAGGAGACGGTCGTCGCACAAGCATTCCCAATGACTCTTCCACTAGTTGAAGCTCCTTCAACTGTTGAAGAGCCAGGTGATCATGACGATATTGTAATCATTGAAGCATTGACTACTAACATAGAGCTGATGGTGTCTCGAGCTGCTTCAATGCCCAAATTTGGATTGACCGACAAATGGCCAAACATATCTTGGATGCCACCCACACCTAAATGGATGTTGGCTTTAGTTGAGCAGCCATCGACCCAAAGGTGAGGGAAGGTGCCTGTGATGTCTGTTGGAAGCGAAGCTTCAACTAATCCTGCGAAGCTATTCGATAATAGAATTTCCATCGGCGAGTCGGCCTTGGCAAACCCAAGGTTGGCCAGATAGCTTATCGAAGCCACTCTTCTCTCAACTGATAAGAAGAAAAGGAAGAATCGGACAGTATCCAAAATATTCTCCTCCTTCTACCCAATGATCCTTAGTGTAAGTTAGTCGATACTTTCTAATTATTTTTTCTTTTGCTTGTTTTTCTGACTTATTTTCTTCTTTTTTTTTAACTAGCACATGACATGTCGACGCTGGAGAGAGGATATTGGTTGATTGCTGACTTTCGTCGGGCTTAGTCCGATAAGGTTATGCTACAAATGTTGAGAAGGCTGTTGCTCTTGAATGTCTCTAGGCTACAATTAAGCAAGAGAAGGAGGCAGTGGAGTAGGAGAAGAAACAAGAAGAGAAAATCTCTTGAATGAAGGCCGAGTTGGAGTCGACCCGTGTTGACTTAGAGTTGGCGCAGCAAACCGTCAAGTCCTAAGAGTTTCGAATTAAGAAAAAGAAGCATGAAGTCAATCGGCTCCTGAAGGAATGTGATGGTTGTGTCAAAAAAGTTAGAAAAAGAGTAGAGAAAGCTTTGGGCCATCGAAGTAGAGTCGACTTTCGCCAAGGAGGAGGTGAAATCGGCCCAAGAGGCTCTCAATTGGGTGCGAGAGCAAGCCATCGAGGATTACAAGAACTCAGAGGATTTCAAGAATGAAATCCTTGAGGATGGGAACGCGTCATACTGGGTCAGATATGAAGACGGTAGGAACGCAAACAAAAAATTCTATCTGGACTTGGATCTGAGTCGTATCACCATTTCAAGAGCTGAAGAAGAGTTAGAAGATGAGCCAACCGAAGGAGCAGCCGCTCCGATCATAGAAGATGCTCCGACTGCTGTGGAGCCTGTTGCTGCTGGAGGATGTGCACTATCTCCATCAGCATCCTCATTTGCTACATCAATGCAGCAAGTTGCTGGGTTTGGACGTCAACTATAATGGCCAGACACGAAGAACTAGGCTCTACCACTGGAGATGGAGGAGGGAGGTCTTTCTGGTGGAAAGACTGTCTGACTAAGCTGGTGAAATTTTGAGCTCTTATCTTCACCATTGTAAATAAGTTTTAGATTCAAAACATTCTCTGTCTCCCTTCTTGGTATGCCAATCTATTGTGGCTAATCCCCTATAGCGCCTGTTGCTGAAAAAGAGCATCAGTAAAATAAAGTCCTCACTAATCGAAAGTGTTTTTAGTAAGGATCCGATGCTTAAGTTAGAGATGGGGAGTTGGTCGAACAGCAAGTAGAGTGAAAATTTAGTAGAATATAGCCTAAAAGTGTCTTAGCAATACTGTTCGTTTACCTTCTTTTTATAGATAAACTGTTAGTAACCATACGCAACGGTTAGATACATAGATCCTGCTTGTTTCGGTGTCATTTGGTCATGGGATGAGCGGTTAATATCCACAAATGGCCGTTACGTGCTTTCTGCACTAATAGTTTCTAACATACCAACTTTGTATCAGTAACCATTACGTCCATTGTATGTCGGTGTTGTTGACGTATTGATTGACCATCGCTCGATAATTCTGATGTTCCAACTGGTTAATGGTTAGGCAGTTATTTAAGTCATCATGTTTGTCGGAAAAATCAATTGAGAGTCATCGACTATCAACCGATTTACCGGTTGACAGTCGGCTATCCATTTCTTGTTGCCGATGGTGAGTTGGGTTTTGAGACTGGTTAACCATCCACTATTTACTTTTTGGCATCGATAGTAGTTCAAATACTTGCCGACAATCAATCGATCATCCGATTGATAGATAGAGATTTGATGTTGCCACCGCACCGTCGGTGTTAGCGACCATGAATTGAGGAGTTGATACCAAATCGGGGGAACGGATCCGATTGCCCCAATATGGGTTATACGACTTTAGTCTTAAGTCGTTTATGCATTACAAAGAAGTGGAAATAAAAAAAACAAGCGCACCATCCCTAATACATTCCTTTGCAAGCAAATTTACTTGGAATATATAACTTCTCTTCATCAAGTATATATATATATATACTTACTTACTTACTAACTTTAAAAATCTAATTATTTTATTTATTCAATCTATTATAAATAAATAAATTTAGATTTTAAAATTATTTTTTGTAAAATATTTTCTTTATATGAAAAGATTTAAATTTCTTTTTGTTTATTATGGATTCAAATAATATCATGAATCGGTGCAACTAGAACCACGATTTCTTATCTCGGTCAAAGACCTTTTAAATGGCTATTACCAAATCAACATTGATATTTCTTCTTTGTTTAAGAAAGACTTAATCTGTAGATGAATTGATTCACCATGTTTTGTTCTTATCGATTCACTTGATTCTCCTTTCCACACATCTCGTGTACCCAGCTTGATTTCTATAATATGTTACTCATTTGTCACGGATCTACATCACAATCTCCATACTTTGAGAAAGTTGTGCCGTTTGTTTGAATCTGAGAACTCATCTATCTCTATTCAAGGATTAGTTGGATGATTTTGATCACCATCGTTGAAAACTTGAAACACTACTCTATGTTTTGTAAATTTTCAAAAAAAATGTTTAGGATTGTTTTGCATAATGACATGAGAACGTTGGTGCAGTACTATTTATGAGATTGATGGTATAATCGCTTTTGAGTAAATCCTCTCTAGTGAAATCAGCTCCATGCAATTATAAGATTGCAATCAATGTCTTTTCATCCATCCTTCAACACCGCAGACCAAACATATTTTGGGGTTCACCATCCAACTAATCTTAATGGAAAGGTTCGAGCTTTCTTTGAGCTCTTCTCCTTAAAAACCCTTGGACCATCAGAGTTCAGATTCAAATATCAGAAAAGGAGATGGAAATTTCAAACCGGTTGCATCCATCAGCCTATAAACCTCTATGGTTGCATCCTGCATGCACCAAAGAAAAGGCCCGTCATCATCAGTACCAAATCCATTTAGGACCAAAAAGTCGACACGTTCCTGGAACTTATCCTTGATAGCGCGATGGTCTTCGACACGTGCGTTTCCGCTTCGGGTGTTAGGTATGAACGGTTGGAGTTGGTTGGACCGCACATCGAACAGATCCATGGGATCTAAAATCTTGACGGCGACTCTCCTCCCACATTAAACTGCCACCTCTCAATCGCTCGTATTACAAATCTAGCACTAACGAAACCTAGGCGTGCGTCTCCAATATATTCTCCATGATCCCATATCGCGTGCCAATTCGTAATTAGCGTGCACCAATCGGTCATTTCATTTTCGACGTTGTCATAACTTCCCTCGTCTCCATGCACCATCTTTTTCAAATTGCTGATGGGATTAAAAAGTTCTATGGTGTGTGGAAGGACAATCTCTACAAGGAGAGCATCCTTATAACAGCTGTTTGAGAAGAGCTGCTAGGGAGGTACCTTAATTGGAGATGGAAGGGAACCTCCCTCCAGGTTTTAGATTCCATCCAACCGATGAAGAGCTCATCATTTGCTATCTAAGTCGCAAGGTCTCGGATTTTAGGTTTGCTACCAAAGCTATATCTGAGGTTGATCTAAATAAGTGCGAGCCATGGGAACTCCCAGGTAATTATATGATTGCTCATACCTCTTTATATCTATAACATGGATCAATTGGTGTTTACCGAAATTAATTTTCTTTTCACTTTGGCATAGAAAGCTTTTTTTTATATATATATATATTTTTGGTAAAATTAGATTTTATTTAAACTCATCTAGAACAAGAGGTATTAGTATAAATCAGAAAATAAAATATGCAAAAAAATAAAACAAGAATCAGAAAATCATACCAAAGCTTTCCTTTTTTTCAGGTTTCTCAGATTTCCTCTTTTCTTTTCTTTTCTTTTTAAAAAAATGTTGCTCCAACTCGTATTTCTTTTTGGTCTCGGCAAACTCCAAGATCATTTGATTAAATAGCAATGACTTTTCAATTTAGATATGAAATAATCTATTCCTTAAAACTAAGTTGCATCCTCCATGTGCTCGAAAATGAATTTTTTAAAAAAAGAGTGGCTTTTCTTTGCTTATATCTTTTCTTTTGTCAACTCCCCAGGTGCTTATATTTATCAGTCTGATGTTTTGCTTTGTCTCAGATTACTAAATATTTCCTGATTTTTTTTTTTTTTGCTAAAAAGTTAAAAGGGTAGTTTAGTCTTTATGACTCTGCAATTACATTATATATTTTTGAAGCCTCTGAAAATAATTACAGGGAAGACCAACATGGGAGAGAAGGAATGGTATTTCTTCAGCTTGAGAGATCGTAAATATCCAACGGGCCTCCGGACCAACAGAGCCACCGATGCAGGCTATTGGAAAACCACAGGGAAGGACAAGGAGATCTTCCATTCGGGCATCCCGGTTGGCATGAAGAAGACCCTGGTATTTTATAAGGGAAGAGCCCCAAATGGTGAGAAGACTGGTTGGGTGATGCATGAGTATCGGCTGCACACCAAATTCCCTTATAAATCCACAAAGGTGGCGCATTTAAAGTTTCCTTCTTTCAAATGAAATAATAATTAGCTACACATGCAATTAAGAAGTTGAATGGTAGAGAGAGTACGCAAGAAGATGATTTGAATTGATAGAATAAGTCGCGCTCTTTAGCCCGGAGGGCGCATCGCCCGTCTAAAATAACTGGTGATTCATTGTCTGCAGGAAGAATGGGTTGTGTGCAGGGTCTTTAGAAGGAGCTCCAATATTAATGGCAAAAAACTACAAGAGGGCACTTCATCCATGCCAAAGTTACTTGGATCACCATGCAATACTACTACAACAACCGAGCTTGGCGAACCCAATACATCCATGTTAGATAATCTCATCAATTCTTCTAGCACTCTCCATGAGGTGTTGATTAATAAGGACGTCGACGGCAACAATAGCACTGACAAGATGGACATGAATTTTGCTAAAGAAACCACGAACGAGATTTTGCAATGTGAATGGCCTTCAGGCTTGTCAAGTTCCAGCTTCTCAACAAATCCCACGATCTTCAAGGCATTGCAGCTTGCTAATCAACAACCAAGAGAAGCCACGGATATGGCCACTTTAAACCCTTTTATAGCACAAGGAGACGCCTTCTTTGGAGTTGAATCGAGCTCGAGTTTCCCAGCTAGAGGCTCAGATTCTTTGCAACAACAGCTTTTCGATCAGAAATCTATTTGGACAGGTTTCTGAAACGAGAATGACCGGTAGATTATATATAGCAGAAAACTTATTGAAGAAACGATTGTATAGAAATTTTTCCCCTTTCACTTCGAAGAAAAAGTCTTGTCAGAATGCTGAATTAGCTATTCTTAACAATGGTGCAAGGGGGAGAATTAATCCCCTTTCTAAAGCAGAAGTTTCAATGTTTTATTTATTTTCCAGCCATTATTCCTGCTCCATCGTCCTTAGCACACAAAGATATAGTTGGCTTGTCATGTTTTCTATTTTAATTTAGCCGCAAGTTGGGCTTGCGCGCAGAAGAGCCATGGATGGCGCCGAGGGAGGGAGGGAAGCGGGTTGGGTGATGTAATTTTTATAATATTTTTAATAAATATTTTTATTATAATATCATCAAAGGCAATCTAAATAATCATCTCTTTTCAAGATAACGTAGATTGCCATCCAAAAAACATGCAAAATACAATAATATGTTAGACTCACTTTAAATTGTTGACACCATGCTATCAAATGTAATCTTGATCTTCTACATGCAATTTTGATATTTTAGAATTAATTTATTAAGTAATTAAATAAATTTAATATATTTTAAGAGCTAAGTTTTTTTTGTTTCCTCGATGAAGATGGGGAAGAGATTTTATCGGTAATACTTCATCGAAGAAGCGAACTGATTTACATGATCGATGATAGCTTTATAGCCTTTACCATGTTAACGAGTCCAAAAAAAAAAATACTCCATAACGAAGACTTCTAGTTGAGGAGTTTACCATAATTTTGATGCCCTTTAATAAGGCCTTAGCTTTAAAAATCAGAAAACCGTAAGATTCAAACATGACCACAAACATAAACAACCGGCAGCGCCTCCTGTACCAGATATTCTACACTACTGGGATATGTGCAATCCATATATTCTTCAAGCAGCCCTGCTTGAGTGCAATCCAATCCATTTGCCCTTCTACCAAGGACCTCCATGATCATATCAACTTGAAAACCTCGATGCTTTATCATCCATTCCTTCCTCTTATCTCATGCTTGAAAATTAACACCAAAATTTTATAGTATAATTTTATATTAAATTAAATTATGCCCAAGTTGAATCAAGCTTGCATTAGACTGCAGTGCACCGTGCTAACCTTCACCACTGGTGAAACTTGCATAACACAATCAAGGATGAACAAAATCCTCAATATTTCTTATTGGGAACAGTATGTCGAATTTAAATCAACTACAAGATAAGGTCTAAGTAGCAGGAATTAGCACACAATTGGCTATTTTTTTCTTGCAAGTTACCAAGGCATGAGCTTAAACCACCCCGGGTGCAGTTTTGCAAAGCGTCAGAAATATGTCCCTATTCACTCATTGGGAAAGCCCAAGCCTAGTTTAATGCAAGCCATCCATTCGGCCCACAAACATACAGACCCGACACCATAACCGAAATGAAATGAAGAGGAAAACCATTTGGCCACTTAAAAATCATGCCAAGCATTAAAGCAACTTAGGGTAAGTTCACTATCTAAATTTCTCCTTTAAGGTGCTTGGTTTGCGATCGTAATCGAAATCGGAATAACCTAATCCTATAAAGTGTTTGGTTTATCATCAGAATCGGAATCGAAATTGAAATGAAAATTTAAATCCATAGGAGAGAGTGAGAATTAAATTTTAGATAGATTGGATCATTCCTATTCCACTCCGGAAGCGGAATCGAAATAGGACTCCACCCAATCAAGCATCCATTTTCATTCCAATTGCAGACCCCTACTCCCCCGTCAAGCTCATACAAGATGGTCTATGCGGTGCAGCTGACAGATTGAGCTACAGCCAATGAAATATCAAATGCCCAAACCCGATTCCAAAATTTTCAACGCAGACACTGATTAGGTTGCAATGAGTGAAGTTGTCTGCCTGCAGGGTGCGATTCGGTCGGGAGGCAACATGGAATAAGGTTTAGATTTGGTTGGATTTTGTTCGGTTCCAAGGCTTATTGAATTGGGCTAGAATTCAAAAGTTTGTGAACCTAATGCAACATGAAATGGAGCTACCATTTTCCTACCCAATTCCAAACCACGTTATGTGCATGATGACCCATGCAAATCGTAGGCCAAGTTGGATTGGGTTAACTCAGCCCAAACTACCATGTAAGTTGCACTCCAAAGTTCTCTTTTTTGTTTTGTTTTAACTTTTTTTTTTCTCCCCTTTTCCTTTTGATAATCGGTGGCCTTCTAAAGTTGATGTTCTCTTTTTCTATATGCTCAGTCTAAGAGAAGCGTTGAGCGGCTTGCCAACGTATCAGGATGGACGCGCCATTTCCCTTGGAAAGGCTAGGATTTGTTATAAAAGACTTGTAATTAAGAGCCTGTTTGGTAATACTTCAGTTTTCAGCATTCATTTTCCCAGAACTCAAGAAGAAACTAAAATGACCTACATAGATCGGTGTGTAGGATGAAACACTTCTATTTTCCTAAATCATTTAAAAAATTAAGAGCTTTTGGCAGTTCAAAAAAAAAGAAACGTAAAATAACAGCCAGCAATAATCTGTGCAAAAGCTATCTTCAACTTATATTATTTCATTAATCCATAAATTAACAAAATCACAACATTAGCAGCGATAACAAATAGGATAAGTTGTTAATCGGCCACAATAACGACCCATTGTTCTGACATGAGTTCCAAGTAATTCAATGTCTTGTATTTATGTTCTAATAATATTTTATTTTGAAGAACATTCAAAATATTATCCTATTATTTTTTATTATTTTTTATTATTTTTTTAAAATAATATTTTTATTTTTTTTATACTTCTTCTTCTTCTTTGCTCTATCTTGCCGCCGCCCACCTCCTCGTCGCCGCAAGCAGCCTCTATCCTCCTCATTCTTCGCTCACCTCTCCATCATTCATACTTACTGTCGCAGCCACTCCCTTTTCTCCTTTTCCTTCATCCACCTCTCTATCGATCAAGCCTGCACTACCACCACCGCTTACTTCCTCATCCCATTTTCTCTTCCACCACTTAAGCCCATCGTCTCCTTCCTCCACCTCCATCATTTGCCTTTCTATGGCCATACCGTTACCGTCCCTTCTTCTTCCTTCCTAACTTCATCTTCACCTTTTTTTTATTCATCCTCCTCCACTACTCAAGCTTGCCACTCGCCTCTCCTCGCCACACGTTCGCCCTAGCAGGAAGGAATGGTGGTCCATCAAGATGGAGGATGGAGGAAGAAAGGAGGAGGGGTGCAACTTCCTAAACACCCTATCAACATTCTGGTTTTTAGATTATATCTAAAATTTAAGTTATTTATTGCACCATTCATATGCATGTTCAGTTAAAACTAGCTGTAATAAATAAATCAATATCGTCTATGAAAAAAATCAATAATAAAATGAATGAAAGAGGTTTTGACGCACCGTAGCAAAATTCATTTTATGTTTAGTTACTTTGAGAAGCAATTCGGCTAATCTAGATGGATATGGTTCACTTGCATTAAAAGAACCTATGTTTTTTTTATTTTACTTGTATAATTTTTTTTTTGATGAATGGAGGTGATTAGGCTCTGGCCTCTTCTTTTCTCCATGAGAAGGGGGAAACTTGCATGTACTTTACCATGCAATCAAATTTGAGAGGCGACCTTGGTGGTTGAATAGATTCATAAGGTTTATGCCGATCATCTAGTCGGATCATCTAGACCGTCTCTTCATGCAATTCATGTCCTTAATGTCTTGATAATATATGAATATCACAATTTTGCCAAATTTCTACCCTAGGATATATGCCGATTGGGTCTAACTGAATTATAAAATACTCCTTTGACAAGATCGATAACATAATTAATGTACCATTAAGTAGTGGTTAGGGTTGCAAGTAGGTGAGGTTTGGACAAAATTATCAAAATTTATAATAGGGTGTCTTTGAAGTTTACTAATTAATAGAAAATCAAAGCCAACCAAATTTTTGGTCTGCACAATTCTAACCTTAGAAGTGATGTAACCAATCTCTCTAGCCTTTCTTCAAAAAAAATCTTCAAAACTCTATATTATTTTGCTAAATAAATATAAGACATACAAACATTGTCGTTTTAATATATAATTACATATAATATTATCATGAAAATATATAAACATGCATAATATGTTGAATGTTTATTATTTTCTTCATCAAATGGTGGACATACTATTATATACTTTCTATAAATTTAGCATGACCTCATTAGAAAGATTTTTTTCTCTGAAGTCTATCCTCCACCATATAATTTATAAGAATATTTTATATATACATAAACTCATATTATGAATGCGATCGCTAGCATTATGTTTATGATACGATTAAGATCATATTTGGTTGGAGAAAATTAGACTCTGATAAAAGGATGAGGATGAGTAATTTTTATTTCTTCAATTTAATTAAAAAAAATTTATTTTTATTTTTATTTTATGAAAAAATAAAAATATCTTAATCTTTTTCAAATTCAATTTTTATTCTTCTCTAATGTTCAAATTTTATTTTGATTTCTATCAAAATATGTCAAAAGAATATAATCATTTTGATTCTTATTTTAATTTTAATTTAAATTATAAATTAAATATTTTAAATATTTATTAGATAAATATATCGATCATAATATTAAAAAAAAAAAAACTTAAATTAAGAGAGATCTAGATTCGTCACTCCATATTTGGAGGTAGTACATGGCCTCCTGCTCCGATCGTTCCAATTCCTGGGGCCGACGAAAATACCATGTTCCCTAAGAAAATCGTACGGCCCGGATCCTTCCCCTCCCCGGGAGTCCGGGTTCCTGTGCCCGATTTCGCACGGCAAAGAGTCAAAAGCCAGCCAACGGGGAGAAGAACTCAGGACGCCCCCGGCCCAGACCCCTCCTACCTCTCTCCCCTCTCCCACCATTTGATTCGTACGGTTAGCTCTAGCTCTCGCAGTACAAACATGGGCGACCAAGCCACGCAACCGCGGTACACTTAATTCCCTCCTATCCTATTTTTTTTCCCACGTCCGGCCTTCAAAACCTTGGATGTAACCAGTATAGTACTGGTTTTGGTCTTCTTTTAATCCCTTCCTGGCCCCATTACCAGTACAGTTAGATTATTGTAAAGAACGTCGGAGATCAAAAGGTAGGATATGAATAAAAAAGAAGAAGAAAAAGGAGTTACGTAGGGGCAGGAAAGTGGGAAGGGGAGATGTAACTACTTAGTGGCACATTGATTGGTTCCGAGATTGGTCTAATTTATTGACAACGTAATTATTTATGCAGACCGGAGGCTCCTGTCCCTCTCCTTCTCCGGGTTGTATGGAATAGCCCACAGAAAAGAATTAACAAAGGCAAAAACAAAAAAGAGTTAGGCGGGTTCGGTTGGGTCGCCAGTCCACTAACCACCCTCACGGAACCAGCCATCTATACGTAATTGAGTTCAAAAAAGCGGGGGGAACGCGATCCCGTTCCCCGGACCTTCTGACAAATTATTGCATGGATCAGGTTCAGGTGGACCAGGGCAAATCTCGGACCATATGCACGGTGGACGACGTGCGATCGGGAATAGGTGAAACTAATGTGGCGCCATCCACCGTGCGATTTGGTGTGGTCCATTGGACCGCGTCCAACTAATAAGTGGACCTTCTGTCCGTTCTCTTTTTCGTATGGTATCCTCTCCTAGTCGAGCTCGATGTTGGAACGGGCCGACGGCGGTGGGCTCCCATGTCAGGTCTAACGTATCAGCTGTTTGGCCCACAACAAGGAAATAAGGAACTTACGAGGGGAAAGACGACACGTTTGCTATTTCGTGGTGGGACGTGTGCAAATGGAATCACGGAGGCTGGCTGGAAGTTTTGTGGGATTTGTCTTGAGAGCTGCAGTTCGGAGAAACGGGTGCTGGAGTCGGACGGTGGCCGTCTGATTGGTGGGGCCCCGCCCTAGGACGCGCCCACAGAACCATAGTACCGCAGCTAGATTTGGATCTGGAGACGTACGATTCCCATCAGATGGTGGGACCCGCGAGAATCGGACGGCGCTGCTCGCTTACGTGAGCCTTCTTTTCTGCGTACTGCTTGCTCCGCCTTCTTTTCTGCGTACTGCTTGCTCCGCGGAGAGTTTTTTTTTTTTTTTTTTCTGTGGTTTGTACACAGGGAGGAGAGCGTAGTAGTATTCGTACAAAACAGCGCCATGGGAAACGGTTCCCATGGGACATGAGAGAACGTTTCCCCCGTTCGATTCACCGATCCGTTTCTCTGATAACTTAACTTTTCAAGTAAACTGCCTATCAATATTGTCAGAGTGTTTTCAGTCAGTGTCTGATCTTTCGAATTTCTTCAACCACTGAAAAAAAAAACAAAGAAAGAAAAGAAATGGAAGGCACCTCAGAGTCGAATCGTTTCCCGGCGTTATGGTCTCCAAACTGTCCGTGACGTGGGCCGTGAAAACGAGGGCCTGGCGAGCTTGGTCCGCCCTTGGAAACACGAAAACCAGGGTGGCGAAAAACGGTAGAAATGTTTCCATTTGGGGAAAAGAATTGGGGGGTTTTGCTGCTGATAATTTATTTACGACCGCGATTGATGAAATAAAAGTATTCTTTTTAAGGAGCAGAAGCTAGGATAGGACTAGAATCGAAAGGGACGGCCCGGAGTCAGGGCAAGGGGTGGTAGTGGGGGACGGGAGGGCCCGCGAGCAGCGGGAGCGACAGCGAACGGGTAAATGGTCGGCGTCGATGTTCTCCGGACGTCACGCTCAAATAATGAGCTCCTAGGAGAAAGGCGAGCCAAGTGCTCACGTCTACCCAAATGAAGGACCGGATACTTTCCTCCATATTTTTGTGTTTTTTTTCTTTTTTGGTTTTTTTGGCTTCGAAGATGCTCTTCCACTCAAGCTCCAAATCATAATTAATAAATAAGTAACACACCAACGCTCTGGGTATCTTCTTTCTCTTTCTTGTTTATTTATGGGCTAAACGGGGAATAAAAATGAACACCGCCTCCACCAAGTATATCCTGTACCTCTCGCCAAAAAGAAACTACAGGTGCGCGAGAAATCTTGTCAGTTGGCCAGCTTTACTTTTTCTAAGATCACGTCATCCAGGGGAACTACATATTATAAACATTTCAAGGAAAAATCATTAGATCTTTTTATATTTGTTTGCTTCAAAATTATTTATTAACATGAAACACTCAAATAAGGGTGATGCTGCGTGTCTCCTGTTATTATGTACGGAAATAATTCTCTTATCACGTGGGACGAGAGAAGATCAGACCGATCGGTGCAACTCAAAAACTTGTCATCAAATGAGAAGGATGATTTTTTTTTTCCTGATATAGCGCCATAAACATCACTCATGATGATTAATTTTTATATAAAATTAAAATATAATAATAAATTTTTTTTTTTTAACTCTAGCCTAATACGATAGCCAAATATCATCAACAAAGCTAAACTGTCCCTAGCATAGAAAGTATTTCCTATGAAAGATTAATTGATTATAAAGTTATCAAGTCAATATTTATAGG
Organism: Cocos nucifera; assembly: GCA_006176705.1. NCBI lineage: Eukaryota > Viridiplantae > Streptophyta > Magnoliopsida > Arecales > Arecaceae > Cocos > Cocos nucifera. The sequence continues at coordinate 385,264 of QRFJ01002197.1, read as the reverse complement.
CTCAACATGCACATGCAAGACGTAGAGATGGCAATGGATAGAGTTTGGATAGAATATTATACTATCCATTTTTAAATCCAAACTTAATATTCTATATTCAAATTCTATCCTATATACGGTCATATAAGAAAAAAAATATCTATTCCCATACCCTATGGATTTGGGGATACCCACTATTGGAGATAAATCCCACTCCTGTCGAAGCCCGGCCCGATGCTCAGCCGAATGTAACCAGTAGCCGCAGAAGAGCTTCGGCAGATGGGCTTCAGCCGAACTCCCAGCGGCCGAGCTTCTTCCCGCAGGCCAAATTGGTCAGCTCCCGAGCTTCTTCCGGACTCCCAGCGTCGAGACCGAACTTTCTGGGCGGCCGAACTCCTTCGGACTCCCCACGGCTGAACTCCTTCGGACTCCCCACGGTTGAACCCCTTCGGACCCACGGTCGAACCCCCTCGGACCGACTCTAAGCGGCCGAGCTTCAACGAAGTCCTCTCAGCGGCCGAACTCCTCAGCGGACGGGCTTTAGCGGAATCCCCAAGCGATCGTCACTCAGGAGCCCGAACTCCTCAGCAGTCGTCACTCGGTTGAACTCCTCAGCGGTCGCCCCTCGGTCGAACTCCTCAGCGGTCGCCCTCACCGAGCTTCGGCCGATCGAGCTCCTACCGAACTCTCAAGTGTCCAAGCCTCAGCCGAAGTCCAACAGCCGGCCGAACCCCCAAACGGCCGAGCTTCGGATTCCTCAGCGGCCGAACTCTTCGAACTCTTCAGCGACGAGCCTTAGCTGCATACCTCCAGCCAGACGCCTATGGGAGCCGAACTCCCTCCTATCTTCCTCTTCAGGAGCCCGAACTCCTCCGAAATGGGCACACGACGAAGGCCTTCAACCCTTCATTCGGCAAGCTCTGCAGCCATCACCATCAGTCAGTCCGCCGCAGGCGATAGCGACCCACTGTCAGGCGGCGATGGCTGTCACCCTCAATCCGCCGCACACGGCACCATCCCGTGAGACTGACTCCCACCGAACCTCGAGCGGCCCGCCAGCACGCGGCTGCAGTTGTCACCATCAAGCTCCACTATATAAAGGACCCTCCCGACACGCTAAGGCTAAGCTCTCTGATCTCTAAACTCTCCTCCTCATCTCTAAGCTCCGGAACTCATTCCGAGCACTCCATTCCTGTTGGCCGAAAACTGACTTGACCGTCGGAGGGTCCTGCCGGAGCCACCCCCCACCAGCTCCGGACGGGACTTTGTTTTGCAGGTCCCCAGCGGCGACCTCAGCGGCCTCGACTCCGGCGACCTCCGGCGAAGATGGATTTCTGCACCAACAGATTGGCGCTAGAAGGAAGGGCCTGAACCTTCGTGGTTTCCTTGTTCTTAAAGGAGTGCTCGGCGACCCTTCTCTTCCCTCTCCGGAGATCTTTCTTTTCTCTTCCGAAGAGAAAACGCCACCCCAGGAGAGCTTCGGCACGGCGCTCGGCGGCCTCCGCGACCCGATCCCGTCCAGGCCCGTCTGTTCCTGCTTCAGCCCCGGCGGCCTAGGTTCCACCTGCACCCACGGTGGATGTGAAGCAGTTCGGCCTGCTTGTCCGACAGATCCGTGGCCTCACGGAGGCGTTGCAGGCTATACAGCAGCCTCCGGTGGCGACTCCACCAGCAAGCCCGCAATGAGGGCGTGAGGAATCGGCCTTAAGGAAGAGCCCAATCGCCCCTAGGAGAGAAACGGAGAGCAGAAGTTCTCCCGCCGAAGCGGAATGAAGTTCGGCTCGAAGAAAAGCCGAGCTTCCCCCCAAAGCTCATCATCAAGAAAGGGAACAAAGTTCCCCCGCGGAATGAAGTTCGGCACAAACAAGGGCGGAGCAAAGTTCCCCCGCGGAATGAAGTTCGGCACAAACAAGGGCGGAGCAAAGTTCCCCCGCGGAATGAAGTTCGGCACGAGGGCGGAGGAAAGTTCTCCCAATGGAACGAAGTTCGATGGAAGGCCGAACTCCTCAGCTCAACATCCAAATGAAGTTCGGCACAAACAAGGGCGGAACGAAGTTCCCCGCGGAATGAAGTTCGGCACAAGCGAGGGCGGAGGAAAGTTCTCCCGCGGAATGAAGTTCGGAGGAAGGCCGAACTCCTCAGCTCATCGAAATAAAGTTCGGCGGAAGCAAGGCCGAACTCTCCCTTTTGAGCTCATCAATGAAGCTCGGCGCAAGTGAAGCCGAACTCCACCTTAAAGCCCACCATCACAGTGAAGTTCGGCGCAAGCGGTGGCGGAACGAAGTTCTCCCGCGCATGAAGTTCGGCGTAAAGGAGGCCGAACTCCGCAGCAGATCACCCAAATGAAGTTCGGCCTCGCTCGAGACCGCCCCAGGGTGATCGAGGCCAAACTCCCCCTCGAGCACGCCGCTACAACGAATTCACGGGAGGTGCGATGAAGTTCGGGCAAGCAAAGCCGACCCCCTCCCTGCGAGCAAGAAAGTTCGGACAAAGAAGCATGAAGTTCTCCCACGGAAAGTTTCGCGGAAAAGCGCAATGAAGATCCGCGCAAGCGAAGCCCGAAGCTCACCACAAACGAAGCCCCCCGCGGAATGAAGTTCGGCGTAAGTGAAGCCGAACTTTCCTTTGAAGCTCTCATCGCTCGAGTCAAGCCGAACTCCCCCATCTCGAGTATGTCATCAACAAAACCTCCTACAAAGAGTTCATAGGAGGCGGAGTGAAGTCCGGTGGCTAAAGCAAAGTCGACCTCCACCTCGAGCTCGTCGTCAAGAAAATTCAGATAGCGAAGGAAGAAGTTCCCTCACAGAAGGTCTTGCAGAGAGGCGGAATGAAGTTCGGCCGTGTCCAAGGATGCGGCATGAAGTTCGGCCACATCCACGATCTCGAGGTGCATCATCGAGGAAGCCCCGACAAAGAAGCAGGAAGTTCCACCATGGAAGATCTCGCGGGAACCGGAACGAAGATTCGGAATGAAGTCTGGCAAGAGGAAAGCCGAGCTCCATGAAGCCCTCCCACGGAAGCTTTCGCAGGAAAGTGGAGCAAAGTTCGGCTTAAGTGAGGCCGAACTTCCTTTTCTCACGAAGATAGGTTCGGCTAAGCCGGAAGTTCGGCGCGAACAAGGGCGGAATAAGGTTCTCCCATGGAATGAAGTTCGATATTTCACAAAAGGTTAGAGGAAGTTTGGTTGCGCTAACGACCACCCCAGGAACGAAGTTCGGCCGCATTTATGACCTCCCCAGCACAAGGCCCGAACTTTTCGAGCTCGCTACCAAGGAATTCCCGCGGAAGGTTTCGCAAGTTCGGCCGCATCCATGACCACCCCATCTCAAGAGAGGCCGAACTTTACCTCGAGCTCACCACCAAGGAAGCCTCGACGGAGGGATGCGAAGAAGCCCTCTTTCCGAAAGGTTCCGCAACTACGCCCCGCTACTCTAACTCGAATTGTTGGCGAAGATAAGAGCCAGCCGCCAAGACCTGAAGGACTACGGCCTTCCCTAAACGTGCGCGATTGAAGCAAGTAAAGCCCCTACCATCACGATCATGGCCACAACACTGAGGAATACGTTCAGCCCCAAGACGAGATTGAAGAACTGGACGGGATAAATTTCTCCGACGCCAGTCTGAGGCAGGAGAAGATCGGCTAAAGGCGCTGTTGTAATCAGAAAAGACAAGAAGGTCGGCCGCCTCGCGGCATCATCAACGCCACCCCGGGGAGGAGCTAGGAGCTAGCTATATCGACGATTCGTCGGCTCCCAACGACGAAGCCAAGGGCTTGCTACAAATCGAGTAGGCCGGCATGAGATAGAGGAGGTCGTCTGGATGGGACTTACTGCCCGAGGGAACTCCGAGGAACAACACCCCGACAACCCTCGAACGGAAATGCGCTGCGATCAGCTTCTCCTCGGTAAAACTCTCCCCTCTCAATAAAATTATTTTTGGATGCGAAAACTATGCGATGACAGGGAAGAAGCAGTCAGCCGCGTTAGAAACAGGAGGAGAACCTCGTCCTAGCGTGAGCAAAGTCGAAGGCCCCATCCACGAAGGACGGGATGGGGGGAGAGGCGAGGACGACGGTCCTCATGTGCCCCCACAGTCGGCTAGGAACAGGAGGAGAACCTCGTCCTAGCATGAGCAAAGTCGAAGGCCCCATCCACAAAGGACGGGATGGGGGGAGAGGCGAGGACGACGGTCCTCATGTGCCCCCACAGCCGGCTAGGAACAGGAGGAGAACCTCGTCCTAGCGTGAGCAAAGTCGAAGGCCCCGTCCACAAAGGACGGGATGGGGGGAGAGGCGAGGACGACGGTCCCATGTGCCCCCACAGCCCGTTAGGAACAGGAGGAGAACCTCGTCCTAACGCGTGAGCAAAGTCGAAGGCCCCATCCACAAAGGACGGGATGGGGGGAGAGGCGAGGACGACGGTCCCCATGTGCCCCCACAGCCCGTTGGAAATAGGAGGAGAACCTCGTCCTAACGCGAGCAAGGTCGAAGGCCTCGTTCACCTAAAACGAGATGGAAGGAGAGGCGAGGACGACGGTCCCCATGTGCCCCCACAGCCCGTTGGGAACAGGAGGAGAACCTCGTCCTAACGCGAGCAAGGTCGAAGGCCTCGTTCACCTAAAATGAGATGGGGGAGAGGCGAGGACGACGGTCCCCATGTGCCCCCACAGCCCATTAGGAAACAGAAGGGGAACCCCGTCCTGACGTGAGCAAGATTCGAGACCGAGCCTCAAAGTCTACGGCAAGTTCCACTGCAGGAGATGAGATTGCCCCCAAGCGACCACGACAACCTCGGCCGTGGAATAGGAGGTCCCCCCAAGTCAACTTCAGCTGATGGAGACAATGTCACCCCCGAGGAGCTCAACTCCGACCTCGACCGCAGGGGGCAAGATTTACTTCGGCTTCAACATCAGCTTCATCGACTTTAGCTGGGAACAAGTTCCATTCTAACTCCAAACATCAATTGGAGAGGAGGCCTCCCCCAAGCCTCAGCTTCAGCGTCAACCTTGGCTGGAGAAGAGACCTCCCCCGAGCTTCAGCCGCGACAAACGCAGGGCCTGGAAGAAGACTTCGGCAGTCGCCCATTTTGGTACTCCCTTCCTTCGAATTTCGAACTCGAAAGTGGGGGGGCTACTGTTGGAGATAAATCCCGCTCCTGTCGAAGTCCGGCCCGACACTCAGCCTAATGTAACCAGTAGCCGCAGAAGAGCTTCGGCAGATGGGCTTCAGCCGAACTTCCAGCGGCCGAGCTTCTTCCCGCAGGCCAAATTGGTCAGCTCTCGAGCTTCTTTTGGACTCCCAGCGTCGAGACCGAACTTCCTGGGCAGCCGAACTCCTTCGGACTCCCCACGGCTGAACTCCTTCGGACTCCCTACGGCTGAACCCCTTCGGACCCACGACCGAACCCCCTCGAACTGACTCTAAGCGGCCGAGCTTCAATGAAGTCCTCTCAGCGGCCGAACTCCTCAGCGGATGGGCTTTAGCGGAATCCCCAAGCGGTCGTCACTCAGGAGCCCGAACTCTTCAGCAGTCGTCACTCGGTCGAACTCCTCAGCGGTCGCCCCTCGACCGAACTCCTCAGCGGTCGCCCTCATCGAACTTCGACCGATCGAGCTCCTACCGAACTCTCAAGTATCCAAGCCTCAGCCAAAGTCCAACAGCCGGTCGAACCCCTAAACAATCGAGCTTCGAATCCTCAGCGGTCGAACTCTTCAGCGAACGAGCCTTAACTGCATACCTCCAACCAGACACCTATGGGAGCCGAACTCCCTCCTATCTTCCTCTTCAGGAGCCTGAACTCCTCCAAAATGGGCACACGAAGAAGGCCTTCAACCCTTCATTCGGTAGGCTCTGCAGCCATCACCATCAGTCAGTCCGCCGCAAGCGATAGCGATCCACTATCAGGCGGCGATAGCTGTCACCCTCAATCTGCCGCACACGGTACCATCCCGTGAGACTGACTCCGTCGAACCTCGAGTGGCCCGCCAGCACGCGGCTGCAGTTGTCACCATCAAGCTCCACTATATAAAGGACCCTCCCTACACGCTAAGGCTAAGCTCTCTGATCTCTAAACTCTCCTCCTCATCTCTAAGCTTCGGAACTCATTCCGAGCACTCCATTACTGTTGGCCGAAAACTGACTTGACCGTCGGAGGGTCCTGTCGGAGCCACCCCCACCAGCTCCGGACGGAACTTTGTTTTGCAGGTTCCCGGCGGCGACCTCAGCGGCCTTGACTCCGGCGACCTCCGGCGAAGACGGATTTCTGCACCAACACCCACGAATAATCTATTTTTTCATACACAACTTATTCCCATCCCATATTCATAAAAATAAACAATCAAAATAATTTTATATATATTATCAACTAAAATAAAATTATCAATTCAACATAGAATGCAATTTATAACTCTAGATTTATAGAAATCAAATATAGAAATAGAATTATAATTCAACATAAAATATAATAAATAAATTTATTATTTTATTCATGAAAATTTAGTATGGTGTTAAAAAAGTAGTGAACTTGAATGCCAAACTTCTAAATAATTTCACAAAATGAGAACTACAACTCCACAAATCATTCAAAATAAATAGTAGGCTCTACAAAAAGTAATTAAAAATATAAGCATGCATTTAAGTGCGTGCGTGCGTGTGTATCTATATATAGAGAGAGAAAGAGAGATTATATATATATATATATATATATTCGGATATGGATTTGGATATTATTCATATCCATAGATTTAGATCGGGTTTGGATTCGAGTTTGAATAAAAAATAGCACTACGCACATCCATGCTATAGTTTTTGAATGTTTTTCAAACCTAATTAAATCCTATTTTTTGAATTTGACTGGATTTGAATAGGATGCATACACATCAGATCGGATCGATTTTGCCATCCCTAACAAGATGTCTCGAAGCATTTTTGAACACATAATTATCGTTATTCCGATGACTTGAACAGAATCCAGTCCCATCTTTATCATATTTTATTATCTTAATAGATCTTGATTGATTTTGTAAATATCTTTTACAAATAAAAAGAAAAAATATGCAAACCTTGAAATTCTGTCTAGTTGAGAAATTAATGGAAATTTACTAAACACAAAATTTTCTACAGATAATTTTATAATGCCTACATTTTTTTATAAAAAAATTTATATTCCTTCAATTTGGGACTGATTATACTTTGATTATAAATTTTAAAAAAATTAATTAGTCATCAAAATTTCTTTTTCATTGTAACATAGTCCATCTATCTATCTCCCTTGCAAATTATTATCATGTGATAATCACATGATAATGAAATATTTATAAAATTTTAAAATATCCTTTTCATTTATTTAGCAAGAAGGTTCTTCTTTAGGAAGAAAATAAAGGCAGAAGATGATCGAAAAAAAAAAGATAAAAGATAAAAAAAATCAAGGTGATCTACCAGTTGCTTTCTAATATATTCTGATAGATGAATGATAAAAGATAATTTTTTTGAGATATATGTAGATGGATAGATAAATAATGGAGGATGGAATATATTGGGGATAAATCTCGCTCTCGCCGAAGTCTAGCTCGATGCTCTGCCTAATATAACCTGTAGCCGCGGAAGAGCTTCGACGGACGGATCTTAGCCGAACTCCTACAGCCGACCAAACTACTTAGCGTCCGAGCTCCTTGGACTCCAAGCAGCCGGGCTTCGATCGAGCTTCTTACAACCCGTTCAGCCGACCGAGCTAGTTAGCTGTCGAGCTTCTTCGGACTCCCCTCATAAGGATCGAACCTCTCCAGTCGGCCGAATTGCCTAGCGGTCGAGCTCCTCGAACTCCATGGTGGTCGAGCCTCAGTCGAAGTCCAACAGTCGGTCGAACTCTCCAACGGCCGAGCTTTGGATTCCCAGCGACCGAACTCCTTAGCTGACGAGCCTCAGCCGAAGTCCAACATTCGGCCGAACTCTCCAATGGTCGAGCTTCAGATTCCCAGCGGTCGAACTCTTCAGCGGACGAGCCTTAGCTGCATACCTCCAGTCAGACACCTATGGGAGCCGAACTCCCTCCAAGCTTCCTCTTCAAAAGCCCGAACTCCTCCGAAATGGGCACACGACGAAGACCTTCAATCCTTCATTCGGCTGACTCTGCGGTCACCACCATCAGTCCGTCGCAAGCTCTGCAGCCATCACCATCAGTCTACCGTGAGTGATAGCGACCCGCTATGAGGCGGTGATGGCTGTCACCATCAACCCACCGCACATGGCACCTTCCCGTGAGATTGGCTCCGTCGAACCTCGAGTGGCCGGCCAGCACGCGACTGCAGCTGTCACCATCAAGCTCTGCTATAAAAAGGACCCCTCTAGATATGCTAACTCTAATCTCTCTGATCTCTAAGCTCTCCTCTTCTTCTTCAAGCTTCGGAACTCATTTCGAGCACTCCATTTCTGTTGGCCAGAGCTGACTTGAGCGTCGAAGGGTCCTGCCGGAGCCACCCCCCACTGGCTCCGGATGGAACTCTATTTTGTAGGTCCCCGACGGCGACCTCAGAGGCCTCGACTCTAGCGACCTCCGGCGACAATCAGTTTCTGCACCAATAGAATGGCGCTAGAGGAAGGGCCCGAACCTCCGAGATTCTCTTGTTCTTAAAGGAGTGCTCGGTGACTCTTCTCTTCCCTCTCCAAAGATCTTCCTTTTCTCTTTCAAAGAAAAAATGCCCCCAGGAGAGCTTCGACTCGACGATCGGCATCCTGTACGCCAGGTACTTCTGCTCCCGTTGTAGCCCTGGTAGCCCAGGCTCCACCCGAAGCCACCGCAGATGTAGAGCAGCTCAACCTATCGGATGGGTTTGTGGCCCTGCCGAGGTGATACAGGCCGTGCGACAACCTTCGACGGAGACTTTGCCAGAAAAATGCGAGGAACCGACCTTAAGGAAGAGCATTTGGGCATGCCAATCGCCCTTGGGAGAGAAACGAAGAGCAGAAGTTCTTCTGCAGAAGCGGAATGAAGTTCGGTGCGAGGAAGATTCCGTGGGAAAGCGGAATGGAGTTTGCCGCGAGCAGGAAAGTGGAATGAAGTTCGACGGCAGCAAGGTCGAACTTCCGCTCGGGTATGACACCAAGGGAACACCTACGAAGAAGTCATAGGAGGTGGAATGAAGCTCGGGCAAGTGACGTCGAGCTCTTCCTCGAACTCGTCATCAAGAAAATTTTCCCCTAGAAGATTTCACAAGAGGGCGGAATGAAGTTCGGCCGAGGCCAAACTCTCCCTCGAACTCGTCATCAAGGAAGTTCTCCCCAAGGTTTCAGAAGGAGACGGAATGAAGTTTGGCCGCGCTCACGATCTCCCAGCGCAAGCAAGGTCGTACTCTCCCTCGAGCCCATCATCAAGGAAGCTCCGACAAAGGAGTATGAAGCCCTCCTATGGAAGCTTCCATGGGAAAGCGGAACGAAGTTCGACGCAAGTGAGGCCGAACTCACGCTCAAGTATGACACTAAGGAAACCACCTATAAAGAATTCATAGGAGGTGGAGTGAAGTTCGGACAAGCAAAGCTGAGCTCCCCCTCGAGCTCGTCGTCAAGGAAGTCTGGACAAAAGCAGTAGAGGAAGTTCTCCCACGGAGGATCTCGTGGGAAAATGAAATAAAGTTCGGCGTAAGTGAGACCGAACTTCACCTCGAAGCTCATCATCGAGGAAGAGGCATTAGTCCTCCCGCGGAGGCTTTCGCGAGAAGGCGGAATGAAGTTCGGCGCACGCAAGATCGAAATCTCCCCTCAAATCTCATCATTAGAATGAAGTTCGACGTAAGTGAGGTGGAACTCCAGTCTGATTATGTCACCAAGGAAGCCTCCTACAAAGATTTCATACAAGGTGAGACAAAGTTCGGCCAAGCTCACAACTGCCCCAGGACAAGTGAGGACTCCCTCTCGAGTATGACTCCAAGGAAGCTCCGACAATTGGGCATAAAATTCTTCCGCAGGTTTTACAACCCCGAACTCCTTGAGCTCGCCACCAAGGAGGCCCCGACAAAAGGGCGCGAAGAAGCCCTTCTGAAGGGTTCCGCAACTACGTCCCGCTCTTCTAACTCGAATTCTCAATGAAGTTAAGAGCCAGCTGCCAAGACCAGAAGGTTTATGGTCTTTCCTAAACAAGCGCGATCGTACTGCGTCTACCATCGCGACCACGGCCATGATGCTGAGAAATGCATCCGACTGCGAGACGAAATTGAGGAGCTCGTCAGAAAGGAGCGACTGGAGAAAGTCGGCTAAGGGCACTGCCGTAACCAGAAACTTCAGGGTCGACCGTCTCACAGCATCATCAACGTTACCTCGAGGAGGAGCTTGATACATCGACGGTTCGTCGGCTCCCAGCGACAAAGCCAAGAGCTTGCTCCAAATTGAGAAAGCCAAGATGGGATAGAGGAGATCGTCTGGACGGGACTTACTGCCCGAGGGAGGGAGCTCCGAGGAACAACGCCCTCGACGACCCCTCAAACGGGAGATGTGCTGCCCGTAACTTTCCCTTTGGTAAAATTCTTTTCCTTCCAATAATGTTATTCCCTGGCGCAGAAACTACGGTAACAGGGGTTGGAGCAGTCAAATAGTTGCCATATTGGGAACTGGCGGGGGACCTCGTGCTAATGGGGGCAGGTCAGAAGCCTTAGAAGCTCAGCTGCAGGAGATAAGATCTCCTCCGAGGAAGGCTCGGCTGTAGGAGATAAGATCTCCCCCGAGCGCGCACTTCGACCTCGACTGCAGGAGATAAGATCTCCTCTGAGGAAGGCTCGGCTGTCGGAGATAAAAAGGAAAGCTCGACTTAGGAGATAAGATCTCCCCGAGGAAGGCTCGGCTACAGGAGATAAGATCTCCCCTGAGTGTCCGATTCGATCTCGACTACAGGAGATAAGAACTCCCCGAGCGCGCACTTCAACCTCGACTGTAGGAGATAAGATCTCCTTCGAGGAAAGCTCGGCTATAGGAGATAAGATCTCCCTCGAGCGCGTACTTCGACCTTGGCTACAGGAGATAAGATCTCCCCCGAGGAAGGCTCGGTTGTAGGAGATAAGATCTCCTCCGAAGAAAGCTTGACTATAAGAGATAAGATCTCTCCCGAGTGCACACTTCGACCTCGGCTGCAGGAGATAAGATCTCCTCCAAGGAAGGCTCGACTGCAGGAGATAAGATCTCTCCCGAAGAAGGCTCGACTGCAGGAGATAAGATCTCCCCCGAGGAAAGCTCGGCCGTAGGAGATAAGATCTCCCCCGAGTGCCCGATTCGACCTCAGCTGCAGGAGATAAGATCGCCCCGAGCGCGCACTTCGACCTCAGCTGCAGGAGATAAGATCTCCTTCGAGGAAAGCTCGGCTACAGGAGATAAGATCTCTCCCGAGCGCGCAACTTCGACCTCGACTGCAGGAGATAAGATCTCCCCCGAGGAAGGCTCGGCTGTAGGAGAAAAGATCTCCTCCGAGGAAAGCTTGGCTGCAGGAGATAAGATCTCCCCCGAGTGTTTGGTTCGACCTTGGCTGCAGGAGATAAAATCTCCTCTGAGCGCGCACTTCGACCTCGACTGCAGGAGATAAGATCTTTCCCGAGGAAAGCTCGGCTGTGTAGAGATAAGATCTCCTACGAGTGCGTACTTCGACCTCGGTTGTAGGAGATAAGATCTCCCCGAGGAAGGCTCGGCTGTAGGAGATAAGATCTCTCCGGAGGAAAGCTCAACTGCAGGAGATAAGATCTCCCCCGAGCGCACACTTCGACCTCGGCTGCAGGAGGTAAGATCTCCTCCGAGGAAGGCTCGGCTGCAGGAGATAAGATCTCCCCCGAGGAAAGTTCGACCGTAGGAGATAAGATCTCCTCCGAGTGCTCGGTTCGACCTCAACTGCAGGAGATAAGATCTCCCCCGAGTGCGCACTTCGACCTCGACTGCAGGAGATAAGATCTCCCTCGAGAAAAGCTCGACTGTAGGAGATAAGATCTCCCTCGAACGCGTACTTCGACCTCGGCTGTAGGAGATAAGATCTCCCCCGAGGAAGGCTCGGCTGTAGGAGATAAGATCTCCCCCGAAGAAGGCTCGACTGCAGGAGAATAAGATCTCCCCTGAGTGCCCGGTTTGACCTCGACTGTAGGAGATAAGATCTCCCCCGAGCACTTACTTCAACCTCGGCTGCAGGAGATAAGATCTCTCCCAAGGAAAGCTCGACTGCAGAAGATAAGATCTCCCTCGAGTGCGTACTTCGACCTCGACTGCAGGAGATAAGATCTTCCCCGAGGAAGACTTGGCTGCAGGAGATAAGATCTCCCCCGAGGAAAGCTCAGCTGCAGGAGATAAGATCTCCTCCGAGCGCGCACTTCGACCTCGACTGTAGGAGATAAGATCTCCCCTGAGGAAGGCTTGGCTGCAGGAGATAAGATCTCCCTCGAGGAAAGCTCGACCGTAGGAGATAAGATCTTTCTCCGAGTGCCCGATTCGACCTCGACTGCAGGAGATAAAATCTCTCCCGAGCGCGCCACTTCGACCTCGGCTGCAGGAGATAAGATCTCCTCCGAGGAAAGCTCGACTGCAGGGAGATGAGATCTCCCTCGAGCGCGTACTTCGACCTCGGCTGCAGGAGATAAGATCTCCCCCGAGGAAGGCTCGATTGTAGGAGATAAGATCTCTCCCGAGGAAGGCTCGGCTGTAGGAGATCTTGATAAGATCTCCCCCGAGGAAGGTTCGGCTGTAGGAGATAAGATCTCCCCCGAGGAAGGCTCGGCTACAGGAGATAAGATCTCCCCCGAGGAAAGCTCGACCAATAGGAGATAAGATCTCCCCCGAGTGCCCGATTCGACCTCGGCTGCAGGAGATAAGATCTCCTCCGAGGAAGGCTCGGCTGTAGGAGATAAGATCTTCTCTGAGGAAAGCTCGGCTGCAGAGATAAGATCTCCTCCGAGCGTGCACTTCAACCTCGGCTGCAGGAGATAAGATCTTCCCCGAGGAAAGCTCGACTGTAGGAGATAAGATCTCCCCCGAGCGCGCACTTCGATCTCGACTGTAGGAGATAAGATCTACCCTGAGGAAGGCTCGACTGCAGGAGATAAGATCTCCCCCGAGAGAAAGCTCGATCGCAGAAGATAAGATCTTCCCCGAGTGCCCGATTCCACCTCGGCTGCAGGAGATAAGATCTCCTCCGAGCGTGCACTTCGACCTCGGCTGCAGGAGATAAGATCTCCTTCGAGAAAAGCTCGACTGTAGGAGATAAGATCTCTTTCGAGCGCAGTACTTTGACCTCGACTGTAGGAGATAAGATCTCCCCCGAGGAAGGCTCGACTGCAGGAGATAAGATCTCCCCGAGGAAGGCTCGGCTGCAGAAGATCTTGATAAGATCTCTCCCGAGGAAGGCTCGACTGCAGGAGATAAGATCTCCCCCGAGAAAAGCTCGGCCACAGAAGATAAGATCTCCTCCGAGTGCCCGGTTTGACCTCGACTGCAGGAGATAAGATCTCCCCGAGGAAGGCTTGACTGTAGGAGATAAGATCTCCCCCGAGGAAAGCTCGACTGCAGGAGATAAGATCTCCTCCGAGCGCGCACTTCGACCTCGGCTGTAGGAGATAAGATCTCCCCGAGGAAGGCTCTACTGCAGGAGATAAGATCTTCTCCGAGGAAGGCTCTGCTGCAGGGGATAAGATCTTCCCCGAGGAAAGCTCGACTGTAGGAGATAAGATTTCCTCCGAGCGCGTACTTCGACCTCGGCTATAGGAGATAAGATCTCCCCCGAGGAAGGCTCGGCTGTAGGAGATAAGATCTCCCCCGAGGAAAGCTCGACTGCAGTTGATAAGATCTCCCCCGAGCACGCACTTCGACCTCGGCTGCAGGAGATAAGATCTCCTCCGAGGAAGGCTCGACTGCAGGAGATAAGATCTCCCCCGAGGAAAGCTCGACTGCAGGAGATAAGATCTCCTCCGAATGCGCACTTCGACCTCGGCTAAAGAAAGCAACCGTGTCAACCTCGACTGGAGAGCTTCAACTACGACCTCGGCTAGAAAAAGCGATCATGTCAACCTCGGTTGGAGAGCTTCAACTACCACCTCGGTCAGAGATGAGATCAGAGACAGCCTCATCCTGAGATCAGATCTCTCCCAAGTGCCCACATCGACCTCAGCTGTAGGAGATAATGTCGCCCCCGAGGAGCGCAATCTTCGACTTCGATCGCAGCGGATGAAGCCCCCCTCAACCTCGGCTGGAGATGGGATCTTTCCCAGGCTTCAACCTCGATATCAACTTTAGCTGGAGGCGAGATCCCCCCGAGCTTCGACCTAAACCAGCACAGAGCTCAGAGGAAGACTTCGGCAGTCGCCTTTCCTGCACTCCCTTCCTTCGATTTTCGAACTCGAGAGTGGGAGGGCTAGTGTTGGAGATAAATCTCGCTTCCGCCAAAGTCTAGCTCGATGCTCGGCCTAATGAAACCTGTAGCCGCAGAAGAGCTTCGATGGATGGGTCTTAGTCAAAGTTCTACAGTCGGCCAAACTACTTAGCGCCCGAGTTCCTTGGACTCCAAGCAGTCGGGCTTCGACCGAGCTTCTTCCAATCCGTTCAGCCGGTCGAGCTAGTTAGCTACCAAGCTTCTTCGGACTTCCCTCGTCAGGACCGAACCTCTCCAGTCGGCCGAACTGCCTAGCGGCCGAGCTCCTCGAACTCCAAAGCGGTCGAGCCTCAACCAAAGTCCAACAGCCGATCGAACTCTCCAACGATCGAGCTTCGGATTCCCATCGGCCAAACTCCTCAGCTGACGAGCCTCAGCCAAAGTCCAACATTCGGTCGAACTCTTCAACGGCCGAGCTTCGGATTTTCAGCGGCCGAACTCTTCAGCGGACGAGCCTTAGCTGCATACCTCCAGCCAGACGCCTATGGAAGCCAAACTTTCTCCAAGCTTTCTCTTCAGAAGTTCGAACTCCTCCGAAATGGACACACGATGAAGGCCTTCAACCCTTCATTCGGCTGGCTCTGCGGCCATCACCATCAGTCCTTCGAAAGCTCTACAGCCATCACCATCAGTCCACCGTGGGTGATAGCGACCCGCTATGAGGCGGCGATGGCTGTCACCATCAATCCGCCGCACACGGCACCTTCCCATGAGACTGGCTCCGGCGAACCTCGAGCGGCCTGCCAGCACGCGGCTGCAGCTGTCACCATCAAGCTTTGCTATAAAAAGGATCCCTCCAGATACGCTAACTCTAATCTCTCTGATCTCTAAGCTCTCCTCTTCTTCTTCAAGCTCCGGAACTCATTTCGAGCACTCCATTCCTATTGGCCAGAGCTGACTTGAGCGTAGGAGGGTCCTGTCGGAGCCACCCCCCATCGGCTTCGGACGAGACTCTATTTTGTAGATCTCCGATGGTGACCTCAGCGGTCTCGACTCCAGCGACCTCCGACGACGACCAGTTTCTACACCAACAGAATGCTTTGAGATTTATGTAAATAAATGAATAACATAGGATGAAACACTTTGAGATCTTATAGATAACAGAATGATAGAGGAAGAAGTACTTTGAAATTTATGTAGGCATATGAATGATCAAAGATTGAGTGTCTTGAGATTTATGTGGTAGCTGATCTAATATACAAAAGGTAGGGATCAAGATTGGTCCAAACAATCATCATTGCTGGAGAGGTAGTGGGTGGATTGGACTTAACAAATTGAGGCACCGATGTTGGCTGGATACCCTTTGGCCTTGCTTAAATAGATACTATAAGAAATAGGGGTTTTGTCGATGCAAAATTTACCTACGCAAAATTTTGCATAGATAAAGAGAACAATTAGCTACGCAAAAGGATAAACATCGATAAAATTAGTATAATTAGTTACGTTACAGCCTAAACATTATTAAATATAATTAGCCACGTAAACGTAGCATCGATATTTAAACTAAAGCATCGATAATGCATGATCTTAATTTTTTAATATTTGACACATATTTATCGATGCTAAATTTGTGTAGGTAATAAGAATAACTACCTACGCTTAAAAGTTGCATAGGTAATTGACTTTATTGCCTACATTTATTTAGCATCGACAAAGATTTTTTATTAATTTTTTTTATTTTTATAAATAATTTACCAATGCTAAACTAACGTAGGTAATAAGGCCAATTGCCTATAGTTACATCTTGCGTAGGTAATTAGTCTTATTTTCTATGCTAAATTGACATCGATAAATATTTTTTTTATTTTTATAAATAATTTATCAATGATAAATTAGCATAAGTAATAAGACTAATTATCTATGCTTAAGTCTTTCATAGGTAATTAGGCTTATTACCTACATTTATTTAACATCGATAAATATTTTTTATTATTTTTTTATTTTTATAAATAATTTATTGATGCTAAATTTATATAGGCAATAAGATGAATTGCCTATGCATAATGGTTACGTCGGTAATTAGTCTTATTTCTATGCTAAATTAGCATCGATAAATATTTTTTTATTAATTTTTTTTATTTTATAAATAATTTATCGACACTAATTTAGCATAGATAATAAGACTAATTATCTATGCCTAATTCTTTCGTAGGTAATTAGGTTTATTGCCTATGTTTATTTAACATCAAAAAATATTTTTTATTATTTTTTTTAATTTTTATAAATAATTATTGATAGTAAATTGCATACGTAATAAGTGTAATTACTTACGAGTCAATTTTTCATAGATAATTATCTATTACCTATGATTAGTTATCATCGATAAATATTTTTAATTTTATTTATTTTTTATTTTATTTATTGAAAAGATTTATCGATGGTAACTTAGCATAGGAAATTAGATTAATTGCCTACATTTATTTTTTTATAGA
The DNA here is from genome assembly GCA_006176705.1 of Cocos nucifera. Taxonomy (NCBI): domain Eukaryota; kingdom Viridiplantae; phylum Streptophyta; class Magnoliopsida; order Arecales; family Arecaceae; genus Cocos; species Cocos nucifera. Next base: position 368,475 of record QRFJ01002197.1, on the reverse strand, counting down.
AAATTAAGATCATTACCTATGATTCCTTTACATTAAAAATTTTTTTAGCAAAATAAAAAAATAAATAAAAATAATAATTAAAAGTAAGATTATTTGTCGATGTTAAATAGCATAGGTAAAGATTCTTAGTACCTACGTATATCTTTACCGTAGGCAAATAAACTTATTATCTATGCAATTAAGAGAATAGGCAAATATTAAGTCATTTTAATAATTTTTTTTATAAATAATTTATTGATATAATTTTAAATTTTAAAATTTATCTTCATCATTCATTATTTAAATAATTATTATTAAATTATCGTTATAAAAATCTGCCTCGATCAAGTTGTCCTAGCTATGTCGATCAATAAACTTTGATTTTGACGGTCATGAATGATCGCATGATGATCTGATAGATAAAAATTACTGATGGATCTAAAAATTTATAAAAATAATTTTAGTGATATTTATAGCATACTATCAAAATTTTATCTCAATCAAACATCATTATCATAGTTAATTTAGCATGAAATGATTTCAGCCCTTAAATGAAAAACTAGTGATCAAAAGGCGAAACGGCATTCGATTATAAGATAATTTTTTAGATTAATGATTTTTGCTAATACTTTGATTGTTTGTATATTGATGATCATAAAATTCAAACCGCATATACATGAACAATCTAAAATTTTATGTCTCTTCATACTAATTCTTGAGATCGCTAGATAAATATACTTATGTTTTTATAAGATCTACTTAACATGGATGGTTCATATATGTACAGTTTTAATTTTACAATCATGACCATATAAATGATAAAAGTAGTAGCAAAGATTACTTATCTAAAAAATCATCTTAATCAGACACCATTTGGCTTTTTGATCATTCATTTTTTATTTAATGGTCGAAATCATTTCTTACTAACTTGACCATAATAATGATGTTCGATTGAAGTAAAATTTTGATAGTATGTTATAAATATTATCAAAATTATTGCTATAAATTTTTGGATCCATTGGTGATCTCTATCTATCAGATCATCATGCAGTCATTTCTGATCGTCGAGATGAATTTTATTGATCGACATAGCTAGGGCTTCAGGATTGAGGTAGACTTTTATGACGATACTTTAATGATAATTATTTAGATAATGAATGATAATGATGAACTTTAAATTCAATAATTATACTCATAAATTATTTATAAAAATATAAAAGTTAATTTAAAAATCAATGAAAGGTAATTAAGTTATTATCGACATAAAATAATCATCGAAAAATAAACTTTTAGCGATGTAAGAAATCATTGGTAAACATAATAATTACCTACGTTAAAGGCTAACATAGAAAATTTATCTTATTTCTGACATATATTTTTCATTAGAAATTATTTTTAAATTTTTTAATTTTTAAATTTTAATTATATATTTTATGAACCTAATTTTAATTTTAAATAATTTTTTTTGATGTTTCCTTATCGTCGGTAAATGCCTATTTTGAGATGAAAATTTTGCATTAGTAATAATTTTTATTAAATATTTTTTTATTAAATATTTTAATTTTTATTAAAGTTTTTTCAATGTTTTATCGATGTCGATAATAATTTTATTATCTACATTTTTCTTAAACGTAGCTAAGTCCAAATTTGCCGACGTTATTTTGCATCGATAAAAAGTTAATTTTTTGTTAAATATTTTTTGATATTTTTTATTCATTGATAATTAGTATTACTGACGTAACTTTGCGTCGATAAATTTCTAAAGAAATTTACCATCCCGCTTTCCGTTCATTTTGTCTCCCACCCCCGCCCTCCTATTTTTTCCGCTCGAACTCTCTCCACCGGCTACATCCTATTTTTTTTCTTCTCTTTTTCGATTTCTCTCGTCGTCGATGGTCTCCGCCTCCACCTCCATCCTAGAAAAGGTAAAACCATTTTTTTTTTGCTTTTGCATTCTCGGGGAAGGGAGGGGTTGGGATTGGTTGCCTAGGATTGGAGGTAGGAGAGGAGAGGGGTGGGGTGGGGTGGGGCGGAGGAAGCTGCGGGCTAGGGGTGGGGTCGGGGTCAAGGTGTGGAGGTGGCGGTGGCGATAAGTACCCTGGGAGAGGTGCGAGGGCGGAGGGAAGGAAGGCACGGACGAAGGAGGAGGAGGGCGTGGTTGGCGATGGTGGCTGATGGTGGAGACCTGGATGGGGTATAGGGGTGGCGATGGCAGCAGCGCGACGGGTACCAAGGAATGGCTTGGGGATGGAGGGGGAGGGGGCGCAGGGGGCGGTGGTGATGGTGGAAGGGGGTATAGGAGGCGGTGGTGACTGTGGGAGGGGGCGTAGCTAGGGGGCGATTGTGACGGTAAGAGGAGGACGTAGACGTTTCCATTTTTAAAATTTATTTATTTTAATACTTAAAAATAAATAAAATAAATAAAATAAAATAATATATCTTATAAAATATTTAATTATATTTTTAAAATTAAAATAATATATTATACATACATATATATTATTTTTTTTGCATATGTACACACACATACATATATATACATATATATAATTAATAAAAATAATTTATGATTCAACTAAAATGATAGTCTCTAATTTATCTTGATCCTCGTGTTGTTAATTTTATGAAGTATTTCTCTCTGATGCTCTTTTCAATGATAGAGCTAGCTTGTTAAGACTATATTCATAATTATTTACTTATAGTTATTAGTTATATAAATAAATTTTTATTTATAAAATTTATTACATAAAATATGAAAAACATCTATATTTTAGAAAAAATTCTACAAAAATATAGAGTTATCCCTTTTTGATAAATTAGGATACCATTTTCGAATATATGTTCAGAGATGGATCCAAAATTTTATGCATTGAGCCATAGATTTTCGTTCAAGAGTCGATCTCGATCAAGATCAACTCTTGAATTTCCCAATTTCATGAGGTAAAATAAATATTAAGCGTGTATTTATTATAGAGAGCATAGAGATCGATTCTTAGATTTTCGTTCACTAATGTTCATCCCATTAGTGAAAAAAAGTATAAATATATGGATATAGAAGAACGCAAGCTTGCGCATTTCTATGTACTAAATAATTATGAAGAAATCTATCATCTTATGGAGTAAGTATCTTTATATAATCAATATTATATATTTTTTATGAGATAAAATAAATAATAAGCATATATTTATTATAGAGAGTAGAGAGATGTATTATTACAACAAAATAATAGAGATATCGAGGAACGATATTAAAGGTAGTTCGCAGCTTGGTTCAGACAACGTGTAAGTACAATAACGGTTTTATTCAACTTTTTATTACATGTAATGTATACATAGTCCAATTTATTTTAACTTATGTATATGCTGTTGTAGATGATGTTAATGTATCATAATAAAAAAGATGGTGCAACCAAAGAATTATATGATTTAGCATGCTACCTCGATCCTAGGATTTCGTGTTATAGCTCATGTATTATCGGTGGTATGAGATTTCATACAAAAAAGCTTGATATGCAGCGACGGACTCAAAATAGTAAAATTTTGACATTGAAAATCAATGGAGATAATGAGATTGAATGTTATGGTATCCTTTCCAACATTATACAATTAGGATATGGGTCAAAATAATTTATTTATCTGTTTAAATGTCAATGATGGGATATCAACAATAATAGGATGGGTATTCATAAAGATGTATACTTCACAAGCGTCAACTTTACGAGAACATGGTATCAATCGGATCCTTTTATACTCGCTAGTTAGGCAAAATATGTGTTATACCTAAAAGATATGAGACATAAGGATGAATGGCATATTATCCAAAAAATTACACCAAGGAATGTTTATGACACAGATGTTCGTTCCGAAGTAGAAATAGATAAGAATTTCTTTCAGGAGGAACATAATACAGCTGACTTGGGACAGTACAGTATCGACATTGGAAGCACATCTTATCTGACTAGGGATGACGTGCAACCCAATAATATTGATGTTAGCAAATTAAATTTAAATGTGTCGGAGGATCATGATGACAGTGATGACAACTTCATAAATGATGAAGAAAAAGATTATATATTGATGGATTATGATGATGAAGATATCGATAATCCTTCTAATGAAGATATAGACATTGATTGATAATATGTAATTTTTCAAAAAACTCATATGTCTTAAATTTCATATATCATTTAGTATTGATATAATTTTTATCAAATATTATATTATCTCTAATATATTATTTGATAAAAATATAGCATTAAGAGGACGACCCCGGAGGCTTGCACGAGGAGATGCCGGTGCATCGACTTCTCTTAATGATCAGGCAATCACATTGGCTAGTTTAGATTGATTTTACATATTATAATTTTTTATATTTATTTTATTTTATTTTATTTATTATTTATAAATTATTAATTTTAAGTTATGCCACTAGAAGGACGATCTGATGGAGGGACCGACATGGAGATGTCGATACCTCTTCATCATCTCAACAGCACACTATTGGTGAGATAGGCACATCATCTCCTATCATAGGTTATTTTTTTATATTATATTTACTTTAAATTTTTATCATATATAAATAACTGATTTTAAGCTTTATATTTTATTGCAGCTACTGATTTTATGATTAAGCGGATACATGGAGCCGCCAGAAATGAGAAGCTAGAGGAGTGGAGGAGGGCACATCCCGAGGAGAGGATGAGAATTGTCATCCCACCATAATATATCATGCCAGTAGAGCACCATGTCAGGAATCCGTATGTATGCGACGTAGGTATTATTATCCATTCGTACGCTTTTCTGATGCTGACTGATTCGCGCAGAGTTACGAGGCCATAGCAGCAGGTCCTTCTCGATCATTTATAGGTAACTAAATATAATTTTTGATAATTATGATATTTTTATTTTTTTGATAAATCTCATATATTATACATTATTTTTGCAGCATGATTTTGATATTCAGAAGATTGATACCCTGCATGTGCAGGAGGTTATCCTTCAACATATGGGGCAATTGCTTAGAGGATTCAAATATGAGCTCCATACCCACAGGAAGAAGATTTTTAAGGTACGTGGGGTGGTAGCGGCACGTGAGACACCGCACAGGAGTGTATCACACTTCGATTGAGATCTTCTCCGCATCAAATACGAGGATCCTGCATATCAGGTATAATTATTATGTATAATAAAAATATTGATATTGAATTGATATGTTATTGTAATATATTCACTAATATATTCATTGCATTTATTTATTAGGCCTACTATGACAGGGCCTCATAGAGCAGGTCGAGACTCACAATGATGCATTGCGGTGGATCAAAATCATTTGTACGTTATCAATGTGAGCTGATAAGTATACATATATATATCTTTAATGATTTGTTAGAGTATATCCGTGTCAATATATTTACATTCATAAATTTTAAAGAGACATCGAGATAGGATAGCTATCCGGGTGGATTGACGTCTACCAGATGATCCATCATCAGACGACGGGCGAGTGACTTTCTGGGTCTAGGGAGAGACATGTGAGTATTAAGTGATTAAGTTCTGTTTCAATTTCATTATAAAGTTTAGACTTTTGATTATATTTATTTTTTTCTTTAATTAGGATTGTATGATGGAGATACGATCCCAGCCCCCAGCTGAGGGCTCTATCTCATCCACAGATGATGATATCTGTGATGAGGTGCTCGATAGGAGACCTGCTATGTTACAGAATTGGGATATTAAGTTATGACCCTTAGCTCCTCTCGAGCAGTACATATTTCTTATGATGCTCATCTGTATGAGGTAGAGAGGAGACATGCTGAAATCGAGAGGAGACATCAGAAGGAGATAGTAAACCTACGATGGGCCAATGCCGAGCTTTCGTTCCAGCTCCAGGCATTTGAAGTGAAGCTCGACGAGTTATGTCACCGTATGCCTCTTCCATTGACTTTCAATGTTCCTGCTGATGTTTATGATCAGGACTTCGCCGATGATGACGATGCCTCCCCATCGATATTATTTTATATTCTTTTAATTAATATATTTTTAATATTTATATTAGATAATTAGTTTGTTAACTTAATTTTTTAATTTAATGTCAGTTTATGATATGTCACCATCGATATGGAGTTTTATTTTATTTTATTATATTTTTTAAAAAGATATGTAGTATGTACGATATTTTGTATATATACATATTTTTTTATATGGATATTTTAAAGTGAATGAATTTGATTTTGGAATGTGTTTATTTGTTATGTAGTTATTATATCTTATGTTATCTATTATGTGGATGTTGTATTGATGTCTACAGGTTTTAAAAAATTTATATAAATAAATTATTATTATTTTTTAAAAAATATTTAATGATACAAAAAAAGCGTAGGTAAAGATAAATAACGATGACACTGAGCATCGATAAATAAGGATAACCATCATCAATTACCATGCCAGTATGCCATTTTTAGCTACGCTTAATAATTACTGACGTAAATAAACATCGCTAAATATTTACCGACATAAATTAACATAGCAAAATTCAATATAAACAGTCCTCAAAAAGCGTTCCAACGTGCCACCTTTGGCCATGCTTAACTATTACCAACGTAAATTTACGTCATCAAATATTTTTCGACATAAAATAAATATGGGTAAAAATATTTTTTTGATGTTTAATTTTCATCATAAAAAATATATTTTTGATAATTAGTTTTCATCGATAAAAATATTTTTTTCGACGTAAGTCTCCATCGGTAAAAATATTTTTGCCGACGTTTATTTTACGTGGGTAAAATATTAGCAATGATAAATTAACATCGGTAAATACTTTTTTTGATGACTATTTTGCGTAGGTAATTAAGTACCGACGTTTAATTAAACATCGGTGAATCGTATTTTTATCGACAAAAATTTTTAAACATCGATAAATTGAATTAACGATGATACTTTTGCCGACATTTTTTTTTTGATACATTTTACGTCGGTAGATGTATTTTGCGATGCTTTTATAAGATTTAACTATATTTTATTTGTATAACTAATTATTCTTTTTCTTGTTGTGAGAGGAACAAACACATGGCACACTTGGCCCTTGGCCCCATTGGATTGAGGCGCCCTTGTAACATACAAGCAATGCCCTTAAGTGGAGGAGAACACTAGAAGAAAAAAGATGGTAGGAGTGGGCATGGATCTTGTTGCCACAATAACTCTAAATCCTCAGTTGAGTGTCGAGTAAGTGTGCATTATTTTTAGGCAAAAAAAATACTATAAAATGAAGTTCTCTTACCAAAATTTGTCTAGCAGAATATCTTCTGATACTTTATAAGTTAGTTGGAGTTGATGGAACAATGAAAGAAAATTATGAAAGTGAGAGTTTAGCAATAATAGAAAAAGCTTAATTAACCTGATCCCCCATTTACCTTCCCTTTTATAAAGGCAGAGTTAGTCGTTGCATTGTAACTTCCTCCCATTCAATTATTAGAATGTAGGAGTTATTGAATCAATCGTGGGCCATAATGGAGTAGTTATTTTGGCCTATGATTTATCAGTTACGTGCGGTTAATGTCCGTATTGGTAATTATTCTGACCTTTAATCTTCTAGGTCATACGTTACTGTACTTTGTAAATATTTGATTTTATACTTACTCTATTTTGTTCAATTAACATAGTCAGTAGTTCTTGTGACAAATACTCATATCTTCTATTCAATACATATATCAATGTGGATAATTGTTGGTTCTCATCTGATCAGAATAGTCGATCTTTCTTCGAGGATGAAATCCATGTCTGTATAAGATAGTCGATAATACTTCGAGCATGAAATCCTGAGTATCTTATGCCAACAAATCTGATTATCATTGAACTCTCCAGTGGGTCTCATCATTGATGCTTGATCTTATCGATGGATTTACCGATAATGCTCCATGGCGCATCAGATGCTATTTTATGCTGGACTTTCCCCTCGACCCTTAAGGGAGCCATCGGGAGCTGGTACTCGGCGCTTAAGTCGAGTACCATCTTATCGTTTGATCAGATGAGCCAGCAGTTCGCAGCTCACTTCATCAGTAGTCGGTGTCCACGCCGAAGTTTGGATTCCTTGTTGAATGTCAAGTAGAAGCAAGGAGAATTCATCCGGGCTTATGTCACCCGGTTTAACGCCGCGATATAGGAGGTTCGGAACCTAGACTAGTCTGTTGCGATGGCCGCACTCAAGGGCGGTCTTCAAAAGAACGACTTGCTGTTCTTCCTGAAAAAAATATCCCAGAGATTTTGTTGACATGCTAGCTCGGGCTGAAGGTTATGCCCGGGCTGAGGAGGCCTTCAAAACCAAGGATGATGAAGCCGATGGCGAGCGGCAGGTCGGTGAGCCGGGTAAGCCCGCAGAAGCAAGAAAGTTGAGTAAAGTTCGACCGCATTTTCGAACTCCTTCTGGGTGCAGACGAGCCCGAACTCCCCTTCGGGCCTGGAGGCGGGAAAGCTCCAATGGAAGGACACACAGAGATTCTTCCTAACGCCGAGATTCTCCCCAGCATCGAGGTTCTCCCCAATAATAGTCCCTCCAAATTGGAAAAGTCTGTATGAAATGGTGGAGGTCGTCCGATCCAGAACATATCGTCTGAAGGAGCTTGGAGGAATAATACTTCTCCGACCTTGGAACTCAGAAAATCTAAGGGTGTATTATCCGTAAACTGCCTTTAATAAAACTCCTTCATTCAGCATTATTATTTTTTGGTGCAAGAATTACATGATGATATGAGAGAAATGAGCGAAAGTGGTCCGTTAGGAACAGGAGAAGAATCTCATCCTAATGCGAGCAATGTCGAAGGCCTCGTTCACTTTAGACGAGATGAAAAGAGAGGTCCTGACAATGGCCCTTATGTGCCTCCACAGCCTGTTAGGAATAGGAGAAGAACCTAACGTGAGTAATGTCGAAGGCCTCGTTCACTTTAGACGAGATGGGAGGAGAGGCCCTGACAATGGCCCTTATGTGCCCCCACAGTCCGTTAGGAACAGGAGAAGAACTCCATCCTAATGCGAGCAAAGTCAAAGGCCTCGTTCACTTTAGACGAGATGGAGGGAGAGGCCCTGACCACGGCTCTTACGTACCCCCACAGCCCGTTAGGAACAGAAGGAGAACCTCGTTCTAACGCAAGCAAAGTCGAAGGCCTCGTTCACTTTAGACGAGATAGAGGGAGAGGCCCTAACAACGACCCTTACGTGCCCCCACAGCCCATTAGGAACAGAAGAAGAACCTCGTCTTAACGCAAGCAAAGTCGAAGGCCTCATTCACTTTAGACGAGATGGAGGGAGAGGTTCTGACAATGGTCCTTACATGCCTCCATAGCCCGTTAGGAACAGGAGGAGAACCTCGTCTTAACGTGAGCAATGTCGAAGGCCTCATTCACTTTAGACGAGATGGGGGGAGAAGCCCTGACAACGGCCCTTATGTGCCCCCACAGTCCGTTAGAAATAGGAGGACAATCTCATCCTAACGCGAGCAAAGTCCAAGTCCGAGCTTCGAAGTCTACCGAAGATAGGATCTCCATCAACCTTGACCGCAAGATGAGATCTCTCCCGAGGTAACCTCTGGGGCAGGAGATATGATCCCCCGAACTTCAACTTCAATGGTGCGGAGCCCGAAAAAGAACTTTGACAGTCGCCTGTTTTGGTACTCCCTTCCTTCGAATTTCAAACTCGAAAGTGGAGGGACTATTGTTGGGGATAAACCTTGCTTCCATCGAAGTTCAATCAGATGCTCAGCCGATAATGTAACCGGTAGTCACGGAAAAGCTTCAGCAGATGAGCCTTAGCCTAGCTCCTTAGCGGTCGAGCCCCTTCCGAACTCCTCAACGGTCGAATTCATTAACGGCCGAGCTCCTTACGAACTCCTCCAGTGGTCGGGCTTCTACGAAAGTCGGACTCCTTGCGGACTCCTTCAACGGTCGGGCTTCTACGGAAGCCGAGCTCCTTGCGGACTCCTCCAGCGATCGAACTTCTACGAAAGTCGGACTCTTTGCGGACTCCTTCAGCGGTCGAACTTCTACGGAAGTCGGACTTCTTGCGGACTCCTCCAGCGATCGAACTCCTCAGTGATCGAACTTCTATGGAAGCCGAACTTCTTACAGACTATTGACGGATTCCTGTAGACGATCCCACCATTAAACGATTATACGACAATAACGATCGGTATTTATTAAGTCAATAACGATCGGCATTTATCAAGTTAATAACTATCGGCATTGATCAGGATAGTTACGACAATCATTAATCAAGACAGTTACAATAAGCTCCGTCTATAAAAAGACCCTCCAGATACGCTTACGTCAGGTTTTAAAACTCTTCTCTCCTTCTGAAAACTCTGCCGAACTCCATACTGAGCACTCTATTTCTGTTGGCCAGAGCTAACTTGAGCATCGGAGGATCCTATCGGAGCCATCCCCACTGACTCCGAATGAAACGTTATTTTGCAGGTCATCGGTGACGACCTCATCCTCCTCCACTCCAATTTAATCCGACGTCAATCAGTTTCTGCACCAACAAATTATTTAATTAATATACTAAAAATACTTTATCATGATATTATTTATTTTTATTAGTTTATAAGTTATATATAATATGAATACTCTCGAGATTTTTCTTTGCTACCAATGATTAACATTATCCACTAATATTATATTTTATTACTAATAATGATAATATTATCCTTTTATTGTTGTTGATGAACATAAGTAACTATTTTGGAAGGGGATGGATGCATTGGCCATCTAAGTACGAACTTCAGCACACAAATTTCATCTTAAACAATTAAAAAGGGAAATCTCTTTACTACAATTTACAGCTATATAAGAAATTTGTTGGGCAATTAGTCTTTTTATCTTTTTTAAAGTATCTATACTATTTCAAGGGGCGAAAAAACTTGAACCACAGCATTCAAAAGAAACTTGCCTACTCAGTTTCTTGTTAATAAAAAAGGAACTTGAACCATACCACATAGATAACTTTCTCAGGACTCGCATATAGATGCAATGTAAAATATTAAAATATATTATAAAATGTTTAAATCAACACCGTTCCCTCAACTATTATTTTACATGAGGTACATGCTTAGAGCGAAGGAACTATTATTTAATAACATGGTTCTATTTTTTATGAGATTATTAGTCACAGTAATTAATAAGAGGAGCGGAAAACATGAGGACGAGAAAGAGGGAGAAGGGTGCTAGATGAACACGAAACGTGGAAATTAAGGATAGGGGTGAGAATACCACTGGCAAGTCCCCTCGGGCGCCCACGGTTCTGGGAAAACCGGAAAACTCAAAACCGTGGATTTTTTGGTACGAATTCCAGAAAACGGGGAGTGGTTGCCGGCGTCTTGGTTTTAGTTTTAACCTAAGGGGTGGGTGGCGGGCGCCTCTGCCCCTTTCCCGGATATGTGGCGATCCGGCCGCTCCCTTTGATGCGAATGTGGACGCCACGCGCTGCCCTTCGGTCAATCCCCCGGGTTTTTGGATCCTTTTCCCTTGGATGGGGGTATTGGAAGAGACGGCCGCTTCCTCCCGCGATACTCCCCACCCCCCGTGGATAACCCGCGCGGGAGCGGATGGACGTAATTTAGAGGATGTTTCGGGGGCAAGATTTCTCCTAGCGGGCGCCCCCAGGTCCTGAAGGCTAAAACTTTATTTTACAGCCCAAAACCCGCTTTGAGAAACCACCGGCTGTTCCCCAAATCCGCGGCTCCTCTCTCTCCAACGACTTATAAACCCTCCCCCTTCCCTCGTTCCTCTTCTCTCACATCAAATCTTCCCCTCACTTCTTCGACATTCCTCCCTCGCTCCCGTGAACTATCTTTTTCAGTTTCCATTTCCAGAGCCCTTTCCTTTGTTGTTCTCCCTTTTATATGTAGGCAGCGAGCGATCCCTCGAGGAGGAGGAGAAGAGCAGAGAAAGGAAATTTCTTCCGTCGTCAGTTGGAAAGAATCTAAAAAGGAAAGTAAGAAGCGGACAAGATGAGGATGAGCTGCAATGGATGTCGGGTGCTCCGCAAGGGGTGCAGCGAGAACTGCAGCATCCGGCCGTGTCTCCAGTGGATCAAGAACCCCGAGTCCCAGGCCAACGCCACCGTCTTCCTCGCCAAATTCTACGGCCGTGCCGGACTTATGAACCTTATCAACGCGGGCCCCGAGCACCTACGTCCTGGTTCGTATTCATTTCTTCTATTGTTTGTTCCTTTCATGGTTGTTTATGATCCTTTCCGGGCGTTAAATTGATTTGTGGTTTTCATTGGTTCAGCAATATTTCGATCGCTGCTCTACGAGGCTTGTGGCCGGATCGTGAACCCGATCTACGGCTCGGTTGGCCTGCTGTGGTCCGGCAGCTGGCAGCTCTGTCAGACGGCAGTGGAAGCGGTGCTCAAGGGCGCCCCTATCATGCAAATCCCCTCCGAGACCGCCGCCTCCACACCTGTTCCTCCCCTCAAAGCCTACGACATCCGCCACGTCTCCAAGGACCCCGACGCCGCCGCCGCCGCCAGCCGGGCCACCGTGGAACTCCACAAGATCTCCAAGTCCCGCACCCGATTCAAGCGCCCCGCTGCTACCAAAGCGAAGCCCGGAGCCGTACTGGTCGAGGGAGCCGAACCGGACACCGCCCCGGGTTGTGATCTTAGCTGGCCCCGTTGTTACCCGGTCGACTTCAAGCGCGCTCGGAGTCACGAGTCGTCCGGGAGCCAGGCGACCGAGCCCGACCCCGGGGAGACCGCTGCGGCCGCAGGCGGGGGGGAGGGCGATAGCCGGGAGAACGAGAGCGTGTTCTCCGGGGAGACGGGGGAAGGGTCGCACGTGAGCCAAGGCGATCCAAACCTGGCCGAGGAGAGCGAGGTGGGGTTGGAGCTGACCCTGGGGTTCGAACCGGTCTCCAGGGCCGGCCGGACCACCCGGCCCTCGGAGGAGGTGCGGTGCGACGTTAGCAGCTGGGGATCTGACACGTGTCGGATGGATCTCGGTCTCGAATTGCCGGCGTGATGATGAGAATTTAAGCCCCTCTGTAGCATATAGATGGTGAAGACGAGGAGATCGGCAGTTTTGGCGTTGTTTTGATGAATTTGTTTAATATTATAATCCAAGATGCTACAACCCTAGCCGAACCCCTCGTCTCTGTTTTTTTCTCCTTCCCAACTCCTTCCCTTAGGTTAGGAATAGGAGGTTAGAGGGTCCTTTTCACCTTGTTTTCATCTGTATGTAAGTTTGTGCTTATAGGCATTTCTATATGTGTAGTTTCTATGACATAAGATATAGAGAGAGGACCGAAGTTTCTTTTTCTGGAAAATTGTGGGTTAACAAGTGTTTTGTTTTGGAGAGGATGCTAATAATAATAGTAATGCTCTCATTGCCTAGGTTTTATGTGGATTTGTAATTAAAGTTTTAAGGTGGATTCCCCTTTTATTCTCTTTGGCGAAGCTATCTCACTCATTCTTCTTTATGGTGATTGGTAAGCGATAAGTGATACAAATGGTTGATTGTTGGGTGAGTGGAAACAATACCGACCCGTGAATGATAAAAGAAATTAAGTGAGAAATATTAGTATATGCAAGGTAGCGATGGAGGGTATCATGGGTCCAGCTTCTTCTGTGGGCCCTTGGAGGGCGGATTTTCCGGGAGGACGGAGAGGATGATACAGCTGGCGTCGTGGTTTTTGCCATTTCGGCTTTGCGGAAAGACAACCGCCAGATGCATGGAACTGACAAGGAGAGAGAAAGAGGGAGGCCGAGTGGCGACAAGCAATAAGAAAAGAAGAAGAGAGAGAGACGTGAAAGTGGGCACGACCCTGGTTCTTGGGTCCGTGAAGCCAAGGCGCGGCTGCCGATGGTTTCGAAGCTCTCTGGCACCAAGAGGGAAGCGTCACGGTTTCCTTTTTTTTTTTTTTTTTTTTTTTTTTTCAAATTAAAAGTTCGGATGCGGTCCCCAACATCCAGAGATTTTTTTTCCTTTGACGCGGGAGATGAGCGCCTCTGATAGACCTGCCCACTGTTGAATTTAAGGCAAAACGTCGTTGTTGACGAAGGCAATGCACATTGACCGCGGAGGATGGCTGTGTTTGAAAATAAAATAAAATATTATTCGTATAAATTGGTAATTATATGTTCAATTTACTCATGAAATGAATTTTCCCAGTCAAGGGCAACATGCTTCAATGTAATCTATTACCATCCAAGTGTTTCTCATAGCTGGTTCGGAGTTTGGACCTCCCATTCTTTATATGTTTTCTATTTTATGCAGCCATACTATGGTCCTCAGTTAGAATTTAGAATACAAGCATCGAAAAAAAAAGCTGATGACATAGAATTTTTCAGCTTATCTTGTGACAGGTGACGCTGACGGTGAGGATGACGATCCTGCTGGATTTTAGGTCATGAAATCTGGGGGCTGTCAGTTTATGAAGGTATTTATCAACGCTTTTTCCACGTCAGAGCTAGCCCTAGGTTTTTCACAAACCTAGGAAATAAGCTGGTAGCCGTGTATTCTGTGGGAGAAGGGCCAGTGGAGAAAGACTAGGTTCCCATGTATTTCGGCACTGATGGAACCGTGATGAGGGAATCAGTTCACTAAGAAAATTAATCCTTAGAATCTAGTGGGGACTTGGCAGGATATGTACCACGGATAACCTTCGCAAAAACAGTGGGCATGTTGAATGCCGTATATGATAAACCAAAAGCCATTAGGAAACATCTTGCCAATGGATTTATATATAGATTTTACACTATGATCTTTATTTTCCATGTAAGTTCTGTCCAAAATTTTTATTATAGTATTTCTAAAGAATATTATCTTAGCATTAGAATATATATATATATCCACGTGAGTTCAGATGATTTCTTCTCTACGTTGTTCGTTTGCTCACAAACCAACACTTAATCTTACACCTCATCAAAGATTTCTTTCTAATCAATTGGCTGATTCTTTCTTCTTGATACTTCAGAAATTAGTTGTTCAAAATTTGTAGTTTTTTGTGTACATAAAACTTATTTAATAATATTTATTCTAATAAAATTGAAGATTATAATATGTCAAATTACATATTGAGCATATAGTTTATACTATTTACCACAAATGAAAATGGCAAAGAACCTTCATTTCATTCACATGATTGGGAGCTAATCATAATTCAACTTCATAACAAGAAATGAGAAAAATAGATAAAAATAAAGCATGAGATATAAATACTTAAATGTGCTTTTAGCTTTTCATTATTTGATTTGGCCGTCATTAAATTATTTTGTAACTTACTTTCAAAAAGAAATTATTTTGTAACTAAACCAAAAAAAAAATTCATCCTTTTTTTTTTTTTTTTTGTTAAAAGTAAGACGATGACCTCTCAGCGCCATCAGTTATCCATGATAAACACTAAACTTGTTGGGCAATCAAAATTTGTGACTAGAATGAGAAAAGAGTTCAAGATAGGCAAATTATAATAATTGTAATATTACATGTTCATACTCACTACTTAAATTAATTTTAAAGTACAAATCCGTTATTATAATAAAACTTTAAAAATCAAGTTGCCATTATTTTAATCTTCACCCCTTTTTCCTTCAAAGAAAATAAAGCTAAACCGTACGTGGAATTACTTCCAAGATTTCATTATTGTGTTTCGCTAATGAAAGTGGATATAAACAATCAACAAAAACAAACAGCCACAACATCCTAGTCACCAAACCTTATAGATAGCTAATATAATCATAAGATTCATTATAGTAACCAGTAAAACAATAAAGAACCTATGATCTAAGCTCATCATTTAAAAACAACGAGAATAAATAAATTAACATTTCTGCTAGGTCGAAAATTTATGATAAAAGTCCTTGCAAGTTAATTTGTGTGCGCCTTGACCATGAGATGTGCCACTTTACATGCACTGGGCCTAACGTGTAATTATTCATTTATTTCTATGCGTGCGTGTGTGTGTGTTTGTGTGTGTGTGTGTGTGTGTGTGAGAGAGAGAGAGAGAGAGAGAGAGAGAGCCATGAGATGTCCTATTATTTAATGCCATTCATCTCTATGCTATATAACAATAAGTGAATGAATGAGATAACTGAAATTGTTGTAATTATTTTAGATATCAATTACTACATCTTTAAAAAATACAACCCCTTCTCCTTTCTCATTAGTACCAGCAACCATGGGAGAACATTTTCTGAGAAATTCCCAGACAATCTTAAGTTAAAGAAAACCTTTTTTTGGAAAAGCAATTTGAAAAAGAGAAAGCAAGAGCTGATGTTTTTTAAAATTATCTTAAGAAATGATTTTAGGAAAATTGGTTTTAATATAGTGAGTTTTCTTGACCTTCTTATGATCATTCTTTCCTAGCATAGTTGCATTCCATGATTTATGTCTTTGGAAACTTATTTTTTTAGGTTTTCGCAACAAATGTACACTAGGTTATGTACTCTTCCAAACTTGTTGCTTGCAAGATATTTACTATGATATTACAAAAGAAAATAACAATATCCAAGAAAAGGATTCTTAACAATAAGTTGTTTTTAATTATTAAGAAGTTCATTAATTAGCATAATATTAAAAAACCAATAGATCACATGGTGTACGGAAACCAACTTGAGGTTCCGTTCGTTGCTTCTAAATCTTTGTCAAAATATTTTGTCAATTTTGATATTTTACTAGTTTTCCATCCATACTGCTCTCTCTCTCTCTCTCTCTCTCTCTCTCTCTCTCTCTCTCTATGCCTATCAAATTGAAATAAATCTAAATAAATTTCTTTTTTATGTACAGGAAAGGGAAGAGGTTATCCACCACCTAGCCGCCAGGGTATAGGTTGGATTTTATCAAAAATTAAATAAATAATAATGATGGACTGCATAAAACTTTCTATATATCCGCATTAAAAGATAAAATATGACCATTGAAGCTTCTTCTCATGCTTTAATTTCTCATGTGCATCCCAGATTGCACCACATGCATGAATTAACCAAAGATCGATCATTGATGCAACTCCCATCAATATATCAACATTCCCTCATCATGAGGATATCAGGAAGACCACTGGATCAATGAGATGTGTCATCCAACTAATATTCCTTCTAGAATTTTCTAGAAGAAGTCGGACTGCGGTAAAAGTTGGAAACAAGATGATAAGTTTAGTTCGCATAGAGGAGTCCGTGGCTGCCACGATACCTATCATAAGTGGCAGAACTGGTTAAACTACATCATTTTAAACGCAATGCCCAACCCAGCCGAGATTTTTGACCCATCCGATCATGTGGGTCCCTTCTACCCCTGTGAATGTGTCTCCATAGACTGAACTTTGGTATATAGAATGTGGGTGAAATGAGCCCGATGGCCGTGTTTAATTATTGAATTACGAGCCTCAGGTTTGCTTTATTTTATTCAGGATGAGACTGGAATTCTAACAACTTTTCCCCGTGCATTTCGTTGCCACCTAGATCACGAAGTTCTTAATTCTCCCTTCCGCCGCTTCTCTAACTTGTGCCTGACCTAGGATAAACTATTCCAGCTCTTTTCTTCTTTTCAAGATCTAACTCTTGATCAAATGGCACGTGTCATGCAAGAGCATAAATGATTGGATCATGAGGCCCCAAACTCTGGTAAGCGAACGAGATTTGGAGGGGGCGACCATGAGGCCCCAAATCCTGCTGAAGATTAATATTCGATTCGGGAGCCAATTTAGTTCTGGGACCCTCCTTCCCACCATATGAACGAATGTCGGGCCATTAGGAACGAATCACTGCAGGTCATGTAAATTCTGATATCCATCATGACTCGGATCATTTGGTTGGAAGCTAAGCTTGTTATCATTGGGCTACCACCATGGTGGTAGTTATGGTACTTGAGGTGAATTCCTAAGCACCGAGATGGTGGAAGAGAAACCAAGCCAATCTTTGAATGCTGGGCAAGAGAGCTCATGCGAGGTGTGAGAAATATACGGTCCAGTCTCCTGTTTAATAGGCTAGCAATGAGGAAAGTAACAAAACATTTCCACATTTAGCATTAATTGTATGTATAAGCAATAACCAAGTCTTACGGTATGAGAAAATTCTTTTTTAGTTTGGTAAAATATCTTCAGTCTAGAGAAAGAAATACACATGGCATCAGCCTAACACTTTAGCATCACAGTGTGAGCAAAATCAGCCACCCAAAATCTGGTGGAGGGGAGATGACGAGAGAGATTTGCCAATAATTTATATGATATGGATACTATAAGTGGATTCAACACAAAGGAATAATAATACTTGAAATTTCCACAATCTGTAAACTATGATCAGGTTGCCATTAATCATCAAAGATGCACAAATAATGAAATATTTGATATGAAAAAAAGTATATTTTTATTCTTTTATATATATATATATATAAAGAGAGAAAGATAAACTAGATTTCAATCGATCGGATTTCAGTTCATATCTGATCGAATTTTCAATCATTGGATTAGCGAATATCTTCAAAATATCAATTTTTTAAGCAAAAAAAAAAAAAAGCTTCAGAGTCTAATCCGAAGAAAAAAAAAAAAGTTAAAGAGAGCCCCCTCCCTTTTTTTTTTTTAATTAATAGGCTTTCTGGACGGAGCCTAAATGAGCCTATTAAATGAAAAAGAAAAAATTTAGAAGGAAGTTTATTAACTGAAAGGAAGAATTCAGATTCTTGAAGTTTGTTAACTAATTCTTTTTTCTTCGGATGAAAATTTGAAAACGTCTTTAGAAAAAAAATTTAGAAAAAAATTATCTTCAGGATATTTCTTTTTTATTTTTTTTAATTAATAAATTAGTATTTGATGATAAGAATATAAATTAAAATTTGATCGATCAAAATTTAATCTATATATATAAATATATATATATATATATAAATAAATATGTACATGGACAATATAATTGCATGAAGAATCTAATTGTATTCGGAAACTAGTATATATGCGTTTGAAATTTCGTGCGAATCTTACCCGAGCATACGTACAACTAAAATTTAAATGACAGCGGTCAAGGTACCATATCTTTTAATTTGGTCAAAGACAGGGCTGAGTGTTAATTTCCTCTTAATGCCTGGTAGTGGATGCATTGAATAGGAGCCAGCTTCCACGTTTTCTTTTTGGGGTACGGAGTAGGGGTCAAAGACCAAACAAAATTGGACCTAGCTTCCTTGAAGCTTGCCCTTTACACGGGACCAGCGGAAGACATGTGATACGTATGGGAGAGCCAAGCATCATCCGTAGGATCATAAATTGGGCGTCAATCATTAATAGATACATGTCCGCCATGTGCTCGCATAGACTCGGGTACAAAAGAAGGAGACCAATGCATCAACGACTCATCTTGTGACCTGTGCAAGTGGACGAACATGGAGTTTGGAGTGCTTCAAGATCCTTGCACCGGGTGATCCAAGGGTAGATTCGTGCAAAGGAAGGTGATTCTTCTTTTGTGCCAGAAATACAATCCCATCCTATATTTGCATTGTTAAATGTTTGCATGTTATTGGACTTGCCATTGTTATATATAACACTGCAGCGTATCTGAACAATATATCAAAAAAAAAGGATCATGCTTGCAGGAATTAATTCGATAGTGTCAATAAAAAGGTAATACGGTAACTGATGGTGAACTATTCCAAATCAATGGACGGAAAGTAGGAAAACTTAGAATCAGCTAACAACCCCGTCAATTTTAGATTAATCTCCATATCTCAAGTAAAAAGGATGCATCGCACCGACAGAATGGTATCAAAGAAGTTGGGCAATTGGTTTGTGGCATAATTTTGATCTGAGGACACGCCTCTAGATTTGGAGAAAATGCTATTTTGGTGCCGTCCGGTCCAGCCAACGAATCCATCGGCCGTGACCATAGTTATATGCATTTTTTAAGACCATAAGCCATTCAAAAGTGCACGCTTGACGTTCAACCAAAAAAAGAAAAGAGTTGACAAATCCCATGGTCAATGACTTCTTGCGTTAGGTGGATGCTAGATCCTTGTGACCGACCATGTTCATTGCTCCTGGTTCCATGATCGAATCTAGTGGTTGACGTTGGCTAGGAATTGATACCTAACTTCTTGTTGGGAAATAAATATCCGTCGGGCATGATCTCCTTTTTTAAGCCATGACGATAATCTGCCCTCCTTTCTTTGGTAGTAGAGAATAATATGCCTCAAAGCTTGCTTGGTTGTTTGTTTGTTTGTGAGATTTTTCCAAAGATATAAGTTTAAAACCTGATTTATTGAAAAATAGATTCCAATGGAAAAATATAACAACTATTTTCTTAACAAAAAAAATTGAAAATTTATTTCTCACAATTTTATTTTTTGAGTTTTATATCAAAGTAGTTTTCCAAGAACATAGATTATGGAAAGCAATCAAACAAGTATTTTTCTAGAAAACTCATCTTAGATTTTGCATCTCTCACTGAATCTTATAAAACATAGTTCTCTTGCATGCTGTGATACGTGGCCACCATCTGGAATCGAACCCAAGGCATCTCCCCGAGACGCAAGAGGAGAGGTTGCCAAATAACCAGACCAAGACCAGATGGCAATCAATTCCTAGTCATGTAGGTTTTTACGATGTTAATGCAGAGCAAAGGGTATAAGAATCTATTAAAAGTAGTAAAGGAACATAGCAATAAAAGGACCTCTCCCAAGAGAGAGGAGGGGGTGTGGGTTGTTGGGGGGTTTGAAGACGATAAAAATCACCTAGCCTGGGAGTTTCAAAGGAAAGTTTTCTCATGACTAGCTAGCTAGGTTTCTACTAGCATAGAAAACCCTCCCATTCAGGAAGGAGATATAAAAGATGGTGCCATGATAAATTCAATGTTGCAGCTTTGTTGGAGAAATTCTAATTATTTCTCTCCTCCAAATGCATTAGCATAGGGTTAACATAACATATGGACATAAGGATACGCCTATCAAGGGACTTACATGGCATATACCATGATCTTGCATTAAATTAGTTATACTTGTCCATCAATAATCAAAGAGACTAAGAAACTATGGTCATAAGCACCAATATTGGACAATTTTCATGAGATTTTAGATTAATATCTTAGTCGTAGAATCAATTGAAGTCTCTTCATCTCAATTAGATTGATTTGTTATGGAACAATGTCTGCCATTAATTGCAGCTTTTTTTTTTTCCTAAAATTAATAGGCTAATTTCACCACTCTAGTATGAATTCATCCAAAGATATTAGAAAATAAAATATCTCAAAATATTCTTAAAGTCAACATAAGATTAATCCCTAATGCTTCCTCTAAATGCTCAATGATGAAAAGAGACTACCCAATCAGCAGCCACATTCATCTTATGGTGGATCTATCTAGCAATGAAGGTAATGTCCTCTCTTGCTAGCTCCCAAATATCCTATAGAAGGGGAAGGTAAGTCAACCCCCATAATCTATCTTTAAATTTAGCCAATCACAATTATAGAATCTCCTTCAAGAAAGATACAATTAGCCTTCAACTTTCGTCATGCATGGCTAACGCCCACCCAAGTTATCCTCACTCTGCTTCTAGAACTAAGGTGTCAAAGATCAAAATTCCACCTGCTATAATAAATCTGGAGTCTAGACCTCTAATCATAAGCCAAGGTATCAAAGATTGGACTTGCAGCTAGTTTTAAATAGAGCTTGAGCTAAAAAAAAGATGACCGTATAACAAGCTTCTGATGTCTAAATTTTAAAAAGGTTATATACTCTGTTGAGAATAAAATAGCTCCTACCAAAGTTTAGTATGATGTCCGATCTTAATGTAACACCATTTGTAGTAGCGACGCCCAAGTCTGAACCTTAGCCAAGATTATTCCCTGGTCAAACTAGATTTCAGAAGGTCGATCTTCAGATCTTATGCATCGATCAATCTTCTCAACAGTAACTCCTCCAGTTTTCTCCTGACGATAATAGACCTTACCAAACTATATTATGAACTTCAGCAAGACGAACTTAAATAGTGAAAAAAGTTGCTATCTGACTGATTCTGATTCTCAATCTAGAATAAGTAGCAATCATCTCATAGATATGAGGTCTCTTATAGTATCCGACCTTGACTTGCAGCTGATCTTGGAAATCGGCCGAACTCCACTACTTCATTCACAAATAATAGATTTCATAAATATTGCACCAAGAATTTTGGCTGGACGAATTTGAGTCAACAAGAGGACCTTGCCGTTAATATAAATCCAACCTTCAATCCGGAATAAACGATAGCCACTCTGCAAGCAGCGAATCTCAGTACCATATCCTAGCTTCAAGTCAACTATGGATATCCACCAAACTCTTTCAAGAGAGCCTGACCGCAATCCTCATTGAAGAATCTGTCATCCCCTTTTTGGCCTCCAATCTTTCAAATCAGAATGCCTATACCCGCTCTCGTTCGACCTTGAAGGCAGTCGAGCTTCTGAAAGCTGTCAAAGATAGCTTCGTCAAGATTCAAACTTACAACTCCGTTATAAATCCGTTATTCAATACTTAGAAGCTAACCTTCAAGTTCGGTCAGCCTAACTTTAAGTTCTTTATCCTAATATAAACATCTTATTACCAAACTCAAAAGCTTCCAAACTTCAACAAATATAATTCAACTATCAGCAAGTCATGAAAAATGATAGTCCATTCTCCGTACCAAACTTCAAGTGGTCCGAACGATCTTCTGACATTCTGGAATGACTGTTGCTATCTCTATTATTGGCTCTGTCTATATAAAGAAATTTTTCAGATACGTTATTCTTTCTAAGCTTTTAAACTTTTCTTTCTTCTCTAATTTTTTTAAGTATTCCGGAAGCTAACTTGACCGTCGAAGGATTCTACCAGAGTCATCAACCTCTGGTCCAAATTTAATTCAAACTTTTCTTTCTCCTCTAATTTTTCTAAGTATTTCGGAAGCTAACTTGACCGTCGAAGGATTCTACCAGAGCCATCAACCTCTGATCCAAATTTAATTCATAGATTTTGTCAGCAAAATCATCTCCACCATCTTCGGTGAACTTTGGCGTCCCATAACTTTCTGCGCCAATATATTTATTTTAAGCTAAACTATAAAAAGTGCCAAGCAAATGGGTAAAAGATGATGGCCACAGGCTACCTTCCCATATGATCGCCAAAGCGAAAACATGTGGGACAGCTGGTTCATGTATTCTTCGGGACCACAGTATACTGCAATCATGAAACACAAATTCAATCTCGAAAGTGGCCTCTCACAAATAATGAATCCCTCGCAAAAATGGGAGTTTCCAAAAAAGTTACCGAATTACTTTCCAAAAATAGTAACCTGACGAGGAAAATAGGATTTCTCCATCGACCACTTTGTTTCGTAGATATCAATGGTGTGCAACATAGGCTTTATTTAGACCTTTATAATTATATGCTTTGTACAAAACTTCGTTGGAACTCTCTATGTATATGCTTTGTTTCGTAGATATCAATGGTGTGCAACATAGGCTTTTTGTATATGCTTTGTATATGACTTGCAACCAAAAATAAATTATACACAAGAGAGGTGTTTGCTAAGAAATGTTAGAATAATTCTGATTATACTTTGTATATGCTTTGTATACGTCAAATTCTGAGTCTAGAAATCATTTTTTCTTCAAATACTTTTTTGTTTGAAGTTTATGGACAATTTTTAAAATCTATCTAAAATTGAAAGGTAAACCAACCACCTTCCTTAAATAAGTGGATGAAAATGAGGACAAGAAATAAATCTAAGTTGATGAGAAGAGTAGAGGATCGATTACCGGTAGTAATTTGCTGGAAAGTTTGGAAGAAAAAAGCAATCAAATCGTTTTGAAGAAGAATGGTTCTGTCCGTTCAATCTTGTACAGCATCCTAAACAGTTTTCAGAGATCGAAGCACATTTACTCTCCGAAGATAATTGATGAAGGCTCTGGAATAACTTGAAATCTTCGTTACATCATGTGATGATGCAACATTCAGCTACTAATTTAGTTTACTCTATCATATAGTTGGACATTTTCCTGTGTATCTTTTAATTATAATTGCTGAGCACCCGAGCCTTCTTCTCCTATATTGTTTAAGATAACTAGTGGACATAAATGGCTAAAGTTCTTATCCTTGATCTCTTCTTGTGATCTTATTTGGTGGCCCTTCAACTAGGATGGGTGTTAACGTAAAGTTTGTATGCTACCAGGTCCTTCTCTAATTTGTATGATCAATTTTCTCTCGTACCGGCAAAAGTGCGACCGCTTCCATCCTTACACCAGCCTTTGGTGTTTTACAGAGCTTCCCTAACTTTTGGATTTTGTTCCATCTCTGTAATTTTTTTGCTAAAATTTTGAGGATTAGATAAAATCCTTTCTCTCCCCGTATTTATTGATTATAATCCCCCATTCCTTTGGACTTCCGTAAATATTGCATCTTAATAAATTAGTAAATGGCTATTTTTCCAGCCTCTGAATTCGTCTAAAAAGGAAAAAAAAAAAAAAAAGTATCTGCAAGTACAACGTCCGTTATAAGCCCATGGTACAACAAACTGCTAATCATCACCAACCATGCACCCAAGAACATTATATTTCCGGTAATTATGTACATAAAAAAAAAAACATTTTACAGATTCCTCAAAGAAGAAAACATTTTATAGTACATCGAGCTGCAGAATAAATTTCACATACCTGCCAACCGTACAAAACAACAACTATGAGATAGGCATGATGATATTTATCATCTTTACAAGCTAAAAAACCTTTATTTGATGTATTGGGACAGCCACCTGAAACCATCACCGTAACCCATCTTGCGGACAATGCTGCACATAAAGAGCTCTATGGGCCGGATGTTGGTATTGGAATAATCAATTCTCCCCTTGCCGGTGGTGCAGTTTGCCAGGCCTAGATGGTAGCGTAGCTCATCCTCTGGAGCAGCATAAGGAATGTCTATCTTGTTCCCGAGGACAAGAAATGGAACGTTGGCTAGGGTTTCATCTGCCAGCAATGCATCCAGTTCAATTTTGGATTCAAGGAATCGCTCCTTGTCTGCTGCATCCACTATATATACAACCGCATCGACCTACAGCTTATACCCAGTTAGAGAGTAAAGCATTGCTTTGGATTTAACTCATCAGATCAATAAAAAGAAATAGAGTAGATTTCTGAAGTAGAAATTTTAGGAAAATATAGTTCAGGATCACAGTTTGCTAATGTAGGCAAGATATCCTGACATCTGCGAGCAAACACAAGGTAAATATACCGTTTTTATGACTATTTCTGATGAAAAATTTTCCTTTGTACAAGAAAATGTATGAAGCGTGCCATGTTTGATATCCATATCCTTAGAATTCAACAAGGAAATCCCTTTGCAACTTCCACGTTCATAAAAGTAAAGCCAAGAAGGTACTTGGGAATGACAACAATTCATTCCACATATCTTAGATTAAGGATCATTAGCCTTATCACCAGAATTCAAAACTCATTCTCAACCAACAAGAGGTGCCTCTTTCCAGCCTTAATAATGTTGAATGATCCTTCCATAAAAGAAAGATGGTTGCATTTAATTGCCAGAATATCATCCCGACCTTACGCACAGTCTACTTGTCCACTTCAAAGACTCAAAATATACCATTTTCCCTGTGAAATGACAGGAATTAGTTTGGAAATCACAAGCAAAACAATCCATGGTAGGCAAGAAGGAGACCTCCCATTCAATTCCAACATTTTCAAGGGTCTCTATTAATTAAAGATAGGGGTCTATTCCAACTTTCTCTTTGATTAGCACTTCAGAAAGCAATTTTCACATCTTGACCCTGCTATTTGGATGTTCCATGAAAAAAACCTCCTAAAGGCCCTTTCAGAAAGCAAAATTCACATTTCCAATTCCATTTTACTCAGCAGCAGGCACCACCATGGTTTGTCCTTTTGTTGTTGATAAGTTCTATCTCAGTAATCTACCATTAATAAAAGAGTGATTTAATTTCAGTAACTTCTGTTAAGAAACTTTTCTGTAGGCAAGTAAACTCTATGATGGTAGGTAGAACACGCAGAGAAAACAGAATTCATCAACAACAGAGAGAGAAACCAAGAGCCACGATAAGATCTTTCTTTTCTGTTCTTTTCTATCTATTTACTTCAAAGGATCACAAAAGCTTCTGGCTCATTAGCATGGTTGACCATATCAGTGAAAGGTACTGGGTTTTACGGTCTGGAATAATGAGATGTTTGTCCTATGCATACAGTTTCCTTTGGAGAATTAGTGAATGATCAAAGTCTGTGTCAAAACCTCATCTGAGCTGGACCGGATTTTTAAAAATAAATAAATATAAAAAGATATGGGAATGAACCTAGTGTGGATGGTGGATCAAGAAATGGCAGCTTAAGCAAATTCATGAATATCAGGAAAATGCCAGGCAAGTGATGAAAATCTCTTCAAGGACTACCATCAAGTTAGTAACAAAAAGATAATGGCCTATGAACCTGTATGACAAATTATAGCCATATCTTCTATTAGATCCAAAAACACCGTAAGTTTCTAATTGCTGTAGCAAAACTCAAAGGCATTTTCATCAAATAATTGCAAGTACAAAATGTTTGTAAGACAAGATGTGCTCTCCCAAGTTTCTCTACTAATCTTACTAGCAGAAAATTTTCATAGCCTCTCCAGAATCTCTTTGATTCCACGATTTCTCATCAGTACAGGCACATTTACATCTACAAATGTCAGTTAGATACAAGCAAAACTCACTAGAAATGATATTACCACATTACAAATGTTCATTCAATATGTTTTTCTTGACTCAGCAACCAATTGATGATTCAACAAAATTTGGAAATGCTTATAGTGGTTGTTAAGTTTGACGAGTTGTAAATTTCAAAAAAAAAAAAAAAAAAAAAAATTCAAGATACAGAAAGAGATGCTTGTGAAATGATTTTTCCTTTTCTCATTCTATTATTCATTGAGAGTGTGTGTGTGTGTGTGAGAGAGAGAGAGAGAGAGAGAGAGAGAGAGAGATTCTGCAATCTTGTATCAAGTAACTGCCAGTTTGTTAATTATTTGTTTATCAGGCGTCAGAGCTTCAACTAACCATCAGATCTCAATGTAGATCCATGGTTAACTTAAGAATAAAAGGTGGACCTCTTTGGCATCAATTATATTTATATGCATTTTTCATAAACAGTCATCTTGTATAATTATCTTTTGTTCAGGGTATTTAGACTAACACTATCTCAATCATACATGTACATACCAACTTAGACTGAAGCCTTGATGAGAACATGCTCTTTCGTCCAACCTATTTCTCATGGTATCAATCCAATTGTTGATCAAGATACTTCTAGGAGCTTCAGCACTGGGTGACACACAGATTGGCACTTCCACCGCTTGATCCAATTATGTGATTGATATCCTTGACGTTTGATCCATACTTTTTTTTTTGTGTGTGTTGGGGTTGGGGGGCGGCCGGGTAACTAATCCCAAAAATATATAGTTCATAGACACGGCTGCTCCATTAACTGTCAAACTAAGTACTAAAATTCCTTCTAAAAAGGCAAATAGGAGACATTCATAGGACACCATGTGAGGTTAGCCCAATCAGTCAACTAGCCTGTTCCAGTTACCTAAAGATGAATTTGGAGTCCTAGTTCTCTGGGGACCTTCATGGGTTAGGAAACCAGCATCCATCCATAGAGGACATAAAGAAAGGCTAATGGAGTTCATCGATACTCCATATACATTAGAATGAGGATAGAGAAAACCAACATGCTTGGTGATCATTGATAAATTGTTCAGTAGGTCAACCAAGGTTCAAGAGCACTGTGGCTATCTTCAGAACAAGATATGCTCTCGAATATCAGTATAAATTATGCTTATGCCTGACCAAGAGAATGACAATCTTGTGCACCCATGATTATGCTAACATAAGGACTTCTAGTAAAAGCCAATCTCTAAAACTATGACTACCATCGCTTTAAAAAAAAAAAAAAAAAAATGGAAACCCTTGATTAAAAGATAACCTAAAAAAATGGTGTTAACCACTTCCGATTGGAGGTAGATCGACACCCCATCTTTGAACTCAAGTTAAAATTGTGGTTTTGGTTAAATTTGACAGCAAACTTTTTGCTATTATTGGTGATGCTAGTGCTTACTTCACTGGTAGGAATAGCTATTTTTGAAAGAGCCTTTTAGTGCATTGAAAAATGTGATAAATTGACTACGGAAAAGATAGAAGTTCAACAGAAGAATGATAACATGGGCAGGTATATTGAAGAAGACGTTTTTAAGGGCTTCAATAATGAGATCATACGACAATTTTAGGACATGAAGATCCATCAAGGAGAACTGAAGGAGTAACCATCGAGCATCAGGAGATGTAATTAAAAGCTTATGTTCTACATGAATAAATGATATCTTACACCGTTGAATTTGGTGGATAATTTTGTGCAGTTTACCATTTTGAAATACATCAATTGTTTCATTCCATCTTTGTTTTGAGAAAAACTATTGCCTCCATGTAGAATTTAAATGATTGGATATTCAGATGACAGAAAGGCCAGTAAAAATAAATCTTGATCTGGATTTCCTGATTACTTTTTGTTAATAGAATCATAGTGAATAAGCCCATTCGTTGTTTTGTAAGCAGCGGAAGAACAACAGTTTCAAGAAGGGCGGAAATCAATACGGATATCAGGACAATCAAAAATTACATCATATATATAACCATATTCCTTCCTCCATAAGTCCAAATTCTTCAATAAACAAACCATATTCATATCTTAATATCAACTCCAAATTAAAGATAGATAGATAACAATTCTAGAAATTCTTTCACCACTGTAGCTAAACCGCCATAATCAAACCAATATATGAGAAGTAGAAAGAAGGACGGTGAAGTAAATTACCCTAGCGTAATAGTCCCTCCAGACTCTGCGGGCCATCCGATGGCCCCCCAAATCGAACGCCGTGAACTTGATCTTCCCGATCATCAGTTCCTCCGACGTCGGGAACTGCGTCGGTTGGTGCTGCGCCAACCTCTGCTCCCAAAAAGCAAAAAAAATATTAAACCCCTGAAGCAAAAACCGTACTACAACAGGGTGATGGACTATCTTTTCTTTCTTATATAAGAAAACAGAGGAAGAGAAATCTACTAAATTATTAGAGAGGAAAGGAAAGGAAAGAGGAGGAGGAGGGATGGAGGACTGGACTCGACCTCATCTTTGAGCATGTGGAGAAGGGTGGTCTTTCCGGCGTTGTCGAGGCCCAAGAAGAGAATCTTCGCCTCCTTGGCCGCCAGCCCCAGCATCGCCAGGATCCCATAGAACCACTCCACAAGGAACATCTCCCTCCCTCCCTTCCTTCACGCACGCTCACCGGGGTTTCTCACGCTTCCTTTTTCTTTCTTCCTTACCCTTTCTTAGCCACGAAGGGGTGGTGGTAGCTTAGAACGAGAGAGCATCCGAGCTCTCGTTGTCTACGATGTGGACAGAA
This sequence comes from Cocos nucifera, assembly GCA_006176705.1. NCBI lineage: Eukaryota > Viridiplantae > Streptophyta > Magnoliopsida > Arecales > Arecaceae > Cocos > Cocos nucifera. Next base: position 339,071 of record QRFJ01002197.1, on the reverse strand, counting down.
GGACGACGAACAACTCTCTCGCTTTCTTTCGGTTTTTGTGTCGCTGGGCTGGATCTGGCTGGGAGGAATTGGTTGTTCCGGAGGAACAACAGGTAAAGGCTGAAGGAGAAATTCTTCGCGCACCGGAGGCGGTGCAGCTCCGCACGTACGGTGCATAAAATATATATATATATATATATATATATTTCATCGCCGATCACCGTGGGCGATGAGCGCGAGCAAAGTATAAGAATCGGCTTTACCGGGCCATGCAAAGGTCGGTCCACAATTCAGGATGATCCACTATATTTATTTATTTTTTTGTGTTTTATATTATATTTCTTAGACTTTCCTATAATTTCTACCAGCAAGATTATTAGACTGAAACAAGGCTGAGAGATAGAAGGACATGATTACGAAGAAGTAGATGCTATTATTACATCACCCACTTAATTAATTAAAAGACTGGATTTACTTTTCGAAGAAGATATCAAAGTATTATTTTGTGACGGAGACTTGACGGAGACACTGGAGGCATGGGCGATGTTTTCAATTTGATTTTCAGGTTGCCCAGCTCAGTCATGGGCCTATTATGCCCAAGCCCAATAAATTTCATGCTGGGTTAGTTAGGCCCATAATTCGCTCTAATTCAGAATTCCTCCTGACAGTATATATTCTCCCACATGTAAAACTATTCCAGATTTGGATACCCAATAACCGATAGCAAGCTTATCGGCATCAGCTTGATTTGTAGAATTAGGTTATAGCCAAAAAAATTTAACAGACTAGCAACATTAATACAGCTTCCATTCCTTAGCCTTATATTCCCTATCCAACATTCCAAGCCAAGTGATTTAAGATGCACTAGATCCCTAACCTGATGGTAGATTTAATAGAAGTGATCCCACTTATAGTTTTCTACTATAATATCTATGCTAAAGCTCTAGGTTTGCTTGTATACACGAAGCATCCTCCTTTAGCGTAAAGTTTGAATTCCTTTTACATAAATTAGTCAAATGCCACTATATCTATGGTGATTTTGGCCCTCTCTACTAGTATATAGCATTTTTTTTCTCGCATTACTTAACCAAATTAAATGTTGAAATTATAAATATAAAAGAAATGCACATAACAACATAATAGTAGATATTAAGATCATGATTGAGACTATATTAAAAAATATTGCAAAGATGGTTCATCTGTTCATGACAAGGTTGTTCTTTGGAATGTAAGGTATTTTCAAATATTATAACACGATCTAGCAAGATTTCCTACCCAATTTGTTCTCTTGAAGTATGAAATAGAGCTTTGGAACAATTAGATGTATTGAGAAAAGTGATAATGGAATATAGCTCATTTCCTACGTATCATAAATATAGATTAGCACTTTTCTTCTTCATTTTTTTTTTCTTTTTAACGAAAGGGTGGTAAGACCAATAAGATTTTATTTAAATAATAAAATATCACAAAAAAAAAAAAGAAGGAAAGATAGGTACTGTCATGCGATGGCTATAGTTCAGTCTCGACATAATATACATCAACTACTAAAGTTCGATGGAAAGGCTATTTGTTCACTTGCGATTCACTATAGATCGATCTCGATCGGGCAATTTTTAAAATCGTCTTGCCTAATGTTTTATAAGACCGAGCGATTTTATAAAGTTCGCTACTAGACAAGCTGTTTTATAAGATGTGTTGGATCGCCGTAGCTCATCCTCGGCCTAATGTTTCTCGGCCTATACCGACCTAGTAAAATAGGTCGGCAGCATATGACTGGCAGCTACGGCAGGATGTTGGTTCACTGATGGTTCGCCATAAGTAGTATTCGGCCGAGCTATCGCCAAAAAACTCGTCAATACTGATCGAAGAAAAGTTATCAACATCCAGTCAGTACAATATTAGTCGGTTCTAGCCGACCAATGTCCGGACGATCTACTATTTGCTCATATACCGTCAATCAATCTTGGATGTTTTATTATTGATCGCCTATTTTTGAGATATCATCATTTACCAAATTCGTGCTCTTCCCAAATTAGGAAAGTCTGGATTACATGGGAGTCCCTCGCGATCCTGTCTTCCAGAAAAAAAAAAACATCTCTCAGTCAATCTAGAGCGACAAATTTGAAAGATCGTTAGAGTCTGAAACGAATACGACTCTAATTTCTCTCCTATAAATAAAGGAACTCCAAGATCCTTCAGGTATGCTCTCATTTTTTCGATGCTTTTTCTTCTCGTTGTTCTTCAGTTTTCTAACTTAAGCATCGGAGGATCTTCATCAGAGAAATCTTCGGTGAGAATTTCTATGCAGGAGTTTGGGCGAAACTCCAGCAGCAGTTTTTTCTCGGCTATGAGTTCCTTGATGGCCGACCGTAGATGAGGAGATTCAAGAGCAACAAGTAGAATAGCCAAAGGATGGAATTAATAGAGGAAACAAAAAAGCTCCCTTGATAGGCTAGATTGTATGAGCTGCCATTCCAGAAATTCTTGGTTACAAAAAGGATTTCTATTGGATACCTTTGTGCCACCGCCATCGAAATGTCTCCACAAAGATAATTTAATTTGTTGCATAAGCTTCAAGTGGGCTCCTTGTGATTTTTTCCACCGTTCTTTCATTTAGGGCGCCACTAATCATTTCAAGAGAAATGATGAAGATACTATATATATATATATATATATACACCATAATTTTTAAACCTTCTTTATTTGAACACGCTGCAACTTGCATTGTCGTAATGATCTGAAACAATCCTTTTTGGCTGCTCCAAAACAATCCTTTTCCTCTCTTGTAGTGAGCTACAACAAATTAACGTTTCCTTTCTTAGTGATCCAAAACAATCTTTTTCCTCATGTGGATACAAACTACGGCAGGACATGTTTTTGTCACATAACCATGGCATCATCTGCCAGTGTTATTCTTTGGATGGTCCAATACTGTCCTTTTACAAACGTAGATGAAGTCGTAACCAAGATAGCATGCAGCTGTGTCACATGAACCGTGACAGTGGCTTTCCCAGATCTCATCACACACCGAACTTTATAAATATCGTGTCCCCACGTAACATGGAATGCTTTTTGACAGAAATCCTCGGTCCACTAATAATTGACCACATTTGAAGGTCTTACCAAGCGCACTGGTCCCCTTTTATAACATCAACAAAGTCTTTAGCTGTTTCTAAACTGTCATGACTCATAAGAAACTTATTTACTAGAGCAAGTACATCGATCTCCATGGTAACTGACCCTTAAGTACCCATCAGCATGCTTCCATGACATTTACCAAACCTGACACATATTATCTATCCTGTTAAACTCCAGCACGGTGTTGTCCCTACAAACCCTGCAAGTGTTGCTAAATCCAACCTGACATGATAAAGCATGAATAGCATGCTCATTTTATTTTAAGATTCGCCAACCATGATGGGTTGTTGGAGCATTGATGCTTATTAACGCCTGGGCTGATAGCTAGTAGTACTGCATCTTGCCCATGTCCCGTGCATTCACGAGTTCATGTAACAGTAATAATGGCGATCACCATGAATATATGGACCTGCAGCTATAACATTAGGACTGACATTACTACATGGCAGCGTCCGGCAACTTGAGTCTCGATCAGGTGCAGCCCAGTAGACAGATTAATATGCGGATGGTGAAGTAGTAGCTCGAGCTAGCCAAGAGCATGGTCAACTAGGTTACAGTCACACTGACGGCCTACCTCCTGGCTTTGCCGGTCCACGGACTTTGCACATTCTGAGGCACATTCAAGCACAGTCCTTGAGCATCTCAGCGTGGTAAAGACGTCTCATGAGTCCGTACGTAGGAGCCACAAAAGCCACCACGGATGACGAGCTCCATAAACGTTCTCTGAAAACGAGGAGATGGTGGCATTGATTGGCAAAATGATGATGAACTCGCGTGCAAAATTGGGCCTTGCAGGGAATCCATGCATGTGGTTATTGCTAACACCGACTGGTGGCCGGCGCTCGAGAGGTGCACGGCCTAGCTTAATTTGCGGCATCGCTTTGGATTCCGTTAGAGGTCCGAAGGAGGCAAGCAGCTTGCGAGTTGGTCATCCTCGGTTGGATCCCAACTCAATCCAATATATAATTAGTTCAGATTATAAAATATTTTAACTTAATTATATATATATATATATATATATATTAAGTATTTAAAATATCATATTTATATTTTTTTTAATTTTATATGATTTCAAATTTTTAATTATGATCAAAATTTGAATTTGAGCTCAAATTTAGGTTTAAATATGGCCTGATTGATTTTCATACGACATTAAGTTGATTTTAAGTATTGTATTTTTTTTTTAATCAAATTATATTTGAGTTTAGATGTTAAAATTCAACTGATCTTAAATTTAAATATTTTGAATCGGATCCGATTCAAATATCTAATTACTCAATTTAACTCGGTTTCATTGCATCTAAAATCCACGTTGTAGCATTGGCATGGTGAATGGCCAACTTTCGCCGTTTCTTTCGTTCCTCCAACCATCATGCTCAAATTCTTCGGCTTTTCAGCATTCTTCGTCTGTAGCCATGTTTTAGTCCACGAGTTATCGGACCCAACAACCATGCCGCCATAATGAGAACAGCAACGCCTTGAAATCAATCCCATTGGGAGTAGTTGGTTCATTAACTCCAGCGCTCATGACTCATCTGGCTGGAGCCAGATGGAATCACCAAGACATAGCCCAATCTTGTAAGCCACTTGTCACAATCACTGAAAAGCCCAGGCTTCCAGGGGAGGATGAATTGGGTGTTATATAGGTGGTAGGGAGAAAATTCAAAAAAAATTACAAACCGTGGAGGGAGATGAGAAAGGCGACGAACAGAAGCGGCCAAAAGGGAAACAAAAGCCAAGGGGAAGCTCTGGGTTGCCACTTTATGACGTCCGGGTGGGAAAAGTAGTTTGGGGTTTTGGAAGGATGAAACCCGCTTTTTATGCATAAGCTTTGCCTTATTTTAGCTTTCTTTCTGTTGGCTTCGCAACGTCTCGCCTTTGGGACCGCCGGAAAAAAAAAAAAAAGGCCAATGCGGCCATAAAGACTGTGCCAGACCTGGTCGATTCGGACGCTGATTCGTATACGATCACTATAATCTTTTCCCGTGGTAGCCGCAGATTCTTCGCCAAATACCTACCTGCTGTTAATTATTATTAGTAGTTTATTAGTTTAAGATAATGTTGCGCGACTCTCGGTACTCACAAACAGTGCCCTCCTACCTTGTCATAATTACGGAACATGATGTTCCAGTGACCCGTCTATGATACACCGTATTATTGCTGTGTTTCAGCTGATGGATGGTGTGGGTTGATACGGCTTCGGAAAGGGGATCTTGGCATTGTCACATCAAAAAGATCAGACGGCGCATGTCGGGGGATCAACGTACTCATTACCCTTATCGCCTCACGGGTACTTCGCAAAGACCGGTGGGTCCAGCGGCATCTGACGGTGATTGGACGGGTTGCCTTTCTTCGTTCCCTGATTTGTAAAGAAGTGCATGTATACAATTTTTTCATCACGATCTTACCCCAATCAAAGGAAAAAAACGAAGTCCGTATACACACCGATGTAGGATCTCTCATCACGAGCTTCGGCTATTAATTAGTAGGTTTAGACACGTAATCAAACAAAGCAGTGTACCTGGATGCACGTTTAGTTTGAAAGCAGAAGTTTTATAATTGGGGTTATTTAAAAAAATCACAGACACCGCCCGCCATTAACGGCACCGTACAATTTATCCGGCAGGCCACTGCTAGGTGGCATCTCCGTTATTTAGTCTAAAATAATGGGCGACTAGTTAGCGCGTCCTTCATAAACGTCTCACACCGAGCTACCCTTCTAGGCCGCTGCAACTCGCTTTCTGTCATCACGTGGTTGCGAAAAAGGAATCATCATCACCTGCCTCTCTCTCTCCTCTCGAAAGGGAGATTGGGCGGCGGGGCGGTGGATCCCGGCGATGTTGTGAGTTCCGGTCGGCTTGCGTGAAATTTCCGGCGATGTCGACTGCCGGGAGGAGTAGACGGACCGTCGCGTGCTTTGCTGTAGTCCTGTTGAGCGTCTGGCTTCTTCACGGATTTGTGTGCTTCAACTGTCGGGCGATGGCACTTCGGATATTTCCGGTGAACTCCGGAGGTAAAAGTAGGGGGGCACCACTCATCGGGCGGAGGCCCATTCCTCTCCGTCCCTCGACGGCGGCCGTCGGTGGTATGCATGATAGCAAGCGGGTGGTGCCCAGCTGCCCCGACCCGCTGCACAACCGGTAACCATATCTCTCTGCCAGAATGCCGCTGTCTTTTTTCCACAACTACGGATTAAATGGGGAGCTCTTTTGTAGTTTTTTCCTTTTTTTTTTTTTAATGCGTATGTATAGATGATGAAGGGAGGAAGAGGAGGCTTTGTATTAGTAGAATCTCCTCCATTTGTAATTTAATTTGTTCTTAAATCAATGTTGTTACCTTACTGGAAATGTAACCAAGAGAGGAGATTCTTGGCATACAGAGTCTAGTCTTGTTTAGGTCTGAGAGAAAAACTTGCGGAAATAAAGTCATATATTTTGTTCCATGATACCTCTCCACTTCCAAAATTTCTCTCTTCTCATCTGTTATTTTATTAGCGAAAAGGAGGGGGGAGGGGCTTAACCAGAGCGAACAAGAAATTTCATTTCTGAAATCTCTCTCTCTCTCTCTCTCAATCTCTCTCGTTCCTGTATTTTTTTAATTTCAGTTCTATCTTCTTGTATTCTGATATCGAGGGTTTGGATTTTTTGGGACGTGGTATATTTACCAAACCAAGCAAATAACCACGGGTTACCAGACTGGAAATCGAAAAAGGTGTAAAGACTTACCATAACTGAACGTCCGCATAGGGGCGTAATGTATGGCGGATCTGTGTCGTTGACCGCGTAGAGCTGACTGTTCGGATTTGGAAGATGATAATTAATTACTAACCTACCTCTTCTTCTTTTTATCACATAAAATGGAAAAATTTCCACCATATTTTGCGAAATTTAAGATAGATTATCATAGATCTTATAAATGTACCATGACGTCGGTTCATGTTTCGGATACTTTTGTCATTAATGGAAATGGACAAGGGTATTTAAGTCATCGAACCATCATTGTCTGGGTAAAGGTATGGGGCAGGCTGGGAGGGGGAGGAGGGTGACGCCATAATTCTCCAGCCATGTTCGTATGTGACATTTTCCTTCCTTCCCTCCCTATCCTTTAACGACGGCATTTCCAAACCTATGCGAGCTGATGATCCACAGTCCAATGGGCATCAGGTGGGTGATCTGGACGGTAGATCTGAATCCGCATAAGAATTTGGTAAATGTGAATCCGCATAAGAATTATGCTGCTGCGGTTTTGGATTAGCTGGTGGCAACCGGCGGTGAGAGGAGATTTGTTGGCTAGCGGTTGGATGGGAATCTCATTGACCCGCATCTCACCACGTTTGTTGCATTCATTAAATATTATTGGATCGATATGACTTATAAAAGATTAAGATATTTGTGGTTTTTAATTTAATTGTTATCCGAACATCTCTTCACGTCGTTCAAAAACGCTATTAGTCTGAGTTCTCCTGCTGCAGAGGCCATGTGAATTTGCTTTTGCTCCCCTTGATGGAATCAAAATTGGCCAGGTGTGAAATCTGTGGTGGCGTTATTGGTTTCTGCTGCTCCTTCAGTTCTTGCTTTTAAATATTCAGGTCTAAAGCAAGTTTTCTTACAATTTTCTCATCCAAAATACTCTCGAAGACTTTACTCACTCAAATTTCTGACAACCCAAAAAGATAACTTATTTTAGTGGATGATGGAAACGTGATCATTTTTCAATTGGGACGACAAGTCGACAGGTTAAGAAGTAAATGATAATATATTTTTGAAAGCCTGCTGAAATCGACTCCAAATTTGTAACTGTACTAAATATATAAATTCATCGAGGGAAGAATGTGGAAGTAATCCATCATTATGTGTAGAGAAATTGGGAAGTTCCAAGGGATTCGTCAAAAGGATCCTCGAAGTCTTAGAATTAAGAGCTCAAAAGAGAGAAGTTTTATTTTTGTCCTTATATATCTCTTTCAAGCCTCCTCCAAATCTTTTTGTATGCGTCCCAGAAGGTATCGGATGATCCTGTAAAGTCAGCAAGAACGGCCAAATTTGCCCAGGACAAAAATGTTTCAAACATTAAGTTCGTGACGGGGGAGAAGCAATGATTAATTAAAAAAAAAGCCGAAGCAAAATTATTGTAATGGTCCGAAGGATTCTAAAATAAATAAGAATAAAAATGATAAAATAAAATATAGTTAAATAATATTTGGTGATCCAAATGAGGTTATCATGGTAATCTACGGTCAGGATTTACCCAAATTCTATGATTATCTCATCACTAGTGATCTAAGATCACTGTATTTTGTAGATCATGATCCGGTGATTAAGGAACGAATAATTTATTTGATATTATATGAAAATCTAATATTATTGGTCATATAATATCAAAATTATTTATAATATATTTCATAAAAATATAATTATTAATTATATATAATATATTATAAATAAAATATTATTATATTTATTAATATATTAATAATAAATAGAGTATATAAAAATATATTTATTAGTTCTATAAATTAATAATTCTTAAAAAATATATTAATTATTATTATATAATTAATATTTATTTATACTTATAATATATTATTTATTAATATCAATATCTATTTTGATGAAAAAATTAAGATAAATAAAATAAATATATTAAATATTTTTATTATATAAATATAAAGTACAATAAGATTTTTTTATTATAATTTAAAATTATTATTGAATAATAATAAGATAATAATATGATTAATAATATATTTTTATGATAATAATTTGTTACATAGAGAAATATTTTTATTCTTATATTTTAGACCAACATCATTGCTCGAAGATAATCTTGGATTTTCAACATCCTCGAGAATGGATATTGAAGAATAATTTGAGGAGTGTGGATGATTTAAAATCACTACCATATAGGATTACTATGATGCAATCAAATATAGTGATTTGATCATCTTTATCCATATTGCCTTTTTGATCTTAGGTAGATCATCCCATATCAAATGCCTCCTTGTAATTGAATTGGACAGAGGCTCTCTCTTTCAACTTTTTCAAATTAGTTTAATTGATTTACGTCGTAATTACAAAGCATCTGGATATATTTTTGTTGGAAAAAATGATTCAGACGTGATTCAATAAAAAAGTTTAGAAACAGTTCATGGGTAGATAAAATTTAAAATTAGAATTATAACTTGAAAAATATGAATCTTAATACAGCTAGGGATTTTTAAAATATCTGCGAACTTATTTATTTAAAAATAAGTAGAGAAAATAAAAAAAATAAAAGATAGAAAAAAAATCACAGCTACCAATGGACCATTAAACATATAAAAGTTTCTTAAATTCATGATGAATAATTTATGAATAAATTATAAATTTCATGTATAATTTGGGCAAAATAGCATAGTTCAAGATTCACTTATTTTTGGAAAATCATTTGATCATTAAAAAAATCAAAAATATTTTATAATTTTAAATATTTTTAAAATTATATAACTATGATTTTGTGCTAATAATTTTGTACAACTGAGAGTTGCTCTCCTCCAAAGATTGCTAAGCTCTTGATCTCCACTAACAGGTACAATTCAATCCACCGTGATTTTGTACAATCACACAAGATTTTACGAGCTTGAATCATAATAATTTTGATAAAATGCAACTGATAAGTTATAATACAACTTAATGGCGGATCATGCACGTAAGGCATAATTTCCCCAGACAAACACAATAAATACGTAAATCTTCTGTAATATTTATCCTTGTCTTTTATCTCAAGATGGAGATGGGAAGGCAGCTATATTTTCAAATATTTTTAAAAATTTTATAAAAAATATATTTTCAAATATTTATTTCTATAAAATATTTTTAATTTTAAAATATATTTTGAAAAGTCCAGAAACTGTTTAAACAGAAACAACAAAATTGAAGCATGCCTAAAAAGAGGGAGAAAATAAAAATAAAATAATAATAATAATAAACTCATCTCATGGATGCAAAATCCACGGCTGAGAGCCACCAGGCTGTCCAACCACGGCCCCCGCACGTGCTGCACGGGCGCTCCTGCCCGCAGGCCGATGCCCGCGCATCGCGCGGGGATATCAGATCCCGTACACCTCCTCGTGCAGTCCGTTTCCTTCTCCCCCAATCCACCGCGTCAATTCATCTGTTCCCCGCTCATCCAAGGGTCCCTTCTCTCTCTCTCTCTCCACCAGTTTTCCCGACCAAAATATACTTCGGAGCCCAACCACGGTACCAAAACTTGGTCTATCCTCCGTGTCGAAGCCTCCTCAACTTCACCAATTTCCGCATGCCGTATGGCATGGAACTCCCATTTTTGGTACCCTAGCTTCGCACCATAGGGTTCACGTTGGGACACTGGCCCGTGACGACTGCGGCGGGTCGGAGCACCGCCAGGCCATCTCCACGTAGCCTCGTTGGCTTTCGAGCACTTCGGCACAGTCACAGCGTTGTACGGCAAGTAATTTTTCTTCGATTTTCAAGCAGCCACTGGATCTATCCAAGTACCGCAGACCTAACGCTGCTTGAAACCAGAGGCTGAGGAGTTCTCTCCTCCACCGGGTGGCCCCAAGCTTTCTCATGTACTGTGTTTTTTTAAAGGATTGTCATGGTCGTGGCAAGTTGGTCCTTGGTGTTTGGAGCGGCCGGCACGCCATTAAAGACTTGTGTGGAAGTTTGAGCCTTTGAGGCTGCTTACCTGGTCGGCGCCGTGGCTTTCCTGGGACTGGTTCGATCGCTGATGATGGCAGTAGATGCAGAAGATGCTTGTTGATTAGATTCACTGTTTTCATTCCCTGGATTGATGCCTTACGGAAAGGAAGTAAATATTGCGAGTTATTAATTGGATTGTTCAACTAAAGCTATTAAATTTATCTATTTGTAGGAGAGGGGGACAAAAAAAAAAGGGGGGGGGGACGGGCGAACTTGTTTGGTGGTAACATGCATTAAAAGTCCTACCTTGCTTGAACCATAGATCAAGCATGAGACATCGCACCGATCGATATGAATGCTGTCGTCTTCTGAAGTAAAGAGAAGAAGAAGGTGACCTCACCCGCAAGAATATTGGTTTTGTAAGCTTTGATCAATAATTCAACTTGAAACAACTTATTTAGAGAACTCCCATATCATCAAGCTCAAGCTGTGAGAATAAGTTGGGCCTACGAATGAATTCACTTCTAAAAGTAAACGTTATAATTTGAAATGCTGCCATATATGAGGAGACACAAACCTACTCGCAATAACTGCCGCTATTAATTTATTACTACACAAAGGTCCATCACTTTTTCTTATGAAAATTTATTGAAGATGGTACCGTACTGATACTAGAGCTACCCTGGGCTCTTAAAATAGCAAGGTAGATTTATTTGTTGACCTTCAACCTTTTTTGCCTAACCTTTTTCTTGATCTAAAATTTTCATTTATCCGTTTATCTTAGGATCACAACAACTTGCAGCCTTGAACTGTGCTTTTCTGCTTAAACAAGCTAATACATGGAAATAGATATAGTTACCATTTAGTCTTATATTTAATCATTGATGCCCTGTAATTTTTGTAAAATGATAATTTTTCCACGTGAATGGTAGATCTGTTAAGAAAAATGCTTTGAATTCGACTCATAAAGAGCCCACAATGAAGATCATAGCGAGAAAAAATACATAAAGACAACTAAGATCTGGAGTAGGCCTTAAGCTGATCTGCAAGTGCAAGACCTGCGAGCTGGACATGGCCCAGTAGGCATGTGGCCAAGCACGGTGCATGCATGACCTAGGCCAGCATGCGAGCACACAGCCCAGGCGAGTGTGTGGCCCAGGACGTGCATCCACCCATGCAGCGCGCCTTGTGCATGGAATTGGATGCAGTCCATCATGGACCGCACAGGATTCCATAGTCCACGCAAGCACCATGGATCGATGCGGTTCATAGATAAAAAATCATGGCTCACAGGCTATTTTTCACGATTTAGCGATCGTGAGAGTTTGCGGTCGTAATTGAAAGGGCCAAAAAATTTATCTTAATTCTAATTGGAGACAAGACCGATCTGGGCTGGGTTTGAGCCATTTAAAAAATCCTGTAGGCAGAGACAAATATGTGGTGATAGTGACACATGACAGAGAGTCCTAAAGTATGATCAAAGATCTAATCTACAAGAGTAGCAGATCCTGAAGGATACCTATAAAGAGTAGAAATAGAAGGCTTCAAATAGACTGCTACACAGCGGATGGTAGTTATTTCAGGAGATCTATTAGAGAGAAAGAGCTTTGTGAGTGAGTGCTTCTTATTGAAAGAGAAGAATTAGTGTACGAGGATTGAGGATGGGATCTCTTCTTATAAAATTTTTTTTTATAGTAAAATTTTGCATGTCCTGTGGAGGTAAACTTTACACCAATCTATGTATTTTTATTTTTTATTTTTATTTTTATCATAATAAGTGATACCAAATTTCTAACAAATATTTTCTAAGGTCTTAATCTTAAATATCTTTTTCAATTTCGAGGTCTTGAGCTAGACATATCTTTTTTTTTTATGGTAAGAAAAGCTCTGCTTAGGTTGTATCAAGAATTTTTTCCATGATCCACCATATGTTTTTTTTAATATTGTGGAAAAATGGTACCTTTCAGATCGTTGCAGTATGGTCCTCATGTTTCTTGAAAATATGTAAATAAATCGTCTGTTAGCGTACGTAGGAAATCAAACTCTAGTTCTAACATAATATGCAGAAATGCTAGCTCAACATCTTCCGACTTTGTTACCTTGAACACTCGTACAGGCATTTTAAGAAGTAACTTGGTACCACATACCCAAGGGCTTATCGGATATCTTTAATGCATGGAATGTCAGACTGATGCATCATAACTAAAAAGTTTAGATTTTTCTTTAATATAGAAACGAAAGAGGTAGTTATAAAGTAGAATGTTGCTATATCAAGTCAAGCTTTCTTTAATGTTGCTATATTCATGAAAAGATTGGCTGAGCTTGATAATAAGCTTATTCAAACTAGTGCAATCAGGAAATTAACTAAGCTTACAGCTTGATGAATAAACAAACCAATGCCAAACGCTCTACGCTCAGAAAGTGGTGAAAAGTCGAGCTTAATTGTCTCTATAAAATGCTCGTTCAAGCTTGTGGATATATAGGAGATAAATCAACGTTAAATATGATCAGTTTTAGCTCGATCAGTTACCAAGCCAAGGTTGAGCAGCCCTAAAATCTTGGTTCAAATGGGCTCATTTCCTCCTCTTTTTTATTTCACATAAAAGAAATATGCTCAGCTACCTGCATGAAAGTGATAAAATTAAGCTAGCCAAGTAGGATTATCCTAAGAACAAATCGATGTACGACTGAAATCGGATCGGATACCAATATATCCATATCTATATTTATTTTATCTAACGAATATAAATATGAATATAGATATTATTTAGATGAAAAATTCATATCCATATTTGTTTTAAATGGATACGGATATAATTCGAATACTAGAAGTATGAATATAATTTAGATAATTAAATTTTATTATTATAGAATAAAAAATATTACTAAATAAATAATAAATTAAGTTAATAATATGTTTATATGATTATATATATTTTTTAAAAATTAATAAGTACTATATAAAATTATATATATATTTGGATATTGGGATATGGATTGGATAATTGTCTATCAATATCTATATTTATTTATTTTTAATGAATATGAATATGGATATGAATATTAATCGAATTTTTAAATTTTTATTTATATCTAAATTAATTCAAATACAAAAATGGATCGAATGGATAATATCTATACTATTTTTATTTTTAGATCGATGCATAGTATATAATAAAAAGTTTTGGAATCTGTGACTTTCTAGTTTTTGTAGGAAAATAATGTATGATATATACCAGTATTTGTGTACTTGATGCTAGAACCGATGCATCTTGTATCGATACTTGGATGTCGTGCATATGGTGCCAGTACAAATGCATATGGTGCCGGTACAAATGCTGAAAAAAATGGCGGATCGCCATGGTAAACTGCATATATATATATATATATATATATATAGTTGGTTCTCCCTCAAAAAAAAGGCTAACAAGCCTAGGAGACCGGCTAATGAGACCGCGGCTATAGATGGCTGGGAGCCAAGCCGCGTAACGTAGGTCCCTGCAGCTACGGAAAAAGATATGGCGATCACTCCGGTTCTCACCGTCAGAGATGATGCTCCTGTTGTTTATTAAAGCTGGGATGTTCAAATAGTGCCTTTTATCGTTTTGCGACGAACGAGTCTGCAGGATGTAGTTTCTTACTCTGTATTTCCCTTATATCGTCTCGTTTTTTTATGCGATCTCCGTACTCATACGCTCCTGCTCCGTCTTTTAGATGAAACGGGGCAGCTCGATCCTACCTTTTGGGCTCAAAGAGAAGAGGGAGTCTGTTTTTGTGTGCTTTGTGAACTTGGAATTGTTCACTACTAGGCCTCGAGCTTTGCCTGATGGCATGAAGAGGTAGGATCCGGAAAGTGAGTAGCTCAATTAAAAAGGATGAGCTAATTCATTAGCCGGGTTGCATGGAAGGTTACTTCATCAGCTATTTTGCAGTTTGATTAGCCAAAGGTGCATTACATTATCGCATTTGCTCTCACTGCATGTTTCGCACCCGCAATATTATTATACTTCAGTATGACCTCGAACTGGTCCCTCCGTCAACCACAAGGGTCTGGAAAATTGTGACATGGATATTCCAACTTCTTTTTCTTTTTCTTTGGCTAAACTCTGACCTGTGTCACCTTCACATCCTTCGTGAGCTTCAAAATTTCTTGGGTGACCGGCTCTTTTTGTTGTGTTGATGATGGCTGAGAATGCGAAATCTGTGTACCACCAACCTCGTGAAAATGGGATGCTGCACCAATCAGCTAATATATATCTACATATCTAGGCAGCAAGATCATGTATTAATTGCGAGTTCATAGGGCCCAAATTGTGATAAGCCGGCAAGATGGACTCTCTTAAGAAGAGAGTGCTTTAAATCACAGGTTAGGTGGTCAAGGATCAGGTGCAATGCTTGTGCAGGAATTCTAAGGAACCAAGCATGGTGGATTTCACCACCCAGCAGTCGAGTCTCCTTTCTTGTTGTAAAATATTATATCATAAGCAGGCGGAAACATTTTGCAACGGCAAAACTAGCAAAGCATCAAATAAAGAAGAAACAAGATCGATTCCAAGGTAAAAAAGCAGAATATCACCAGGAAAAAAGATAAAAAAACAGAATGCAAGTTAACTTTATGAAATATCGAAAGGAATCGGGCTACAAGTGCAAAAGACTCAAGCTTGCTGGTTTCCTTTAAGCTAAGTAGGAAACCGGGTGGAAGAGTGCAAGAGAAGGAATAGCTTTCTACATGATGTCATCATTTGGGCTGCGGCAATGTCCGGCCCAATCATGCATTGCGGTTCCCTTCCCCGTCCTCAAGAGTCAGGCCAACCACTGCCTTCTCCGTGTGGTTCACAGAGAATTCCGTGGAATCGGGGTGGAAGATAATTACTAAAATTTAATTCCAAATGTGACATGCTTCAGGATAATACTTTCCCTAATACATTTATTAGTTCAAAAGGAAAGACAAAATAGCAAACAAGGCCGTAACCGAGTGGCTGCACCACTCTTTTCTTTAGAGAGGAAATTCCATGGTGAATTTTTGGCCTTTTTTCTATGAGGAGGGGCGTGTGCTACATTAGCTGGTTTAGTTCTAATGTCATGAATTTTTGGCTCCCATCCAGCACCCCCGAGCTTGGTTGTGGTTAAGAGAAATAGACCACACCCGGCCTTATCCAATCAGAAACCACCATGCCACAGTCTAAAGTGCCTTCAGTTGAGTTAAAAACACATAGCTACAAGGCTCAGCTATCCCAAGGCAGTAGAGTAGCCCAGTGGTTGGTCTAGTTATCAGATGAATCAGTTCCATAGTCTCCTTTGTGTTTAAACGATTTAAGATCTGCCAGTCATCCACCGTTCATATGCCCCGGAAGTTGGACTGATCCACAGGATCTGGTCTATGTAATAATCTTTCCCGTGGTTGTGCCCTCTTATGTTTCAGGGATGTCCTTTGTGCCCTCGCGTGTGCAAGGAAACTTGGGCGCCGTGAGAACCACGGATCACCAGGGTAATACGATGGCCGCTGCTGGGCCGTGTGGAAGCTCCCCGGGTTTAGTAAACGAGCTTGAGGAATGCAAGGAGTAACCGAGTGCCTTCATTTGGATCATCTTTCATCCATGTACGCCAACTCCATTGCATCAATTACATTGCTTGCAAGCCTCTCAACTACTAGAACAGCCACCAAGCATGACACTCTAATGTCGTCTACAACAAATTTCAATTTGGAATGATTCATTTGGTTTCTTTTATATTTTACTCTCATTTCCATCTCTGCTATCTAAAGCATATATATATATATATATATATGGATCTGGTCGATTGAATTTGAGTTCAGATCCAGCTATATTAAAATTGGACGATGAGGATTCCACATCGATGATCCAAGTCGTTGGATGTAATTTTCTATCTCAAAACTATTTGTATACCAAAAATTAAATGATCTGAAGATCCCTAACTTATGCATCAAGCGATCAAAAAATACATCAATTCAATTTTATCTAGGCTATCCAAATTTTGACTACTTGATGCATGAGCTAGGAATTTTCAAATCATATGATATTTTATATGCAAGCAGTTTTGAGATAATAGATCATATTCAACGGCTTGGATCATTGATATAGGGCTCCTATTATAGAATTTTGATCTGATCAGATCTGAATCTAAATCTGATCGATCTAATTATAGCCTTATCATATATATATATATATATATATATATATATGAAAAGGGACTCATATTAATTTTAGTTGGTAAGCAACATCACATTTTCGACTACCTTCTACTTCTTTTTAATAGTAAACTTCATTGAATTAGTTTTTTTGGAAAAATATTCAAATTTATGAATTATTTGCTTGAATCTTACTTTTAGAGGAGAGGGAAAAAACAAACTTACATATCGCAATAGCTCGTGCTCATGGACTATAATGATGTAGATGAATCATCGAACCTGATGTTGATTATTTTGATCACTATGAATATTCAGAAGGATTACCAAACTTGAAATGTATTATTTTCACCATATAAGGACTCGATGTGGATCATGTTGGCTACTACGAATAGAACTAGATAGAATTTATAAACAAAATCAGCCATACTAAAAAGCTGAATCATGTACCAAACTTCAAGAGGTTATAAATTGATCATACGATGTCAAATTGAGATGATTTTTTTTTGGTAAATTGAATATCATTTCGAGATCATAACTTTGGAACAATTTATAAAGAGGCCAAATCAGACAAAAATTCCATCGTTCAATCCTCAAAATGAGCTGGTCAAATTAAAATTTTCTTTTTAGAAGATGGAAAGTTATTTTTAAATTCATAAAAAATTAGACGGAATGATAGAGCGCAAAGTTGATATAGAAATCAAGATCTATCTTCTATAAAATTTTAATTTTTTTATTATTTTTTATATTCTTAATCTTTTATAGAGATCTAGTCTTATTTAGGCTAGAAAAAGAAGTTCAATCCAAATTATTTAAGGATGGATGTCTTTTTAGAAGATAAGAAGAGAAATCCGATCCGAATTGTATAATGACGGACCTTACTATTATAAATAGAGACTATATAACTTAGTTTTTTATACGTATAATTAATTAATGATAGAAAGGAGGATATAAGCCCTACTTTTGTAACTTCTATCATCTTTTTTTTTCTTTAAAAAGATCTGAGTTAAGCAGATTGAAGAAAATCTTTTCTTTTATCAATCAGATCAAATTGATATTAGAGCCATACTTATACTTGGGGGAGTCCCAACATGATCCATTTGGATCAAGTTAGTATCAGAGCTTCAGTTCTCTATATTTATAAGAGATCCAGATATGCGAGCAATATGAGCAGTCGGAAGAAAGGTTATTCATGTTTGAAGTACATTAAAGGATAAAAGGCGAATATAGTTGCTACTTTTATTTAGATGGATGATAAGATGAAAGAATATCTCCCATAACTAGAGGAGAAGATTTTCTAACTCATTCAAATTTTGTCTTGATTGATGGTGTCTTTAACACAAGCACCAGCAACTTGTATAACAAAGTTATATTCTACCTCTAGAAATCAAAATATCATCTAGGAAAAAAGACTAAGGATGGAAATCATCTTCCAGCAAAACTAAGCAGTTCAACAACGAGGCAAAGCAATAATTTCTCATCTTCAATTCTGATTTAGCAGGAGCTAAATCCTCTAAACAAGATGAGCTTTAATCCAAGTAGTTTATCAAACTCGATAGGGATCATTTTGATCTCTACTGATATTCAAGAGATCATCAGACTCGATATAAATCATTTTTACCATTATGAGGACTTGATATGGATTATATTAGCTACCATGAGTAGAGCTAGATAGAATTCGGAGTAAGATCTACTACATCAAGAAGTTAAATTGCATACCAAATTTCAATAGACCATAACTTTATCATACGATGTCTAATTATGGATATCTTTTAGAGATCTACAATTTTAGGACAGTCCCTAAGAAGGTCAAATTGGATTAAAAATCTATCATTTAGGCCTTGAAACGGACTTGTCAAACCAAAATTTTCTTTTTCGAAAAAGACTTTGATCGGAACATTTCTTCTAATCTGTGAAAAATTAGGCAAAGCAATAAAAGACAAAGTTAATATGGAAGTGAAAATCTATTTTTTATAAAAATTTAATATTTTTTTATTATTTTTTATATTCATCATATTTTATAGAGATCTAATCCTATTTAAATTAGAAAAAGTAATCCAATCCATATTATTCAAGAGTGGATGTCTTTCTGAAAGATAAGAATAGAAATTCAATCCAAATTATACAAAAGCAGATCTCATTATTATAGATAGGGGCTATATATATATATATATATATATATATATATATATATATATATATATATCAGATTTTGATATAAAGAATTAATTAATAAAAAAAGAAAGATTTAAACCTTATTTTTATGAATTATTTCATCATCTTTTTTTTTTTTTTACTTTTTTAAGAGATCCGAGTTGAGTAGATTGAAGAAAATTTTTCTTCTCCCCAATTGAATCATATAACATACTTGCGGACTATTAGTAAAAGTCAGAGAATGTATTATTGTTGATAAAGGAGATGAATTATTATGCACCATTGTTGTAAAACAAAAGCACAGACATGTAGTTTCTCCACTTGGTTATTAGATTTGAGGGAGCTGTCTCTTTTTCAACGTTTTAACAAGAGTATTGGCATACCTAGGAGTGGGTATGGTGTAGAGACGTCAAATAAACAAAGTTATGTGCGAGCAGCTTATGTTCAGCTAAGAGTTTAATTTGAATCGGTCTAGCTAGATGATATCTCTAACATGATGTGCCCCACGAGGAGAGAGCAGCGTCAGAACTTTTTCACTTTGATATAAAGAAGTCCAATAATTGTGTGACATTCAGTGTTTTGAGACCACTAGCCTAGCCTAAACAATTTGAGTGGCTTGGTCACAGCTACATATTCCTTTGCTGGTAAATCCTAGACTAAAAAGGTCCTTTTCGCATTCCAATCTGAATTTTTCAATTTTGATGTCACCAAGTTTGCTTAATGTTGCTATCTAGATGTTTTCAATGTTCATTCTCCCATTTCAATGCTTGCAAGCACCTTATCTGGTGGTGCCTGTGCCAGATCGAGTGGTAGAGGGATAATGAGATGATCCAGAAGAAGTTATTATAGGAAAGTTCATGATTTCTCTTCTGAAGTTTTCATTGATATTGTAAGCATTTGATGTACACAGACTTGGACTTGAATTTCTTAGAGGAGTGGATCTTCTGCAGCTAATGAATCTTCTTTTGTAGGCTTCAGTAAGACTGATAGGTCTTCTTCTGTGTTCTATAGTGAAGCCTGATGGTATTGCTGAAATTGCGATCTACTCTGGAGGTAAGGATGGACTATAGAAAGTCTGGGTGGCTGCATTTTAAAATCTTGGAACCATGTGAATATCAGCTTCATATGGTGGATTTGGATTGTTGTCTGAAATAACAGTAGATGCCAGAGAAGGAGGCCGAATTTTGAATTTTACTTGGAGATGAATAGTGACATGATGGTGTTGGTGTCACCGATGTCGTCGTTGATGGTGATGATGTTTGTGTCTCATCATTGTGGAGTTATTTGGTTTGAGGATGAAGGTGATTTTGTAGTCATCATTAGAGACTGTTGAAAGAGCTTGCCGAGGAAGCTTGCTTGCTGGGAAAGCTAGCTTGTTGGGAAAGTTAGCTTGCTGGAGATATTGACTTGACTTATTTGCTTTATCTGTTGTTGATTTGATGGAGATATCATTTTTGCTTTTACTTGATAAGATCGGAATGGCATCTTAGCTTTTGCTTTTGAGTTGATAGTATCTTGATTTGTCTTGTGGATTTTTGTTGAAGGAATCTTGCTGTTGCCTGATCAACTGCTGACTGTCTTTGGGGTGAATGGCGGGAGATCCATTCAAGGATCGGACTTTCAATTTTGCTATATCTTGAGGATTGAGAGGGCAAATCTTGAAAAAAAATAAGATTGAAAATTTTTGTCCTCTTGGTGGTAGTATTGCTTTTTCTTGAAATACTTAGAATCCTTTGGATACTTGGAAACCTTTTGAGGCGATTTGGGGAAGGATTTGCGGAATGGATTCAAAATGGTCCCACCAGTTGCAAAACCAATATGGAAGTTTGAGGATAGTTCTTTTCTTAAAATAAAAGAGCCATGAATGTTTTTGGATTTGGTTTCGAGAAAGAAAAGCATGATACCATGTGTTGGGGATAAATCCCGCTCCTGCCGAAGCCCGGCCCGACGCTCAGCCCAATGTAACTAGTAGCCGCTGAAGAGCTTTAGCGCCAGGCGCCAGGCCGAGCCCCTACCACGGCCGAACTGCCTAGAGGCCGAACTCCCCCGCACCAAGGTCCGGGCCGAACTGCCTAAAGGCCGAACTCCCCTGCACCAAGGTCCGGGCCGAACTACCTAGCTGCCGAACTCCCCAGCCCCAGGCTCCGGGCCGAACTCCCAGCGGCCGAACTTCTTCCAGCAGGCCGAACTGGTCAGCTTCTGAGCTTTTTCCGGACTCCCAGCGTCGAGACCAAACTTCCTGGGCGGCCGAACTCTTTCGGACTCCCCACGGCCGAACTCCTTCGGACCGACTCCAAGCGGCCGAGCTTCAATGAAGTCCCCTCAGCAGTCGTCACTCGGCCGAACTCCGCAGCGGTCGCCCTCATCGAACTTCGGCCGATCGAGCTCCTACCGAATTCTCAAGTGTCCAAGCCTCAGCCGAAGTCCAACAGCCGGCCGAACCTCCAAACGGCCGAGCTTCGGATTCTCAGCAGCCGAACTCTTCAGCGGACGAGCCTTAGCTGCATACCTCTAGTCAGACGTCTATGGGAGCCGAACTCCCTCCTATCTTCTTCTTCAGGAGCCCGAACTCCTCCAAAATGGGCACACGAAGGCCTTCAACCCTTCATTCGGCAAGCTCTGCAACCGCCGCAGGCGATAGCGACCCACTGTCAGGCGGCGATGGCTGTCACCCTCAATCCGCCGACTCAGGCGGTGATGGCTGTCACCCTCAATCTGCCGCACACGGCACCAGTGAGACTGACTCCGTCGAACCTCGAGCGGTCCGCCAGCACGCGGTTGCAGTTGTCACCATCAAGCTCCACTATATGAAGGACCCTCCCGACACGCTAAGGCTAAGCTCTCTGAACTCTCGACTCTCTAAGCTCTCCTCCACATCTCTAAGCTCCGGAACTCATTCCGAGCACTCCATTACTGTTGGCCGGAAACTAACTTGACCGTCGGAGGGTCCTGCCGGAGCCACCACCCCACCGGTTCCGGACGGGACTTCGTTTTGCAGGTCCCCGGTGGCGCTCAGCGGCCATGATTTCGGCGATCTCCGGCGGCGACGGATTTCTGCACCAACAGATTGGCGCTAGAGGAAGGGCCCTGAACCTTCGAGGTTCCCTTGTTCTTAAAGGAGTGCTCGGCGACGATTTTCTTCCCCTGCTCCGGATCTCTCTTCTCCCTCTTCAGTATTCCTTTTCTGGAAAGAAAAATGCCCCCCAGAAGAGCCTCGACCCGGAGGTCGGCAGCCTCCGCGGCCCGATCCCATTCGGGTCCGTCCGCTCCCACTCCGGCCCCGGCAACATGGGCCCGCTCCATACTCCCGGTAGATGCGGAGCGGTTCGACCTGCTTGCCCAGCAGGTCCGCGATCTTACGGAGGCGGTGCAGGCCACGCATTCGCGAGGTCCGGCGCCCACTCGATGGCGTGGGGTTCCCCGGAGCCCGGGAACCCAGTCCAGGAGCGACCGATGTGGGCTACCCGACCTCCGGCCCTCGGGAGAGAAGGGCAGCCGGCAAAGAGCCCCTGCTCGGACCGCGGCTCGACCCAGGGAGAGGCTTCACACCTATTCCGCGAGAAGACCTTGGGGATTAAGGATCGCGAAGATTTTCTGGATCAAAGGCTCTTGGAGATGGGACGACGCATAGAAGAACTTCGTCATACTCCTTCCTCCCGTGGTAACGATATTTGCACTGATCCTCCCTTCTCACAGAAAATTATGCAGGAACAGGTACCGCCGAACTTCAAGCTTCCGCATTTTGAAAGCTACGATGGGACCACCGACCTGGTCGATCATTTGGAGGCCTTCAGGACGATGATGTTACTCCATGGCGCGCCTGATGCCATTTTGTGTCGGGCTTTCCCTTCTACCCTCAAGGGAGCGGCCAGGAATTGGTACTCGGCGCTTAAGCCGGGCACCATCCTATCGTTTGACCAAATGAGTCAACAATTCGCGGCCCACTTCGTCAGCAGCAAACGGCCGCGCAGAGGCTCGGATTCCTTGTTGGCCATCAGGCAAAAAGAGGGGGAACCCATCCGGGCTTACGTCACCCGGTTCAACGCTGCCGCGCTGGAAGTTCGGAACCTGGACCAATCAGTTGCTATGGCCGCCCTCAAGGGCGGCCTTCAGAAGAACGACCTGTTGTTCTCCCTGGAAAAGAAATATCCCAGGAATTTCGCTGACATGCTAGCTCGGGCCGAAAGCTATGCCCGGGCAGAGGAGGCTTTTGAGGCCAAGGATAATGAAGCTCGCGACAAGCGATGAGTAGGCAGAGCGGGAAGGCCCGCCGAAGAAAGAAAGCGCACCGAAGCTTGGCCGCGCTCCCGAACTCCCCCTGGTCGCGGGCGAGCCCGGACTCCACCTCAGGCTCGGGGGCGGGAAGCCACCGACGGAAGGGCACGCCTGAAGTTCTCCTCGACGCCGAAGTTCCCCCCGGCGCCGAGGTTCTCCCCCACGACGAGGTTCCTCTCCGCGCCAAGGTTCTCCCCTCCGACGGCGTTTTCACAGCTACGCCCCCCTCAACGCCCCGAAGGCTCAAGTGCTGCTGGAGATCAAGGGACGACTTCCGGAGCCGGAGAGGATGCGTTCCCATCCCAGAAAGCGCAACCCCAACAAGTTCTGCCTTTACCACCGTGACCACGGTCACGATACCGAGGAGTGCATCCAGCTCCAGGATGAAATCGAGGAGCTGGTCCGGTGGGGCAGGCTTGGCCGATTCCTGCAAAGACAACCTAAAGAGCGGGAAGATCGGCCGAGAATGTTGCCGCCGAATGGGGAGGATCGGCAGGAGGATCGGCCGCCTCTCGGCGTCATTAACACCGTCTCGGGAGGACCGCAGCGGGGAAAGACCGACGAGTCCGAGGGACCGGACGAAGAGGCAGAGGACCTCGGAGCCCGTGACCTTCACCGAGGCAGACGCCCAAGGGATCCGATTTTCCACATAACGACGCGGTTGTAATCTCTTTAAACGTCGCTGATTATGATGTACGCCGCATTTTGGTGGATAATGGAAGTTCGGCGGACATATTGTTTTACGATGCCTTCTTAAAAATGTCCCTACCTGACATCCGCTTAGGACCTGTAAATTCTCCCCTGGTCGGATTTGCCGGACACGCCATTCTGGTCGAAGGCATGGTGACTTTGGCGGTGACGGCGGGCCAATCCCCAAAATTGGCCAAGGCGCGGATCGACTTTCTGGTCGTGAGGACCCCGTCCGCCTATAATGCAATCCTTGGGCGACCCGGCCTAAACGCACTACGGGCGGTAGTGTCAACCTACTACTTAAAGATGAAATTCCCGACGAGCCACGGAGTCGGCGAGGTCAGAGGAGACCAAGCCCTGGCAAAGTACTGCTACTCGGTCGCCCTGCACGGGGGAGACCGGCCCGACCCTTACCTTGTTGATGGACTGGACGTCCGCGACGACCTCACTGAAGAACGGGGCGAACCTGCGGAAGACCTCGTCCCTGTGTCCTTACGCGACGGAGACCCGGGGCATGAGGTGCGGATCGGCTCCAACTTGGCGGCGAGGTCGAGGTTAGGAGACAGCTCGTCGCTTTCCTCAGAAGGAATGCGGACGTCTTCGCCTGGGCCCCAGCGGATGTACCAGGGATCGACGCCGATGTTATAGAACATCGGCTGGCCATCGACCCAAGGCACCGACCCATCAGAGAAAAGTTACGCCACCAAGCCCCAGAGAGACAGAAGGCGGTAGCCGAAGAAGTGGATAAGCTCCTCGAAGCCGGACTCATCCGGGAGGTCAACTATCCGACCTGGGTCTCGAACGTGGTCCTCGTCAAAAAAGCAAACAACAAATGGAGGATGTGCGTCGACTTCAAGAAGCTGAACAAAGCCTGCCCAAAGGACAGCTACCCCCTGCCGAGGATCGATCAGCTGGTGGACGCAACCTCGGGCCACGAGCTCCTCACTTTTATGGACGCATTTTTTTTGGTTATAACCAGATACGCATGGCGTCCGAGGATGAAGAAAAGACCACCTTTATTACTGACCGAGGTCTCTATTGTTACAGGGTCATGCCTTTCGGACTCAAGAATGCAGGAGCCACCTACCAGCGCTTGGTCAATAAGGTCTTCAAGGGGCAGATCGGCCGCAACATGGAGGTGTACGTGGATGACATGCTAGTCAAAAGCCGAGCCTCGACAGACCACCTCGCCGACCTTGAAGAAACTTTCGGTGCGCTTAGGAGGCACAAGATGAAGTTGAACCCGACCAAATGCGCCTTCGGCGTGACCTCCAGAAAATTTCTAGGATTCATGGTGTCGAGACGCGGAATCGAGGCAAATCCCGAGAAAATCCGAGCCATTCAGGAGATGACTGCCCCAAAAACAATTAAGGAAGTTCAGCGCCTGGCTGGGAAGGTGGCGTCCCTGAACCGCTTTGTCTCGAGGTCGGCCGAGCGGTGCCTGCCCTTCTTCCAGGTCCTCAGGCGATCGAAAGATTTTTGCTGGACAGCGGAGTGCAAACAGGCATTCGAGGAGCTCAAAAACTACCTCGGCGCGCCCCCGCTGCTGGCAAAGCCCGAACCTGGAGAAGGGCTGCTCCTGTACCTAGCTGTCTCTCCAATGGCCCTGGCGGCTGTCCTGGTCAGGGAAGATGCGAAGGCGCAACAACCAGTCTACTACGTGAGCCGAGCCTTGAGGGATGCGGAGACCAGGTACTCCAAGTTAGAAAAATTAATTTACTGTCTTCTAATCGCTGCCAGGAGGCTCCGACCTTACTTTCAGGAGCATACCATAACGGTCCTCACGGACCAACCAATAAGAGCCGTCCTCCACCGAGCAGACGCTTCAGGAAGAATCGCCAAATGGGCGATCGAGCTCACGGAGTTCGACATCAATTACCGGCCCAGGCCATCGATCAAGGCTCAGATACTGGCGGACTTCGTGCTGGAATGCACCGCACCAGTTGAAGCCAAACTTGAATCAAGCGAGATTATCATCGGAGGGAGACCAAGCCCCAACGAAGCCGAGCCTGTGGCGGTCGAGCTTCCCTGAAGAAAGGGCCGACCTTCTTGAAGGCGCCTGGGTTCTGCACGTGGATGGCTCATCCAACTCTAGCGGGGCCGGCGCAGGGCTGGTCCTGGTTAGCCCCGAGGGGATCGTCACCGAGTACGCGCTGCGCTTCGAGTTTCCCTACAACCAACAATGGGGCCGAGTATGAAGCGCTGATAGCCGGGCTGCAGATAGCCAGGGAATTGAAGGTGGGTCGGCTTCAAGTCTATAGCGACTCCCAGTTGGTGGTCGGTCAGGTCGGCGGCAGCTACGAGGCGCGGGAGGAAAGCATGGTGATGTACCTCGGGAAGGTGAAGAACTTAATACCAGCCTTCGACAGCTTCGACATTCGGCACATCCCAAGGACCGGGAATACAAGGGCCGACCTTCTCTCCAAGTTGGCCATTTCTGCCCCGACCGAACTACCAAAAGAAGTGTTTCTGGAAACTCTGAAGTGCCCGACCACCGAAGAACCTCAGGCCATCCTGCGGACGGACTTCGAGCCCAGCTGGATCGACCCGCTGACCGCCTACCTCGGAGAAGGGGTCCTCCCTCACGACCGGAGAGAAGCTCGGAAGCTCAGGAGTCAAGCCTCCCGCTACGTCTTGTACGAGGGCAGGTTATATAAAAGGTCGTACTCCCTCCCGTTGCTGAGGTGCCTCCGACCCTCTGAGGCCTACATCGCGCTACAGGAGGTCCACGAAGGACTCTACGGGAGTCACGCAGGAGCCAGATCTCTATCGCAAAGACTACTTCGACAAGGGTACTACTGGCCGACCCTACTTCGTGATTCCACGGAATACGTGAAGAAATGCGACCGCTGCCAGAAGAATGCCAGCGTGCAAAGGCAGCCGGCGTCCGAACTCACTCCGCTCACTGCGCACCCTGGCCCTTCGCGCAGTGGGGAATGGACATCCTCGGCCCCTTCCCAACGGCGTCCGGACAACGGAAGTTCCTCCTGGTCGCGATTGACTACTTTACCAAGTGGGTCGAAGCGGAACCACTAGCGAAGATCACCGAGGCCAAGGTGCAGGACTTCGTCTGGAAGACGCTGATCTGCCGGTTCGGTCTGCCCCGAGCCCTCATAACCGATAATGGGCGACAGTTCGCTGGAGCCCGGTTTGCCGAGTTCTGCGAAGGACTAAACGTCTCCCACCACTTCACATCGGTGGCTCATCCGCAAGCCAATGGGGAAGCCGAAGTGACCAATCGGACCCTGCTGCAAGGCCTCAAAACGAGGCTCGACAGGGCAAAAGGGGCCTGGGCAGACGAACTCTACCACGTCCTCTGGGCATACCGAACAACGCAGAGGGTACCGACCGGACGAGACACCCTTCGCCTTGGCCTTCGGCACCGAGGACAGTCATCCCGATCGAGCTCAAACTCCCGTCTGCTCGAATCGTGGGCTTCAACGAGCAACTCAACCCCCAGGACCTCAGAGCCAACCTCGACCTTCTAGAAGAAAAGAGGGAGGCAGCCCGCATCCGGATGGCCACCTACCAACGGAAGGTGGCTCGGTATTACAATTCCAGAGTCAAAAGCAAGGCGTTCAGAGTTGGGGACTTGGTGCTCCGACGAGCAGCCGTCTCTCAGCCCCAGAGTCAAGGGAAGCTCGTCCCAAATTGGGAAGGTCCGTACGAAGTGGTAGAGGTCATCCGACCTGGAACCTATCGCCTAAAGGAGCTCGGAGGACTAGCGCTTCCCCGACCTTGGAACTCAGAAAACCTGAGAATGTACTACCAGTAGTTTCCCTTAATAAAACCTTGTTGCTCGACACTATCATTTCAGGGTCGCTGGGAAAAAAGCGAGCGGAAATGTCCCGCCAGGAACAGGAGGAGAACCTCGTCCTAGCATGAGCAAAGTCGAAGGCCCCGTCCACAAAGGATGGGATGGGGGGAGAAGCGAGGACGACGGTCCTCATGTGCCCCCACAGCCGGCTAGGAACAGGAGGAGAACCTCGTCCTAGCGTGAGCAAAGTCGAAGGACCCCGTCCACAAAGGACGGGATGGGGGGAGAAGCGAGGACGACGGTCCTCATGTGCCCCCACAGCCGGCTAGGAACAGGAGGAGAACCTCGTCCTAGCGTGAGCAAAGTCGAAGGCCCCGTCCACAAAGGACGGGATGGGGGGAGAAGCGAGGACGACGGTCCTCATGTGCCCCCACAGCCGGCTAGGAACAGGAGGAGAACCTCGTCCTAGCGTGAGCAAAGTCGAAGGCCCCGTCCACAAAGGACGGGATGGGGGGAGAAGCGAGGACGACGGTCCTCATGTGCCCCCACAGCCGGCTAGGAACAGGAGGAGAACCTCGTCCTAGCGTGAGCAAAGTCGAAGGCCCCGTCCACCAAGGACGGGATGGGGGGAGAGGCGAGGACGACGGTCCCCATGTGCCCCCACAGCCCGTTGGGAACAGGAGGAGAACCTCGTCCTAACGAGAGCAAAGTCGAAGACCCCGTTCACGAAGGAACGGGATGGGGGGAGAAGCTCGAACGACGGTCCGGATGTGCCCCCACAGCCCGTTAGGAACAAGAGGAGAACCTCGTCCTAACGTGAGCAAGGTCCAAGGCCGAGCCCCAGAGTCTACGGCAAGCTTCACTGCAGAAGACGAGGTCTCCTTCGGACCTCAGCTTCAACTTCAGCGACAATATTGGCTGGAGATGAGACCTCCCCCGAGCTTCAGCTGCAACAAATGCGGAGCCTGGAAGAAGACTTCGGCAGTCGCCTGTTTTGGTACTCCCTTTCTTCAATTTTTGAACTCGGGAGTGGGGGGGCTACTGTTGGGGATAAATCCCGCTCCTGCCGAAGCCCGGCCCGACGCTCAGCCCAATGTAACCAGTAGCCGCTGAAGAGCTTTAGCGCCAGGCGCCAGGCCGAGCCCCTACCACGGCCGAACTGCCTAGAGGCCGAACTCCCCTGCACCAAGGTCCGGGCCGAACTGCCTAGAGGCCGAACTCCCCTGCACCAAGGTCCGGGCCGAACTACCTAGCTGCCGAACTCCCCAGCCCCAGGCTCCGGGCCGAACTCCCAGCGGTCCGAACTTCTTCCAGCAGGCCGAACTGGTCAGCTTCCAGAGCTTTTTCCGGACTCCCAGCGTCGAGACCAAACTTCCTGGGCGGCCGAACTCTTTCGGACTCCCCACGGCCGAACTCCTTCGGACCGACTCCAAGCGGCCGAGCTTCAATGAAGTCCCCTCAGCAGTCGTCACTCGGCCGAACTCCGCAGCGGTCGCCCTCATCGAACTTCGGCCGATCGAGCTCCTACCGAATTCTCAAGTGTCCAAGCCTCAGCCGAAGTCCAACAGCCGGCCGAACCTCCAAACGGCCGAGCTTCGGATTCTCAGCAGCCGAACTC
This sequence comes from Cocos nucifera, assembly GCA_006176705.1. NCBI lineage: Eukaryota > Viridiplantae > Streptophyta > Magnoliopsida > Arecales > Arecaceae > Cocos > Cocos nucifera. Next base: position 309,660 of record QRFJ01002197.1, on the reverse strand, counting down.
TTCAGCGGACGAGCCTTAGCTGCATACCTCCAGCCAGACGTCTATGGGAGCCGAACTCCCTCCTATCTTCTTCTTCAGGAGCCCGAACTCCTCCAAAATGGGCACACGAAGGCCTTCAACCCTTCATTCGGCAAGCTCTGCAACCGCCGCAGGCGATAGCGACCCACTGTCAGGACGGCGATGGCTGTCACCCTCAATCCGCCGACTCAGGCGGCGATGGCTGTCACCCTCAATCCGCCGCACACGGCACCAGTGAGACTGACTCCGCCGAACCTCGAGCGGCCCGCCAGCACGCGGCTGCAGTTGTCACCATCAAGCTCCACTATATAAAGGACCCTCCCGACACGCTAAGGCTAAGCTCTCTGAACTCTCGACTCTCTAAGCTCTCCTCCACATCTCTAAGCTCCGGAACTCATTCCGAGCACTCCATTACTATTGGCCGAAAACTAACTTGACCGTCGGAGGGTCCTGCCGGAGCCACCACCCCACCGGTTCCGGACGGGACTTCGTTTTGCAGGTCCCCGGCGGCGCTCAGTGGCCACGATTTCGGTGACCTCCGGCGACGACGGATTTCTGCACCAACACCATGCAACATGATAATCCCAATAATTAAAATGTTGAGGTGAGAAAGGATGGAAGAACCTACTAAAATTGGATGGATGATTATCCCAAGTAGTGGGTGTCAAAATATTGCAAATTAGGACAATAGAATGGGTGGTGTCAATTTGACCATTCTTGTAATGTTTGAACTACACAGAGTCAGTAACACATAAATTTATAAATTTTTTATGATTTTTGCAAATATTTTTCTTGATAATGTTAGAAAATTCTTTCTGCCACCAAATTTGGAAATTCATCCTCAATCATTAATATCGATTGAGAAAAATTTTTGTGGATAGACTTTTGAAGGTGTGTTGGGTCAGAAATCCCAACATCTTGTTTTTGCTTGATTGATAAAAACTGCAGATTTTTTGAAGAATGTCGTACAGTAGCTTTTTGAAAAACATTAATATCTAGCGGTGCTGAATTTGCTTTTGCTATCTCAACTAATTGCTCAATGGAGGGTTTTGAGGAACTCTCAATTGTTTCCAACTCTTGTTCTTCTTGAATCATGGTTTCATGCCAAGTTTCTGGTGTAATAAGAAGTTTTAATGGATGTTTTGTGATGGAGGTTGATGTTTGAATAAGTTGTATGGTGAAAGATTGGGCATAGTTAGACTCGGTTTGAATTGGGTTGAGTGTAGAATAGTCCTATAAGTATTCGAATTTAATTTCAAAATCAAAGATTGGTAAAATTGGCTGCCATTTTGCGAAAATTTGTTTTGAAGCAAGATTTTCAAAAACTTGTTTTAAGGCAAGATTTTTGGTATCCTTTTTTAAAATAAACTTTGCAGATTGGTAATCGACTCGGAGTAAAAAAAAGATCATTTTGAAATTTCAGAATGCATAAAACGGTTGGTAAAACTGCCTTTTTGATAGTTGAATGCCTTTTTTGGGTTTCATTCCAAAAACCTGAATGATACTGGAAGAGTTTTTCTCTGTTATCGTTCTTTTGGTTTACTCCATAACGGTTATCAGATGCATCGATTTTGACAACTTCAGGAGACTCTAAATCAAAAAGATAAGGTAAACTTTTGGTCTGGGTTCTAATTATTTTTATTGGTTGGATTTGGCTTTCTCCTCTCAGAGGAAGGTTTCTTCTGCCATAGAGTGGTTTGATAACAATCTTGGGATTCTTATAGTAGTCTGAGGCATAATTTAGGCTTCTTAACAATCTATGGAGATATATTTTTTCTAGAATTTTTAAAATAGATTTAGCAATTTCTTGATTTATTTCATGGCCTATAAACCTAACTTGTGTTTTAAAAAGGTCCATTTTTTATGTAGAAAGGATAACGCCATTTCTAGTTATTTCAGAAGAGAAGATGGAAAGTGTTTGAAATGTTGCTCTGAGAATATTAAGATGTCATTGATGTAGGTGGTAGTGAGCTTGATGGATCTTTGTAATTTAGAGAGACCTAATGGCATAGTATTCCATTTGAATTGGCCAAAGGATATCGTGAAGGTAGTCTTGTATTTGTCCTTTTCAGTAATTTGGGTTTGCCAGAAATCAGATTTGAGGCCAAATTTTGAGAATACTTTAGTGATCCTAATGAGGAGGTTCATTTTGTTTGGATTTCGGCATCTTATCCATTTCAAGGTGGCATTCAAAGGTTTGTAATTTTCAACAAGTCTTGGGATACCTCTTTCCATCTCAATTCTTTTTTGAGCAGAAAAGAATGTAAGACACCAAGGATATTTACTGGGTCTGATTAATTTTTTAAGAATATTATTTATTTTAAATTTTTTACTGGGTTTCTTTCCACTCCTGAGTGGTTGGAATCTAAATTGTTTATAGAAAGAATCTAATTCTTTCTTACTTATTAGTTGTTTTCTCTTCAGTTATTGTTTCATTCTAAAGTTATTATAAATTAATAATTCTTCTTTATTGATTGTATTTATTAAGTCTCCGTAGGTCAACATATCATAGGATATCCTACTATTGTTTTGATTTCTTAGCTTTATTCTAATCTTTTCTGAGAAGACTGTAGGCAATCCTATAAGAAATTTCTCTTTTCAAAAGGATTGATTACAGTTATCTTTTGTTAGAAATATGACTTTGTATCATCCAGAATCAGATAGTTTGTTGCATCTAAGATTTGATAAAATTTTAAAAATTTTGTTTCTAATTTTACTTGGGTCATTAATAAAGTATTTTGCAATTAAGATGGGACAGCATTAGTTTTATTCTTAAGAATAGTTCCATCTGCAGTCTTCTTTACTGCACATAAGAGCTATTGTCTATCTTGATCTTCTAAGCAATGATTCCACCAACCTTTCAGTTGATTAGTGAAGCCAGCTACAAAAGATTGGGTATTGCATGATTAGTTGTATAACTTTTAGTCTTGTTGGCCGGAGAGACCATGGATGTTTTTTGAAAGATATTGAGGATATTGTATTTAGTCTCACCATCTATGTTCCATTTATAGGTGACATAAGCTGAGAATTGATTTTGATAGGCCAAAGGTCTTTCTTCTATGCCCATATCTAGTATACTTGGTTTGGGATAGAAAGACTTTAGAGAGTAGGCCCAACTCCTAAGCTTGTTGATTTCTAACTTAGTACTGGAGCTACCAGATTGTGAATCAGCTTGGATTTCTGAATCCTCACTGTCAGGTTGAGTTGAGTCTGATTGACTACCTTTGGCGGTATAGATAATTGCAACCATGATTACTCGTTGCAATATACTAAGAATGATATATTCAGATTGTCCATTTATAATTAATTTACAAATGGTTTGGGCCGAATATTGATTTTGTTGCATTGGTTTTTTCTTAAGGTCTATCTCAGCCATGGTTGGTCTGGGACAATAGAATCTTTGAGGATTGGGATTACAGAGGTTGGCATTTTCGGTCCATCCTCTGATCTTATTGATTTGAAAGTTTTGTTTTAGTTCATTTGAGTTAATACATTAGGCTAGATTACTCAGGTTCATTTCATCAGAGCCAGGTTGGGCTGAATTACTAGGTTCATTGGAGTAATCATTCTCCTGGGCTATTGACTCTTTCATTTCTGAATGTTCAGGTGTTTTTTGTATAGATGGGATGAGTTCAAGATTTTGAGGTTGTTTGTTTGTTTCACTTAGAAGGTCTCTGTCTTCTAAGTCTTCATAGGTTTTGAGGGTAGGGGCAGAGCTAGAAGATTTAACCGCTGGCCATGGTTCTTTCTTGGGCACCTATGGTCTTGATACTTTGGTGCTCTAAGAGTGAGGATGGAATTTTGATCTTTACCTTAAATATTTTGGGGATTGGATGGTCTGAGTCTACCTCTGTTGGATTTATCTCAATAGATTTTCTGACTGAAGTAGTATGATTTTCAACTCTAAGTTTGTTATTTTTGACTAAGATATTACCTCCATAGCTTTTGTTCTGATCAAAGGGATCTGGGGAAGACTTCTTGTCTTGGATTGATTTTATTTGTTTTGGTTGCGGCTTTTTCTTAAGATTCTTGTATCTCTTTTTTATTTGAGGCTTTTGATCTAAGTCAAATTCAAGGTTTGAAAATAGATGATCAGGTTCTGAGTTCAATTCTTGGGACATTTGACTGGAACTCCTGTCTTTCTCATAAAGTTTTCGATCAAATTTCTTTGATTGGGAGAATTTTATTTTTGTTTTGAAAGGTGCTTTCCAAGTTTTTGTTATTTTCTTGAGTGCCTCTATTTGATAATTAGGTGCTAAGTGATCAAGAATTTTGGCATAATAGTTATCATACCGTTCAAAAAAAAGGATGTTTCTTTCTTCGAAGATCATTTATTTATACCAAATTTTTCTAATAAAGCTTTGCTTTTCTTCATCATAAGCTTTGAAGAACCATTGCCTTTTTATAGCATTTTATTCTCCATTGAAGTCTCTCCTTAATTGTTCTTTGTCAATTTGAAATTCAAGTATTTCAATGTTAGGACGTAGAGGGTTATTTGTGTCGCAAGCTATCCTTTTGATTTCTATTTCTAGTCTTCCAGATTGGTTATATTTGATGTTTAAGTTGGTTATTATTTCATAGCTATTTGGGCTACGAGATTTTATTTTGGAAAAAGAATTTTGGATGGTAGGTTTTGAATGACCATAGGAAATTAGGATTTTTCTAAGAAACTTTATTTTTAGAGGATAAAGATATGAAATTTCTTCTATTTGAGAGGGATCGTAAGGATCCTAGATTTTTTTTGTTTTAGAGGGATCGTGAAGATCCAAAATTTCTTCTATTTAAGAGGGATCGTAAAGATTCGAAATTTCTCATGTGTTAGAGGGATCATAAAGGTCTGGGATTTCTCCTATGTCAGAGAGATCATAAAGGTCCAGAATTTCTTCTATGTAGAGATATGGGATTACTACTCTAGTTGGATCATACAGGATTGTTTCTTTGCCTGCACTTGTCCCTTCACCTTTGAAAGAGGAAGATGAAGAGTTTCTGGATAGAAAACTCACACTTAATTGTGGACTAGCTATGAAAGTCTAAGTTGGAGGAAGAAGAAGAGTTTCTGAATAGTAAATTTATACTTAATTAAAAACTAGTCTCTCAAATCCTGAATCTAAATGTCACTAGAAAAATGCAAATTCACACTTAATTGAAAACTAGTCCCTCAAATCCTGAATCAAGCTCATACTTAATTGAAAACTAGCCTCTCAAATTTTGAATCTAAGTGCCACTAGAAAAATGCTATGCCACCAGCAACGTCCAATGCCATTGAAAAGAATTTTCTGCCCCCAAATATGACTAACTGCTCTGCCCTACACAACGTCTCTCCCTAGCCTAAAAGGGGGTTTGTGGGTCTTACTGCCTCTAGGGAATGGTCTCTCTTTTCTTGGAGTTATTTAGCACTTATGTCAAAGACTCAGATGTACTAATTGGTTCAAAACTAAGTAGAGACTCAAGACACAGAATGCACGAATTAGTTCAAAACTAAGTATAAAATAATCTACTCAGAGATAATTCTAGATACTACCAAAACTCAGGATTCTAAACTGGCTTACAATATAAGAATGGCTTGTGCTATCTAGAAGACTAATCTTGATCCTCCCTTTCGGGGGCGAAAAAAAAAGTGGGATGGCTCTGATATATATATATATATATATATATATATATATATATATATATATATATATATATATATTGAAGGGATATTTCTTATATTGTTGATGCGATAAGTTGAAGAGATAAACCTATTTTGCAAAAAATAATTTTTTTTTTTTTTGGGGTTGTTGGTTGGGGGGGGGATGGATAAGTGTAGAAAATAAATGTTGGGAATAAGAGATATTTAATGTGAAATAAATTATGATATTTTGTATTTTATCATAAAGAATAAATCGGCCTGTTGCTTGTTTGAGTATTTATAGAGTAAAAATGGATTAAATAGTAATTAAAAAATATTTTATTAATTTTGAGTATTGCTATATTTCCTTAAGAAGCTTCTCAAAATGAGTGCAACCTTGGGCTCAGGCCTAAGACAGCAGGGCTTTAATTGTTAATTAATCAAAAATTATTAGATAGATTCATTTCACAATACATAAAGTATTTTTTGGGTTTTTATTGATTTCTTTTCACCTCATAGCCAATCATGATCAATCAAAATTAATATTTAATAAAGAATCAACTGTTGTACGAACTTTTTTATCGACCTTTTCTATAGTAGAATGAGTTTTTTAAATTTTTTTAATTTATATAAAAGATTTAAAAAATAAAAATAAAAAATTAGTAAAAAGAAATTTAAATTTTTTTATTTTTTATTTAATCATTATTTAGGATGAAATTAATAATTTAATAATATATCTTCAAAATCTCTAAACATATATCAACTAATCTTAGGATGATCTGATAAAACTTTCATATCTTATTGAGTCAGTACATGCATCTAATTTTGTTTCTTTACTCGTGGATGAGTAAAACTCTAGTTAAAAAATATAATAATTATTATAAATTTATAAATAAAAATAATAAAATATATAATTAGGATCAAAATTTTAAATTTACTAACAATTGCTTGTGGAAAGTTAAAAAAAAAAAAAAAAAAAGGGAGACGTTCTGGAAAATTTAGAAGAGTGGAAGAGTCTTCTATGATCTAAATTCTCATATATCTCATTTCCTTCGCATAAACGTATTCTTATTTCATTAAATATGTCTTATATGTTTATCCTAATAAATTATTAAGAATGAGAGCTCTTACAAAAACAAAGTTTATGTACCGAATTTATTCTAAACAACTATGATTAGCAGACCAAAATTGTCTGCAAGCAGTTTCTTTTTAATTAATTGCGTGCATTGCATGACCTGCGATACAGTTAATAAAGATTGTGATATCTCACCAGCGGCCCCTGACCAACAACGGATCAAAATGTCGAAGACGGCCTGGAAAGTGGAGACACCGTGAGCTCCAAACAACCAGATCCAGCTACATCCCATCCCAGTATTCCAAACAACGGGATCCAGCCACAGCCTAGTCGAATGCTTTTAAATTCCTCACCAGCCTTTTTGCATCCATGTTAATGTAATTAAAAGAAAAGTTTAGTTTAATTAATTGTCCAGCAAATGACGATGTTGTATAACTAAAATAATTCCGCGATGACAAACGTTACTGCTCGCTCTATTTGGAAATAACAACAGGTGGAACCAAAATGGTTTTTATCTTATTTAATTCAGTTTTATTTCGTCCTAGAAGAAGCAGTAGCCTAATTTTGGAGCAGAGGAAACGTATGCATAGCTGAAAAAAAAAAAAAAAAAAAATACAAACTTGATGCATGGCGATGCCTAGCACCGCCAACTCCTTTGAACGAGGACAACATCGCCAATCCATGAAATAAAACAGCATCTGTGATTGATCTAGGATCTCATTCGAAAAATTTAGTTAAGAAGGCGTTAGTTGAGTTCATAAAGCCTTATATGCATATCCAAGATATATCCAATTTATAGCTACTATGACACTAAATATACATTCATATAGAATTTTGCATACTCCTTCTATTTATGTTTTGATATTCGTATTAGCTAAGTATTTGATTCCTCTCAAATCTTGTTATAGGATAAATATCACGATCAACTCCATGAAAACTTGATCATACTTTTTTTTGAGGTATATAATAATCGAGTATAAGTCTATATCAAATGTTTAATAGTTTTACTGGGTTGTAATCAGATTCCATAAGTTCCTTATAAGATCAAATTTGGTGTAGTTATGTTCAAATTTGAGAACCCTAGAAACCCAAATATATACTCAAATATAGGAACATTAAAAGAATTAGTTACATGACATGTTAATTTCTTCGTATTTGGATTTACATGCTTCCTCTGTGTAAGTTCTTCTAACCTAGTACTCATTGTCATTTTATTCAAAACTCAAGTCGATACTTAGATTTTGATTATATATAAATTAAATAGAATAAAAATATAAATTTAAGTCTACCTATAAGGTGGCTGAATTTTTTTTAAAAAAAATTTCAATCATTCATCTTTTTCCACCGCAATCTACTATAGATTTCATTATATATAGAGGACTACAATGATCGGGACCCTTCTAATTTTAGAAATTATTAATCTTGGCTAGTATTATGAATATGTACTTCATCCTCAGCTACCACAGCATCACCTTAAGCCAACCTATGGGAGATTGATGCTTATCAAGTTATGAATATATGGTGAATATGAAGATCTCAGGTATGACCTACTAAATCGATAGTGGTTCCTACTTCTCAACCTAATCGTGATTCACCTCATTTTATCACGATCTACTATAGTTCATATATTGTCGACCAATCCCCGAACGACCTACCATAGTTTATACATTGCCGACCAATCCTCGGACGAGCTACCATAGCTCATATATTGCCGACAAATCTCCGACGACCTACTTTAGCTTATATATTTTCGATCAATCTTCGAAAATGATCTACAATAAATCAAATTATGATGATCTATTATAGCTCGCCTATGGATAGGCTAGCTATCTTCACTTTTCTTGAAAGGTTCTCTCCAAATTGATTAGTGACGAGCTATTCCTATTCTATCTATTATAGCTCATCCATTGATAAGTCATCCTCTATCAACCTTGTCTCCAGGCGATCTATTATTGCTTGTACACGTCCGACTATCTTCTAAAGATCCAAGTCAAACATCGCCTTCAGCTAATTAGTCTCGGTTATAGGCAATGTATTATTAAATCATCATTTACTTAGCTATTTCTTGATGACCTATTATAGGTTATATGTGTCCGATCAATCTTCTACGATAATAACTTATCATAAATTAGATTATGATGACTTATTGTAGCTTGTCAAAGGATGAGCTATTCTTATTTTTTCAGAATAGTTCACTTTGGATTGACTTATGGTAAGCTATTCATATTCCGACGATCTATTATAGGTCATCTTTTGCTGAGCTATCTCCAGTTCCTATAGATTTATTTTTTTCTAGAAAAATCCGGATAATAAAGGAGCCCTCCTTGATTTGGCCTGTCATAAAAGGAAAGAAATCTTCCAAATCAATATGGAGGAACAAATCCGAAAGATCGTTAGATTCCAAGATAGAAACGACTTCAATTCTTGTCCTATAAATAAAAGGACTTCTGCACCCTCCAGGTACGCACTCATTTTTTAACGCTTGCTCCTCTCGTTATTCTCCAATCTCCTAACTTAAGATCGGAGGATCTTCACCGAAAAATATTTCGATGATGATATTTTTGCAGGTGATCGGTTAAAGCTCCAGTAGTAGTTCTTTCTCGACGGTTGATCTCAGACGGAGAGATCAGAAGCAACAGCTAGTTTGCCTGCTAAAATTATATGCTAAATTAAATCTTAGGAAAAACTCAAATTTGGCTATGAATTTGGATCTTACTCATTTCGTTGGATCTAAACTCAAGTCCAAAAACTTTTCTTACCAAATTTAGATATGTATATAGAATGAATTTGACTAGAGCCTGGCCTATTTTAAAGCCCAACCCAGTAGAGGACCATCCAAGGGCCCAAGCTCGAAGCCTTGAGCATATATATATATATCTTGCTTGCTTTGAATTTGAAAGCCAGAGAGGCGCTCCGGAGCTTCTAGTAATTGAAAGTCGTGTTCTGATTATGATTCTAAGTTCAACTCCCTCGTAACAAAATTTTTGGAAGTCCGACATCCCAAGAACTTGCAGATGAAGGCATAACTTCCTTAATTGGTTATTAATGAACACGCATGAGTGAGCTACGCTTCATCAGATACACTTCAGAGGATGGTCAACATCTACTGAAGAGATCACCTGAGTCACCCGGTGACTTTGAGACCTCCCTTGCGCCATCGTAGCCCAGAATTCTTAAGCAGCAACATCTGCACTCCCCACTAGTCACCCGCTAGCAAAGGCAGAGCCTTGCTGCTGCTGCTAGCTAATCCTTCATCCATAAATTAAGGAGCTTTTATTTGAAGTGTTATTCATTTCTTTTGTAAAAACTCAGCGCACAATTTTTGCCAAAATGGAGAGCTCAGTGAGTTCGAGCTTTATAATATTATAACGATCATCGTAATGGATTCCGGTCCTTGCTTGATTGTCAAGTGCGTTGGGACTCATGACTATTACAATGTCAAATAGGGCTGACAAAATACCATTTGATCCATCAATTCGATTTATGTTCGATTCATTATAAACATATTTAGATTTAGATTAAATAAATTTAGATCATAAATAGATCAATCTATTTCACTCATTTAATATTTATGTCAGATTTAGATTTTAGATATCTTTCTATTTAATCTATTTTACTTATTTAATATTTAAATTGGATCGAGTCGGATAACCTATTTAACCCATCTAACTTGTTTAATCCATTTAAAATCTATTTAACCTATTTAAAACTTGATTAAGCTATTTCTAACCTATTTAACCTGATCTATTTAATCTGTTTCACCCGCTTAACTTAATTTGATCTATTTAATAAATAAATTAAGTAGGTTGGATTAATTGTTTAATAAAAAGATTGGATTTATATTTGAATTTTTGATCCATTTAATAAATATGTTGGACTTGGGTTGATGATTTTCTGATATGATCCGCATTGATCAAATACATATCCGATTCAATCTAACCTGATTGTCATCTCTAGTACTAGATGCTTCTATATTCAGTTTTGTGTGACTCTATACATTCAACATCTTTGGAGCCTTTACTTTACTATCATCGGCCGCTCAGACTTTTTGTTCAACTGCCAATCCTTCTTCTTATTTTTTTTTTTTTGGTACAAGTAGGGGTATGTACCCTAATAAAAAAAACTAATAACGATAGTATGAAACTCTGACTATATCAACAGAAAACAGAATTTTTATTTCAAAAGATATTAAAGAAATAGAAGAAAAATCTACATTAACCTAGATAATCTATCTGCCGGCTGATTTTCTTCCTTATAACAATGAGTAACAAAAAAGAAATCCAAAAAGCTTAAGAAGTATTTAATGTCTGGATGAAGAGGCTTTGCTGCAATCAATCCTAAGATGCAATTATAAATATTAGAAATCTATTTAATAACTATTGCTAAATCTTTCTCTAGCCAAATAACTTTAGATTAAAAATAATAAATTATCATGATCATAACACCTCATGCTGCTTGCAGCTCTATCGTCGGGATAGTACTTGTTTGAGATCGCTGTGCTCTAGCACATAATGCATTGCATGCCTTCATGATTCCTTATAATATAACCTATCTCAAAAATACTTTGGTTCCAAACTTTCTCCTCTTTCCTCCTTTTATGCTTTAGATTATATTATGTATCTCCATTTGGAATCCCAGCTTTCATGTTGTAAACGTGCTCATCATCCTTTGCTTACTCCTTGTTTAAATAATGTAATAAGTTTGCTGCTAGTATTGTAAACAGTACTTTACTTACCGAACATGTTTCCTTACAAAAAAAAAGAAAAAAAAAGAAAAAAAAAGAAATATATATAGGAAGAAATAAAAGCTTCTACAATGCATCATGCAGCATGATAAAAAAATTCTGACATGACACAATAAATGTTATTTTTCCATTTATATTTTTAAATAAAATATTATCTTAAAAATTTTATTGGCTCTATTTAGTTGCCAAGAATGAAAAAAAAAAAAAATGAAAGACCACCTTTCTTTTAGTTTATGATAAAAAATTAAAATAAAAAAAATTATGAATCTAAGATTTTCTTTAGGAAATATATTATTTTATTTTTTGTATTTTAGGTTAAATATTTACTTAATTATAATTATGAGAGAAAATACAAACGAGCAGCATAAGATAACTTATTTTGAGTAAATTTAATATAAAAATATCTAATTTTTTCTTTTTAGTAATATATATATATATTTTTTTTTTTTTTTCCTGGCAAACCAACGAACTCTTAAACAAATATCTAATAGAACATAATATAATTATTTCTCCGCTGTCTTCCGCTGTTTTTTGGTTATGATGCTATTATGACTGTCATTATAGTAGAGAAAATTTCTTGATTTTAATCCGCAATTGGTTAGTTGACTTACCGTCGCATCATTCATGTAATCCTGGAATTTAACCCGTTATAGGCTTGGTGGGCCCGACAGGGAGACATAACGGAGCACGGAGCGCCCCTTCCGGTTGGATTCGTCGCTGACAAATCTAAGCTGTCTCTCTGACAGCCAAGCTGCCGCCTGATCTGTATTCCACATGCCTCTTACTCTGATTTTATTATTCTTTTGAGCCATTCAAGATGGCTTCTCGACAGCCGGGCTTTGATCAGCTCATCATGGATTTAATCACGGCCGATATCCTAACCGATATGTCAGTTTGTAACCGATATCAATTACCTTTTTTTTTTTTTTTTTTTTTTTGAGTAACCGATATCAATTACTTGCCAAGACAATAAATCCTCATCTCCGCCAGTATCTTATCAGGTGATATGAAGTGATGCATCTCCATGTTTCAACTGATATGATATTTAGATATCAATCCGTGTTTTAGAATAATAATCTCTAGATATTAATAAAAAAATTATTTCAGAAACACTATACTAAACTATCTTCTTAAAACGGTGAATAACTTTTTATTTACTGTGTTGCTGGATTTTTTGATGACGTGTTTCTTTAGTTGATATTTTAATATATTAGCAGATAATACATGAATTGCATTTATACATTATTTTTTTATATATATTCAAGAAATTATAATATTTTATCAACAAAAAAGATATTATAATATTTTTTTTAATTTTATTCTTCATTCTTTGTACTACTTTGACGGCACAGGTTGCTGCGGTGAGAAAAAATTAATTAATTTTTTTTTGAATTCTCATCATAAATTAGAAAAATAAAATTTATCTATAATAAAAAAAGAAAATATTTAAAGATATATAATAGCATTATTGGAGATGATTTTCTTTTTTGTTGCATGATCTTTGTTAAATGGTCGACATCCTTTTCTTTTTTATTTATTATTGCTTACTGTCTATGATAATATTAAGGTAATTTCAAAAAAATACCATGCTTGTCTATTTATTGCTATTTGAATATTAATGGTAGCCATTGCAAGATGATAAAAGAAATCAATTACTTTTTTTTAAAGGTCTGACACGTAACACTTTAGTATCATTAGTATAAATAGTAAATTAATCAGTTTTATAGAGAGTGTATAATTCATCTAAGATTAGATCAAATTATATTAGATCTTCAAAATAATCACCTCTATTATTATTGTTATTATTATTATTATTATTATTTGATGAAATGGGGTAATCCATCTTTTTTTTATTATAAACTTAGCAGTGTGTATGTTACCTTCTTATTTTTGTACATCTCATGGTAAAATAAGAAGTTGCTCAAGGGATGTGGCTCTTGAATCTATTTTAATTTTTTTGTGCATAATGCAAATAACATTTGATTTTTGTTGGTGTGATATTTTAATTTGAATATATAAATAGTTAAGGTTATTATCGTGGTGTAGGAAGATGGGCATCATTAGTTCTATATTGATGGTGAATTAAGAAGAAGTCTGATTTATGTAAGAAAAAATTATTTTTTTCATCTGAGATATCTTTTCGATTAGAATTTGAAAAATAAAATCGTGAAGCCTATGAATCAAAGTAGACAATACCTTACGTGATGTGTCATAAACTCTTGACCGCAATAATTATATCATTGATTTTTTTTGGTTGAATATAATACTTATTCACCATCACTCAAATTTGGCCACGAAACCTCCTACAGGAAAGGAAAAAATAAACTAACAACTACGGATACATTACCAAAATAGCATGTGATGGTATAAAAAGATCTACATAAAATATTACTAAATTGCCGCCAGATTTTCCACTCCTGTCATTCCCAAACAAGAGACAAGCTGAGAAAAAATATAATTGAATAGTTGAAGTCAATGCTATCTTTTTAGTGGATGATGGTATCACTACTTAAGAAAGAAATTGGTTGCAGTATGTATAATCGATTTTATAAGTTCTGAAGGGCAGGGTACTCAATTTGGTTTCCTCCACAAGCACTGCTCTCAAAAGCTAACCAAAGGGGGGAATAAAGTGGAACTCAAAACGACAAAGAGAGAGAGAGAGAGAGAGAGAGAGAGAGAGAGAGAGAGGATGTTCAAGGCCAGATTACCAACTTTACACTTAATAATCCACAATAAGCCTAGATCAGCAGCAACTTCTCTCTCGGCAGCTTAGGAGAACATCATTTTCATTCTCTAAATAGTACATAAATAACATCAACAAAAATAACTAGTACATAAATAAAAATTATAATGTTCTAAGTCTGGTCCATCTCCTTGGACCTGGAGCACCAGCTTGGCTTCCACCTTGGGCGGCGCCAAACAAGTGGTTGTTGGCACTTGCCAACCTCTGGTGTTCTCCGGCCAGACACATCACGTGGAGCACATTATGCCCAACGTTTCCCCCCACCGTCATGCTGATCCAATCGCCAGGATATCTGCTCCCTTTTCCCCAAATCACGACCGTTCGATCCTTGCGCGCGGACAAACCATGGCCCACCAGTCCAGTTGATCTGACAGCACCAAAACATTAAAATAACCCATCCATCGGTACGGTCCACTCCTAACACAAAGATTTTTATATTGTTTTACTTTAAAAACACGTCTCGTTTTTTTTTTTTTTAAAAAAAGGGCGAACCTATTCAGCAACGCACATGCCCTTTTGATCCGGTCGTCCGTGGAAAAATAAAATAAAATAATTGAGTGGTCGGCAAGGGACGAGGACGGGGGCCAAAGAAGGGTGGCCTCTCGTCCGCACCTAGCTTTTTTTTTTCTTCCTCATTTTTCCTGAGATATTTTTAACTAGTGGATGTGGTCCGCGTCACGTACTAAAGGAATGCGTACATGACAACTAATTAGCAGCCAAATCTATATTTTATTTTTTTTTGACTCGTTTTCTTTTTTCCCTTGAAATTCCTGGCCCTTATCCGTTAGGGCGGCAGTTTCCGTCTACTTTGTCCCCCCGTCCATCCATTTCTCTCTATAAATCCTCCCCCAGCCACTCCTTCTCTCTCCTTCCCCTATATCTCTTCATTTCATTATCTCTTCTGTCTCTCTCTCTCTCCGCCCCATTTTCACACGCTAGCTCTCCAACTTTAAGGTAAGATATTAGTTTGTGTTTGTTTTCTCTTAATTTTCTTCTCTCTTGATATCTGCTCTTCAAGAATTGATTTTATGCGTTGATAAGATTAATTAGATGCTATTATTTTGTTATGGATGTGGGATTAAATCCTGCCAGATCTGACGTTTGTTTGAGTTGGAGATATTTGTAAGAGATTAAAGAAAAACTTGGTTTTGGGTTTCCTGCTGCAGATCTGGAGGAATTATATATGGAGATGATGAATCGTTTCGGGGATAAGAAGATGAGCGGTTTTGCTGCCTGCGAGGGGATGAGAGGCGTCGCCGTGCGGAACGAGTCGGTGGTATGCCCCAAGCCCCGCCGGCTCACCCGGCTTACCGCGGGCGTCGACCAGGTCCGGCCTTTCCGATGGCACGCCTGGTAATTTTTCTCTCACATATCTCCGCTCTCTCTTTTCTTTCTGAAAAAAATAATTTCTAACAAGATCTTTCCTATGATTTCTTTGATGCCAGTACTCAGGTGGAGCTGTTTTGTGAACCCAAAGCGGGCACGGAGCTTCTAGATATTTTTCTAACGAAGGTACAGCAATTTCCCTTTCTGTTTCTTGTTTTACCCTCCTGAGTCCCGATTTCTAGTTCAAAAATTGTTTTTATAAGAACTAGCTATCTTTTTCCTTATATCAATCTTTTGATGATATGAAACAACCATGGATCTGAGCACCTTTTCCGAAATATTGTGATCTGGGGATTTTTACTATTAGATCTAGTAGATTCTCAGCCAACCGATCACGATCAGAGGGGTCTGTATGGACTATGCTGGATTCCTTGTCATAGTTTTAGTAAACTTAATTACCTCCCGTGTTTTTTTTTTTTTTTTTAAAAAAAAAACTGTCCTTTTGGGTAACAGGGTGGAGAGGCGAGCCAGGCGGCGTCGTCGCCGCCGTTTTTCTGCGGGTCGCCACCGAGCCGGGCGTCGAACCCGCTGGTCCACGACGCGAGATTCGGCGAGGAGAAGCCCGTCGGCCCGTCCCTCCTCCCGCACGCCATCATCCCCTCCGGCTCGCCTGTGGGCCCCGCGACGTCGGCTTCCCGAAAGGGCTGCGGGCCCACCAAGTTCGGGCTCAAGCCGGCCGCCACGAGGGTCGAGGGTTTTGATTGCCTCGACCGCGATCGCAGGGGTTGCGGCATCACCGCCATCGCCTAAAAATTTAAAAATTTCCGCAGATTTGCCTGGGAAACAAGAAAGGTCCAACTCCTTTATTATTATTAATTAACCTGTAGGAGATGGAGAAGAGAAATAAAGAGAGATGGACGGCATCCAAATACACGTTAGGAGCTGAGAAATCCTTGTGATTACTGTATATAAGCTACCATCATCAGCTTTTTGCTCTTGATGTTTAATTATGGGAAGGTGTAGATACGGGAATAAGGGGGGGAGGAGGTTGGTCAAGCTTTTGTTTTTTCCTCCTCTCGTTTTTATCTTCCCCCTTTTTCTATGTGCTACTTTTTCTGTTTTCTATTTGATTGTTAATTATTGTCCGGTTGGATATTATCGAGTTGTCTCGAATCCATCCTTTGGACATCGAGTCTGTTGTGATTCTATTCTATTTTGGGTCTAAATTGAGGCCAAGAATTTGTAAAGAAGAATGGTAGGATGTGGAGTCGAGAGTTGGTTGAGTCGTGGGATCTGTATATATAGATTTATTTATGTTTTGATATTATTTCGGCCATTTCAATAAGCTGATTTCTGTATTTCTTATTTATGGATTTGGAATTTTTTTGCAATGGTGGATGTGCTCGAAATTCTGGAACTTGGAGCCAGTGTTTGCCATGCGTGGACCGTGGAGTGCTTCTCATTACTCTAACATGAAACTACAATAAACTTGTGATGGTCCATGCTGTTGCGAAATAATTATTTCTAATAAAATACAAGTAAGATGGCTCAATCTAATCAATTCTGGCGCATTGCATGTGCAAGACACGTGAGGTTGAGTCAGCTTCACAAATAAAGCTCATGCACATGATGCGGAGATGGAGCAGATCTTGCTTTTAGTTTGAGATGATAAAAAAAAAAATTCCATCCGTGACGAGTACGCCGGAGCTTTAACCTAGGTCAGTATGATAGATATGTGAGATCTTTCACTGTTGTTGTGCCTTTATGTTGTTGCAAGAGAGAGCTAGGCTTTTGGGACGCAAGTGGCTGGTATTAGATCCGAGATTTGTTTAATACTAGCTCGTCAGGGATAAGATTTAGATCCAGATTTGATCATCCAATAAATCAGCCCGTCCGTTGAGGACCTTGAGGTCAAATTGGATTAGGCTCGGTGGACCTTGAGGTCAAATTGAATTAGGCCATCATTAACATCGTGTTCAAGTTTTTCTCACCGAGAAATTTTTGTGCCCCGCCGACGGTGAGCAACCATGCACGGGATTAGAGAATATATATATATATATATATATTTTACGTTCTGATTTTGCGCATGAGCTAATCACCGTAGCCCAAAGAATTATCCTTTTCTCACCAAACCTCTGATTTCTGGTGGGAATGGTTCCAACTTGACGCAGTCGATTTCCACTCATGCACCTGATTTAAGGCCAGGACCTAGTCTGGAGCTCTTTCTAACATGGTTTGAACTTGGTGTAAGGGTTTTCTTCCCCAGCAAACAATTGAATGCTTTTAATTTTGTTTATGATGGTTTCCAGAGATTGATTAGCTTGCAAGTATACCGACTGAAGTTTTTTATTGACGGTCTCCTCCATTTACTCGGCGAGGTATAAGATAATAAGGGACTGGGACTGCTGTGTCTGAGTTCAGACCATTCTCTCTTTTCCCTTTTTTTAATGCATTTAATTGACCAACAAGGTCCTATAGGATTAAATTTATGTATGACCAGTCAATAGACTAAAATAAGTGAATATGAGCAAAATAACAATGCTGCTATCCGGGCCTTAGTGTTTCTTCCTGAAAGAGGATGATGCATAAAATACGAAAGGTTGGGCATGATTGCAAGTGATCAGGTTTAATCGTTGCTTTTCCTAGTCAGTGATGAATAAAATATACAAGGCTAGAATTATTGCAAGAACAACGATTTCAATAGTAGTTAATCTACTTTCTCTGAACAAGGAAATCCTGTCCCTCTCATAGCTTTTTTGCAACACCTTTGCTTCATCCCATTTATGGCAGCTCCATTTTCTTCAACCAAATGCACAATTACGACGATATGCTCAAATCTCGCTTAGTAAATCATGACGCCAAATGCTTTAGCATGAAAGGAATGGAATGGTGAAGCTGTTTCCATTCCACAGGTAGAATGGAGTGCAGCTCGTGAAATTTCTGAATCAATGGCTTATGAGCGAGTCGTACATCTCATTCTCTTGGGCAATGCGAGTTTGCTGAGACTACTCTTTTTCCCGGCCGGTCATACTCAGAAAATAGAAATAACCCCCGTTGATCGGCTTGCCGGCCTCGGAGTACTCTTTTGCGTCCAATTCCGATTGAAGGTCGCGCTTTCTACGCGTCGTCTGGGTCTGGTGCGATCTCAGGGCCAACGACGGGCACAAAGGCCCAAGCTGGTAGGCAGATATCCATTATTCCAAAAAAAAAAAAAAAAACAAACCAGCGTGTCCATTGAAAAAAACGACCCACGTTACTAATCACCATAAAACCTATCCTGCTGAGGTTCCTTAAAGAATGGTTGATCTCTTTTGCCGATCATTGAATCTCGATTTGTATACTTTTCAAAACCATCCAATCTTTGCTTCCATCATCATCATCAGCACAGATGATGAAGCAAATGTTGAACTTTGAAATTATATAAAGCATGGTCAATCATTCTTTTACACGAGAGGTACAATCCATATGTCCATACATGCATCACCAGTTAACCATCTTTCTTGGGCAACACTATGCAAGATTATTGCCCACACGCAGCCAATCATAGCCACCAGTCTATATGGTAATGCATCAAGATATGTAATTGATGAAGAGGGCCTATAAAAATCAGCGGCTACCATTTTCTGCGAGCCATCCGGTGCATGCAATGTAGGCAATACCGCCATGCAGCTAAGCACCCTGAAATGGGCTACCCTGTGGCCCATAACCTCCAATGCCCCACTGTACGGCCCTGTAGTTGGGCTAGGCTGCTGGATCCGATGGGAGGTTACCAAAGGAGGCCTTAAGATAGGAGAATATTAGCGCTGTAAAAATATGACATCAAAAACTAAGCTATCTTACTCTATCTTCAACTTAACCAAGTTACACTAGATAACCAAAATCTTTCCTGTATGATGAGCAAGCGGACTGATTGATGAAATTATTCTTTAAAATGGCAGCATACCCTGGTCTTTCAAATATGAATTGTTATGTAAAAGTAATGCTATGCCATATTGATTCAGAAGATGACCAAAAAAAAAGGTTGAATAGAAAACAGACAGTGCAAAACATTCACAAGGAATCATACACTCTCCGATGAATTAGAAAAGAAAAATCTCCAAATGAATTCCATGTTAACCATCAAGAGATGAACCTGTGGTTCTTTCGTAGGGGCTTGCCTTGCCGTACGTGAAATGTTTGGTCCTTTCAACTCTAGGTGCAGGCTCTTCCTTTTCATCAGAACCTTCCTCGTTGTCGTTATTTTTAGAATAAAATATAATTTAAACTTATTGTCCGGAGATACAATTCAAGAGCGAGGGTGAAATGGATTTTAAATTTTTTTTTAAACTTAAAATAATTATGTGTGTTGCTCCTGAATCTCCTGGCTTGGGGTCGGCTGACGAAGATGGAGTAGCTCGACCACCGAGGAATATGAGATCGAGGACGAGCTTTGCTGCAGCTTCACCCGTTCACCTGCAATAAAGTCTCAACTAGAGTGTTCTCCGGTGAAGACCCTCCGACGCTCAAGTTAGGAGATAGAAGATTGAAGAATAATGAGGAGAGAAAGTGTTAAATTAAATGATGTATCTGAAGGGTCCCGGAGCCCCTTTATTTATAAAGGAGTTAGAGTCGTATTCATTTCGAATTCTAACGACTTTTTGAGTTTCTTGCCCTGAATTGATTCGGAAGATTTCTTTCCTTTTTGGACGACGGAATCATGAAAGAATCTTCTTTTATCTAAATTTTTCGATTCGTAAAGGATGCAGCTTCAGCAGAGATGGTTGTAAGTCGATCATTGACGAGCTATAAGCTTCTTCACGTAGCTCGATGGCCGACCTGAGTTCGACAAGGATGGGGTATGAAAGCTTACCTCATTTCGTCAGAAGGCGATCTTCAGTAGGTCGGCTAGAATTGTAGGTCGGCCTAAGACGATCGTAATCAAAATATTGCATTGCTCTGCTCAGAAGATCCATTGGGGTAGGTCGGCGGCCGACCCTAAATTGGTCGAGGCTATACCAGCTCCGCTCCATAATAGTTTGCCCCCCACTTACGAGGTCGATCTACCTCTGAGCGACCGACGTAAGTACCCTGTCGAAGTCGAGATCGATCTTCAAATTGTAACTACTTTGCTGTGTCAGAGGTCAGTAATATAACAAGATTGGGGGAAGCCCATCAACCATGAAATCTAACTGTCCGTTGCTTTTCTCCAGTTTTACCCATCCCATCCAATGGGTATTTGACATTGGCGAAGATCTAAAAGGGGTGGATGAAACGATAGTAGATCGGAGCCGTTCATGCCTCTTATAAATAGGGTCTGTTTTACTCTTTTGACTGCTACTGTTGCTTAAAGGATGGACTCCGGTACTTTATGCAAAGAATAGCTCGGACTCAGCCGAGCTATTGTCGATCCCGTCCTAACTCCCCTTGTTCGGCTTCCTCGTCCTTTAGGTCAGTCTCTTTCGTACTCATGAGTCAATTTAGTTTGTCCCGATCTTCTTGGAGCTCAGATGATCCTTCTAGCGAGGACCACGATTCTGGGGCGGTCAGCTCTCCGAGCAAATATGAGGAACGTGAAGTTTCAAACTATGGCCCTTTCAGAATAGATTCCATACTCACCTTGGAGGACCTAGAAGTTATTAGGATGAGGTATCATGTCCCTGATGATTTCAGGTTAGAGGCTGTCGGTCCTGGAGAACGTATAGCTCATCTTCGGCCTGGATGAGTCGGTATTTACGAGGAATTGCTAAAGGTCGGCCTTAGGTTGTCTTTTCATTTTTTCATTGTCGAGCTTCTAAACCTGTATAGAATTAGCTTTTGTTGTTTGATGCCAAACTCCTGATGATCAATTTTAGGCTTCTTCATCCACTGCCTCCTCCTTGGGATCAAGCCTACCTCTCATCTTCTCCGAGTCTGCTTCACTTTAAAGGAGCATCCGATGGAGGTCAAATGATGGTATGCTTCTCCTCAGAGAGGATATCGCCTTTTTTGAGGCGGTCCTTCCTCAGTGCATAACTGGAAGGAACGCTTCTTTTTTTGTATCGGTCAAACAATCATGGAACTTTAGCACATCATGGGGGCAACCTCATAGGTCGACTGTCAGACCTCCATCACTATTCGAAGCCCAGGAGGCAGTCGAGTCAAATCTTTAGTCTTGCTCCTCTCCCGCTGTCCAGATTCCTTATCGAGGAGAACTTGTTTAAGGTCGGACTGATTTCAACTGATCCGAGGAGTATGTGTTCTTATGCAATTTTGTTTGGATCATCTTTTCTCTCCTTGTCATCGTCATTGACCGAATCTTGTATTCTCCTGTTCAGCGATGAACCTATCCGACCTTGAAACTCTTCGTCGGATGGCGAAGAAGAGGAAGACCAGCACGACCGCGGCTCCCAAACGCACTCGGACGGAGGTTGTCCTGGTGCAGCCCGTGGTAGGAGGCTCCTCAAGAGTGGCTAATTCTCCGAAGAAGGAGAAGGCGTCGGTAAAGGATGTGACACCACCTCGGTCCATAGCTTCAGGAGAGACCGTCCCCCGACCTTCCGCATCCTCTTCCAAAAGAAGCTTGGGTGGGCCGAAGATCTCCATTCGGATGTCCGGCCATGGATCTGATGTTCCAGGGAGTGTCTCTTCGATGGAAGTTTCCTCGAATACCGAGGATAAAAGTAAGGATATCGTTGACTATCGTGTTGCCCGTTCCTTATTAAAGTTGGTCATTTTACCAGCCGACGTCTAGGCCTTCGAGGAGGCTGGGGGTGCCTTCCGCATCCAGAACTCTTATGATTATCTCCTTCGGATACGTGTTGGCATTTCAGCTCTTGTGCTCGCTCCTCGGCTTAGCTTTCTCTTTTTCTTTTTCTTCTTCTCCCCCCCTTTTTTTTAGCTCGTTCATCATGTAGACCATTTTGTCGAGGTTATTAGAGAGGTTCGACGCCTATCTAAGAAAGCCGAGCAGAAAGCTGCCCATGCCAATTGACGGATGGATGATGCTCAGTTATCTTGGCTAAAGGCCGAGGATGAGACCAGCTCCCTTAGGGAGAAGGTGAAGCTTTCGGAGTCCGAGCTGACCAAGGCCGAAGCTCGGGTGCTAGGAGAGAAGGAGGTCGGGAAGGCACGAGCAGAGGCCGTTAGGGTAGAGGCGGTCCAGGCCTTCCGCGCCTCGAAGAAATTCTGTAACATCAAGGCGAATTTTGCATCGCTCTCTTACCTGCAAGGGGGCATATATCTGAAAGAGAAGATCCAAAAAAAATTTTTCGACCTGAACTTGGACCTCTTGGAATCGGATGATGAGGAGGCCGAGGGAGTTAAGGATTGGGAGATTCAGATGGAAGATATTTTCTGCCCCATGTGCGATGACCTGGCTGCCGAGGATGCGGTGTTGGTACCACCCCCAGCTGTTACCGACCTTCCCGACCAGGCGGTGGTCGGCGAATCTGGAGCTTTGAACGGAGCTTAATGTGTCATTTCGATCAGGCATGTCCGATCTTCCTTTTCTTTCTTCTTTTTAGGTTGGCCTTTTTTGTTTGCCCCTGATCTTTGCCAAAGCATTTTTGTATGGGCCAACCATTACTTGTAAATATTGAACTTTAATACAAAGCTTCTTTTTTTTTTGTTGTTGAGTTCGTACGTTCTTCGTCAGCGTAGACCTTAGACGGCGTCACCGAGAGGTGACGGAAGATTCATGCCGGCGTATTACGATCCTCGGCCATAGCCGAGAAGTGTGTCCACGAACTTTATTTGTTTCATTCCTCGGCCATGGCCGAGGAATTTGCATTGGCGCGCTCTGATGGAGATGCGTTTCGCTCGTCGGCCATGGCTGAGGAGCGCGCGTTGGCAAAATTCGATGGAGACGCATTTCGATCCTCGACCGTGGTCGAGGAGCGCGCGTTGGCAAAATTTGGTGGACGTATTCCACTCATCAATCATAGCCAAAGAGCGCACGTTGGTATAATTCGATGGAGATGCATTTCGATCCTCGATCGTGACTGAGGAGCATGCGTTGGTGAAATTTGTTGGAGACGCATTTCGATCTTCGATCATGGTCGACGAGCGTGCATTAGCGAAATCCGATGGAGATGCATTTCAATTCTCGATCATGGTCGAGGAGCGTGCATTGGCAAAATTCGATCGAGACGCGTTTCGATCCTAGATTGTGGTCGAGGAGCGCGCGTTGGCAAAATTTGATGGAGATGTGTTCCACTCGTCGACTATTGTCGAGAAGTGCACGTTCGCAAAATTTGATGGAGATGCATTTCGATCCTTGGCCATGGCCAAGGAGCGTGCGTTGGTGAAATTTGGTGGACATGTTTCGCTCATCGGTCGTGGTTGAGGAGCACGTGTTGGCAAAATTTGACGGAGATGCATTTCGATCCTCAACCGTGGCCGAGGAGCGCGCGTTGGCAAAATTCGATGGAGATGCATTTCGATCCTCGATCGTAGTCGAGGAGCGCACGTTGGCGAAATTCGATGGAGA
The DNA here is from genome assembly GCA_006176705.1 of Cocos nucifera. Taxonomy (NCBI): domain Eukaryota; kingdom Viridiplantae; phylum Streptophyta; class Magnoliopsida; order Arecales; family Arecaceae; genus Cocos; species Cocos nucifera. The sequence continues at coordinate 285,700 of QRFJ01002197.1, read as the reverse complement.
TGTGTTTCGATCCTTGATCGTGGCCGAGCAGCACGCGTTAGTGAAATTTGGTGAAGATGCGTTCCACTCCTCAGCAATGGTCGAGGAGCGCGCATTGACGATATCCGATGGAGATGCATTTCATTCCTCGATCGTGGTCGAGGAGCGTGCATTGGCGACATCCGATGGAGATGCGTTCCGCTCCTCGACCGTGGTTGAGGGGCATGCATTGGCAAAATTTAGTGGAGACGCATTCCGCACGTCGGTTGTGATCGAGGAGCGCACGTTGGCAAAAATTAAACCTACGAGAAGTTATTATTCATTATCGAATAAAAATTCAAGATGAAAATTATAGGCCAAGGATAATATCTTCAAAGATTGTCGACATTCCAGGTCCTTGGGATCGGAGTTTCAGGTCCTTGCCCCCCAGGTGATTACCACAGATTCCTTCATGAACTTCTTATAAGGCATAGTTGGCTTCCAAAGGATGGAGGTATCTGAGTAGAGGTAGGGTGGAAGACCTCTTATGCAACTTTCCTTCATAGGCGATGTATTGTGGAGCGAGGCGTTTCAGCCTTTTTGCCTCATCTTGATCCGCAGGCAAAGTGTTATCCTGCAAGTAATGGAGGATAGTATCCATCCAGCTCGGCTCTGGATCAGCTTGCATTACCGAGGCCTCCTCGATACTTGGCTTCTCCAGGATTCCCATATCTGAGCTTCTTTTATGGTCAGTTGCTCTGTGGGTTGCTAGCTTAGAAAGGAGATCAGCTCAAGCATTTTCTATCCTTGGTATTTATTTCTTCTAGATCTTCATCGATGAAAGTAATTTCATTATCTGCTTTCTTCTTCCTCGGTCCTTCTCCTGGTCGGTCTCGATCCGAAGTATTTCTACCGATGTTTTCTCCAGCAATTACTTTGATCTCTCCCACAGTCGGCTGCTCTACGTGTGGCTTACCCTGCCGAGGCTGGTCATAATTCAAATTTACTGAGATTCGCCATTCATCCACATAGTGCCGAAGTTATCCCCGCCTGATTAGTGCTTTAATTTTTTTTTTGAGCTGGCAGCACTCCTCGGTGTCATGTCCATGGTCACGGTGATATCGATAATACTTTCTTGGATTTCTTACTCGGACAGGGGTTATCATTCTTTTGGATCGAGATATACCTTTCCGTCGCTCGATCTCCATCAGAATCTAAGCCCGGGGGGTGTTGAGAGGGGTGTAGTAATTGAACCTCTGAGGTGGAGTTCTAAATCGGCCTCGCAGCTTTGGAGATATTGGTTGGCTATTCCAAGGTGGGATGTGCGATTGACGAAGCCGAGGATCCTCTTGGCGATGCTGTACCCGTCTATGATCTTTTTTCTTCTCCTACTTTTGGGATGGACCCATCCCACCATCTCGGCTACTTTTTTGCTGGTCCCAAGCCTTTTTGCCCTGGGCATACTTTACTTTTTTCTTCTCCTACTTTTGGGATGGACCCATCCTACCATCTCGGCTACTTTCTTACTAGTTCCAAGCCTCTTCGGCCTGGGCATACTTCTCCGCTTGTTCTAGCATTTCAGCAAAGTCCTTCGGATAGTCCAAGCTGAGGAAGAACAAAAGATCATTTTGGAGGAGGTCGGGCTTGAATGCCATCATGGCCATTGACGGGTCTAAATTTCGAATCTCCAAGGTGGCTGCATTAAAATGATTAATGTACTCCCGAAGGGGCTCATTCTCCCATTGCTTGATGCTCACGAAGAAGTCAGAATTGCGATGCTACTGATGACTGCTTACGAAATGGACAACGAACAGACGGTTCAACTGATAGAAAAAATCTATAGAGCTGGATTTTAGGTTTGAATACCAATGTCAAACCGTCCTTCTCAGAGTTGAAGGAAAGGCTCAACATAGTATCGCATTGGTAGCTTCTTGCAGATGTATAAGAGTTCAAAAACTATCTAGATGATCTACAGGATCGGCCGTTCCATCATAAAGCTCTATTTGAGAAATCTTGAATCGATGTGGTAAGGATTCATCCATAATCTTATGAGTGAATGGGGATCGATATTGAACCCCAAATCCTCTCCTTGCTGCCTCGGCTCTCACAGCGCATTCAGCTGCCGTTGCATCTCTTTGATCTTTTTCTCTATGTCGTCCTCATGAGTGGCTCAGTGCCTAAGAGTCTCATGGCTTGGAGTGGAGCATCTTCTTGAAATGGGTGTTGGCGAGCGCTCAGATCTTTGTCGATAAGGACTTGTAGGTCGGCTGTGATGATTAGTCTCTGCCCTAGGGCTACGGGGGCGTCATTCCTCTGATCTTATCCGGATCAGGCCTAAATCTTCTTCGATCGGACAGCGCTCGTCTACCTACTGCATTCCTCTTATGACGGCTGATAATGCTTGCACCTGATGAAGTAAGGTATCATACTGTTCCTGTAAGACTGCCAGCGCCATTGGCGGGTTCTCCTGGATTGATGGAGATGTGTTAATCTGTCGAGCGTTGTAGATCTTTCGACCACTAGAACGTTGGGATACGTTTGATGCTTCCCTTCGGATCTTCATGATATCCAGTGTCGTGCTTCTTTTCCTCGAAATTAAGCCTTAAAAATAATCGAGGCCCTTCTTCTAGCACCAACTGTTGCTCCTGGATCTTCCGACTTGGGGTCGACTGACGAGGATGGAGTAGCTCGACCATCGAAAAATATGAGATCGAGGACGAGCTTTGCTGGAGCTTTACCCGTTCACCTGCAATAAAGTCCCCATCGGAGTGTTCTCCGGTGAAGATCCTTCAATGCTCAAGTTAAAAGATTGGAGAACAATGAGAGAAGAAAGCGTCGAATTGAATGATGTATCTGGAGGGTCCCGGAGCTCCTTTATTTATAAAGGAGTTAGAGTCGTATTCATTTCGGACTCTAACGATTTTTTTAGTTGCTCATCCTGGATTGATTCGAAAGATTTTTTTTTTTGGACGACGGGATCATGAAAGAATCTTCTTTTATCCGAGATTTTTGATTTATAGAGGATGCAGCTTCAGCAGAGATGGTTGTAGGTCGATCGTTGACGAGCTATAAGCCTCTTCACGTAGCTCGACGGTCGATCTGAGTTCGACGAGGATGGGGTATGAAGGCTTACCTCGAAGGCTTACCTCATTTTGTCAGGAGGTAATCTTCAGTAGGTCGGCTAGAATTGTAGATCGACCTAAGACGACCGTGATCAAAATATCGCGTTGCTCCGCTCAGACGATTCATTGGGGTAGGTCGGCGGCCGATCCTAAATTGGCCGAGGCTATACCAGCTCCGCTCCACAACAATGTGCACTACTTAGATGAGTTAAATGTATATGCAGTGAAAATTATAAAATGATAAGCAGAAAATTAAAATAGTAAAGTAAGAAAATGTAAGGCAATTCAAAACATATACAAATAACTAATTTATAGTGATTCGATGTCAACCCAATATCTAAATCCATTTTTCAAGCAACCCACTTGAGATTTTCACCAAGATTAAAGTAAGACTGTTTTCTGAGTTTGTAATCTTAACGTAGTTGATTTTGCAGGTTCACCAATCATAATCTATCCCCAAACCAATCTTAGGCTTATACAAATTTAATTTAAAACTTAGATGAGCCAATCCTCCAAATTTCAATTCTAATTAAAACTAGTTACGCAATAACAATAGAGCGCAAAAATTTTAAACCCAAACTAAAACTTCTTGAGTGCAGATTTTGTGTCGTTGATGTGCAAGTTGAGGAGTTTGGAAGCTTTTGGATCGAATGCTCTCTTTTTTTCTTTTAAGGAACACTTGACTGCACAAGAAAGTTGGCAGTTAGAGTTGAAAATTCTTCTTAGTTGCTCATTTTAGTGCTCACTGAATTTTTGGAAGTGAAATTGATGTTCTACTTGCTTTCCTTTTGATCTCTGCCTCTAATAATGCCTTAGCTATCTATAAAACTTTGTTTAGATCACTAAAAATGGGTTTATGACCGTTGAAACTTGAGAAATAGCCGTCTGAATTGTTCTGCACAATTATGCATCTTTCTAAAAATTAGCCATTGAAGCTATCAAGCATAGGAGAGTCGATTTAAAAAAATCTCGACGAATAAGTCGACTCAAGATCTTTAGAAGTCGATTCAAGCACTGTGCACCAAAGATATCCTCTCTATCTTTTTTGAGAGAGCCAATTTAAACATTACAGGAGTCGAGTCAAGATCTATGTTGGTGCCATTCAGCTTGCCAGAGTCAACTCGAAGTCTACTTGAGATGATGCAAGGATGTAAAGTTTGAAACTATGTCAAAATCGGCTCAATTTCTCCATAAGATGACTCAAGGTCTTCTTTATTTGAAAAATACATGGCTTGGCTTATGAATTCTTATTTATTTGATTCTTTAAGGATCAAAGGAAAAGTTTTGAGCAATCCTACCTTCCTTCCTGAAAGCTTTTCTCAAATAATGAAAATAATTTATTAGCATCAATCATATACTCAGATATTTTATTATTCATCAAAATCAACTGTTGGCTCAAGATTTGTGCATAATTAGAATTTGATTGTGTTAGAAAAGTCAGTGTGAACAATCATAATTTTGAAGTAGAGAAAGTGCTTCCCATGGAGGAAGGAAAAAAAAAAAAAAAAGGAAGAGATGTCTATACAGAGAGCTCCATATTTTTTAAAAAAAGTATTGAAGCATTAAAAATATTTTCTTTGCCGACATTTCGACTTAGCAATATAGACAAATACAGAATTATGTCATGTTATCTTCTCTATCAAATCATCCAATTCTTATGATTCGCATGTGCGGGAGAATTGTAGCAATGAGACAACTATCATAGGGCCTGTGGTTTAAATTGTCATAGAATCTAATTGTATACTCTGAGCCAACTACTAAGGGTGATGTCAGGCAGCATGCATGAAGCTTCCTTAGCAAGCCAAGAAAGAACAAAGTTTCGAAACAAGTCTACCACGCAAAGAACGTTTTGGATGCTTTGCATTTTATGGAGACCAGTGTGCTAGGTAAACAGGTACGACCTGAAATCACGCCCTGCAGTTTACTTCAGGTATACCATCAAACATGAGCAATGCTTCTTCTATGGGTTTCTTTTCATAATTATCCTAGCATCAACATTTTGACATTTGAGGCAATTGGGAGTCCTATGTGAGCTTTACCTCTTGAGGAGAATGTAGCCTCTCTTTTTCTTTTTCTTTCTTTCTTTCTTTTGTTTGACTTTATGACGGTCTTTGGTAATTGCTTTGCACATTGCTTGTACGATCTTGTTTCTCCTCTTCAGGGAATCAGAATATATGTAGAAGACTTTATTCAACTTGCTTTGGAAGTTAATTTAATGTTTTATGACCATTATGGTCAACAAATCCTTTAGAATGACATGCACTTTTCATGTGGGATAAAGATTTGGTCCCATTTCATATGACTGATCCAAAATACATAAAATTCCGGGCATCTAATCGTATGTAAGGCTTCTTTTGGAAAAGCGAGCATCCGAGGACTGACAAAGTAGAATTTATCAATGGCTGGGTATATGTCATAATTTAAAAAAGTCTTTGATTTATCCACTCATCTATTTTCATTTTTAACCACTTAACTACTTCTTTGATGTTATTTCGGTCACACAGTTTTATCCACTCACCCATTTTCATTTTTAACCACCTAACCACCTTCAGATAAATTTTACTCGATTATTGCGCCATTGCACCATCCGTGCAATTTGAATTTAGCAGGCTTACCGGTCCACAAAACTATGCAAATATACGGTGCGAACAGCAATATAAGAGTTTTTGAATCTAATTAGTTCATTTGATTGTGTCATCTTATCAACATATTTGAGTTGATCTTTTTCCTATGATAGGATCCCATATTCCCATATTTTATTTCAAAACAATCATAGAAAATTAGAATCAGGGAAGAGTTCACATAACATGTGAAGACAGAACCATAATCCATCATCACAGAGAATTTACAAGCATCAAGTTTCTCAAAAATAAAGCCGTGAAACAGGAATGTCCATCCTGGTGGTGTTACTACCATTCCAAACGTATATAAACAAATTTTAGAATATCCAGGATCCAAGTGCCATGATCCTCTGATAACATTCTCAATCACGGGAGTCCACTATTGCTTCCGGCAAGGCAGAGAAAGATGAGAGAAATAGATTTGATTTGATTTTTTTTTTTTTTTTTTTGGGTTGATTGTAAAAATATGATAAGATGGAACAACGGGATGCAGAATTGGAGATGGAGATATGACCGTGCTTGTTCACCTTGCGCGTCCGATGGACACCACGTGGAAGCTAAAGGGACCACATCCCTCCTTCGGTGAAGTCGTTGCCAGGCTCGGCTTCGTGACGTCCACTCTTAAACGTCATAGAAGGCGTGGGGCCCAGATAGTTGGAACTACAAGACAAAGACGGGAGCACGTCAAGGTCTCCCCCAACAATTTCGCACCCCCGTAGGCTCGTTTGAGAGGAGTAACAAAGAGAAACACCCACCGTGCAACCCAAATTTTGTCCAACCAAACAAGCCTGGTCGCTAGCTTAGGTTTCTCTCTCTGGTTCCAATATTCAGCGAAAAAACGGGGGCCTGTGAACGGTGGAAAACGAGACCCAAACTCGTTGCCCTTTGCCGACGAAGTTTCATCTCAACATCCTAAGAGAAGTACGCCGGAAAGCGTGGAAGTCACTGGGGGCCCGACCGTGACATTGCGGACCAATCGATCCGAATTCCTAAAAAAATCTGGACTTCTTGTTGTGGGGTCCGCCTCGCTGGAAGATGGTCTCTTTTCTCCACCACGGGAATCACCCCGCCGCCTGGTAAGACGGATCGGGCGGGGGAATTGACGTGTTCCGGGTTGCGGCTCGGCAGGCGTCAAATTGCATGCAAAATATGACCACCGGTCGGCTTTCGCCAGGTGGCGGGTTGGAAATTAGGTCGCGGTGGTTGGGCCACGTTGGAGGGCTAAAAAAATCAGCCTTCCCAAAAAATATTTTTAAGAAATATTTTTAATATATATATTTAATATTTTTATAATGCTCATGCTATATAAGATACTTATTATACGAATAGAAAATACATTTGTATGATATATATGTAAAGAATATTAATTTAATTTTATTTAAAAAGTATAGCTGCCGTTAGTTGTAACATTTTTTTTTCATTGATCAAATAATACCATATGGTCCACGGGCTATGCCATCATGCCTGCATTCTTGTCTTGTTGCGGCCGTGGCTTATTGGTCAATTGAGATCGAACACATTGGCGAAGTAATTGGGTCAAGGATCATCTGATCTGATTGATGATGGATAAGTCGCTATTGTCATTATATTTATTTTTTAATATTTTAACTAGAGAAAAAAATTAAAATTATGATAAAGTATGAGAGCAAAATGTTTTTAAAAGTTTTGCACTAACTTGTCTATCAAGATAATTATCATCTTTAATGCGAAAGAAATTTCTTTTGATGAGATAAATATAAGATGATAGGGATTGATGGGTAATCTTAGTCCTGGATGTTTTAGATTCTATTTTTTTTCTTTCTCTTAGAGTTTCTCATAGATATTATCCTTGAGCAGTTGAGTAACTCATAGTGTATTTTTAGCATCATGAATTATAGATTGCTTGCAAATTAACTGGTAAAAATAGTCATAATATGTATGAATAAAAGATTTTTTTTCAATTGATGCCATTATTTGAATTATTAGAAGTTGCCCCATGCTAAACATTATTCAATTAAAAAAATGTTATGTGAACCTTTTCTAATCAATCATCAAATAATTTCTTAGTTATTTATGAAATACTTGTAACTTATGTATGACAAAAATATATTATTTTTAATTAGAAATAAAATTTTTTCTATAAACATATAAAATATTGAAAATTAATTTGCCAGATCAAGAATACGTGAAAGAGATAAAATTGAAACTAAAAGAAAGAAAAATCTGATAAATTAGGATCTTAAACTTTTTCAGGAAAGAAAAGGCTATTTGTGTGATGCAAAATGAATAGGAATATGGGACCTTACTTTTAGGTCCAGATGCGGTGCTTTTTATTACCATCCATACACTTTACGTTCAAGCTTCCCACCTTAACTTTTATAAGTACAATTGTTAAGCTAATTTACCCATCCATGATACCAGGTTCTTGCTGCAAGTAAACTGGACTGGTGACTAAAAGTCCATTAATTAGTTGCCAGAGACATGGTTAGTTAGATAGAGAAACTAAGGAAATTTTGGATAAAATGTGATATTGCTAATTAGTTGGCAAAATTATATCATAAAAATAGAAAAAATCTGATTAATTATAAAATTTAATAGTTATCATATAATATATTATAGAATTTTGTTATGATGCTCTTTTATAATATTTTATAAAAAAAGTTATGAGGTGCGTATATAGATCATCCAATATATTAGGATATTTAAATAATTTTATTCCTAAAAGGTAAATAGCAAGTTATCTTTTTTTTAATTTATAAAATAATATTTTATTAATAGTCTTAAATTTTTATTTTTTAAAATAAAAAATAAGATATTTTTCTCATTGTGATTGGTCTGGTAGAGAGGGAGAGGAGTGAGGTAGCGATATTGGTGTAGAAAGAGTAAAGAAGAGAGAGAGAGAGGGAAAGAGGAGTTGAGATGATGGCGGCAAAGAAGAGGGGAGGAGTCATCGAGGTGGCGACAAAGAAGGACAAGAAGGAGAGGAGCGGTAGTAGTTATGGTAGTAGAGGAAAAAGAGAGGAGGAGTTAAGGTGGCTATAATATAATAGAGAAGAGGAAGAAAAGGAATCAAGATGGAGATGGTGGTGGCTCTAGAGATGGAGGTGAGGAGTTATGATGATGACAATGACAAAGGAAAGAGAAAGGGCGGAGGGAGCATTGTGGATGTTGAGGGAGAAAGATTTTTGAAAAAAGTTAATATTTCTCATATAATTATCTGATCTATCATCTAATTTAATTAAAAAAATAATCTTAAATTTTGAATTATTTATGGTACAAAATCTATTAGAATGATTAGCAAAATTTAATATTAAAATATTTTTAAAAAAACTTCATGCTTTGATGTGCTAACCATTGCATCGGTTTTCATAAACATTAATTAATAAGTTTCCATTAAAATAGTGAGCATGCATGCAGACCAGCTGTAGGATGCGCTTGCGGTCAGAAATAGCTCACCGTTCTCATTAGTTTTTTTTTTTAAAAATTTTTAATCTATTGCCCCGTAGCCGTGGGTAAAGCACGGCAAACCCTTCGACCCGGTCCCACACTCAGCGACAAGCCCCGCAAGAAATTTTCCATGAATTATGATTCCAAGCAGAGAGGTCATCCGAAAGAGAAGCATAGTTTCAACAAAAGAGAACCAGAATTAGAAACAAGCACTTTATTCATATATCATATCAATTATATGAAATCTTAATTCGGGAAATGTTCTTTGTACCTGTTCCCTTCGCAAATGGAGATTCACACATAAATATGCAACGGAAAAGAAAGAGAGACAGTGACCAAAATGCTTTTAAACAAAATTCTACGAGCTAACCGATACAACCACGGTCCGCCTCTGGTTTAACGTGGCCCGGGCCTTTGTGCACCGGCTCGGTGTTCAAGTCGAGGCAAACCGGGATCCCGTCCTTCACCACCGCCAACCGCCTCCTCCCCTCTCCACCGCTCATCTCCTCCTCGTTGGCCGGTGTCTCCGTCCCATTAACTTTAACGGCGCCAACCTCCTCGAAGTCCTCCAACTTAAACGCCGGCACCCAACTAGCAGCACGACGCCCCCGTCGTCGTCCTCCTCCAACTGCCCCTCCGTTTCCTTTGCTGACGGCGAAGGTTCTGGAAGTCTCGTGAATCCGACGGAGGATGGCGTAGAACTCGTCCACCTCCTCCTCCGTCACCGTACGATCACCACCTTCGTCCATCCTAGGCCTCGACGTCTTTCCTTCGTCGTCGGAGCCGCTATATGGCCGTTTCTTATTCCTCTCCGTTTCCATTTCAACCGACACAAACTTCGGCTGATAACGGACGGTCTCTCTCTGCCCTCTCTTATTGGTTTAGGTTCTTCGCTCTCCTTTGCTTCGTCTCTTCTTCTGCCATAAACGGCGATAAAATAACAAGGTCCATGAAAGGGATCGTGTGACGTTGGAGTGGGATCAGGTGACGTCAAATGGTGAGATCATCTCCCGTGATGCCGATTCTACCGGCCGTCCCATCCGGTACGTGCGCGACAATTTTGACCAGGGTCGAAGGTCCACGTGTGGCACGTGAGACGGCAGCTGAAATAAAATTTGTAATAATGGAGATGCCCTGGAATAATATATTCCCATGTAGGTGCTATCGTTGATCGGAGATGCTTGCGCATCTTTGATCGATGATACGTAGCACTAAAATAGTGAAAGTAAAGGGGCATATATTTCATATGAACTACTGCTACATTTTTTTTTAAAAAAGAAATTCCCTTCTATTGGGGATGCAAGATAAAGTGTCGGACGGGAACATCGTGGACCAACATAGCGGTAGGTTGATTTCCCTCGCGGAAAATATGATTTACATGGAAGGCGGTGAGAGCTGAGGCCAATTGTTTAAGTAACTTCTTCTCCAAGATATGCATGAGCTGTGGAGGAGGTTAGCTGATTTATTGCGAAATCACCTTCCAGAATAATGCGCGCAATTCGTTTGAAGGAAATTTGCTGTTAATTCAATTAATAACAGGGACAGAGTTCAGCTACTTGGGCAAGAAGTGCCCTTTCGCGGGCATTTCGGACCATAAACCAAATTCCTACTTTGTTCTGATGCTGATTCATCAAAATTTACCCTGGTTGAGGGGTCTCCCACTGCACTTGGCTTTGTGTTTTAGGGGTTGGGGAGCCCAGAGGCTGGAGCAGCGAAGGAGACTCTGCAGTCCAAGTTCAGAAATTCATCAACATATGAAATGGCAAATTTAACTATGACTGGTTGGAGTTGATATGGTATCTGTTGCTCCTGAATCCTCCCGCTTGAGGTCAGCCACCGAGGAACTTATGGCTGAAAAATTACTGCCGCTGGAGTTTCGCCCAAACTCCTGCAAAAAAGTTCTCATCGAAATATTTTCCGATGAAGATCCTCCGACGCTCAAGTTAGGAGACTGAAGAACAACGAGAGGAGAAAGCATCAAAAAATGAGCGCATACCTGGAGGATTCCAGAGCTTTTTTTATTTATAGAAGAGAAATTGGAGACGTATCTATCTCGGACTCTCACGATCTTTCGGATTTGTTGCTCATGATTCATTTGGGAGATGTTTTTTTTTTTAGAGAGACAAGATTGCGAGGAACTCCTTTTTTATCTGAACTTTTTCAATTTGGAGAAAAAAAAGATAGGTCGGCAATTAATGATCTATAGTAGATCGTATTAGATGTGTGTCCTAAAAGCCAGATTGGCTACCACTTATAATACACTTTTAAGAGCAATTTTATAATTTTGACTATAAATTAATAAAAAAATTATTTTCTATCATAATATGTATTTAAAGTGTTTGTGATACATCTTTGAGTGAATGGTAATGACAATTCATATTTTCAAGAGTTGAAAATTTAAGACATAAATTTTCATAATTAACTCATAAACTACTCATGACCGTAAGATTATTACGAAAATGGTGATCCATCTGAAAGGTTGATGTACGATCATTTTCTTAGGATAGATGAGTTTTGAGTCTACGGTGTAGAGACATTGGAGTGAGAGTACAAGTACTCATTAGAGAATGAGGTACTGAGCGTGACCATTTCGAGCAGTCATAAGGGAGTCTATTTTCTTATCGATGATTGGCTCAATACTGTAGTGGTACGTCTAGTTCTTTGATCTAAGATTCATCGGCAGTTCACCTTGAGGGTGTTATAGTTTGACTATACCATAACTCGATTTTTTAGCTATTCAAAATTTTGAGGTGTATGTTGGCTATAGCATATTCATTGTAGGAATTGAATTGCATTAATAGGATATCTATCTATCTCGGTAGATGAGGAGTAGCCCTATGATGATCATAAGATTGAGTCCATAAGCCCATGGTTATTGCAGTGTGAAGATCATAGAAAGAGTTTCTATTATGATTTCACATCGGACTCGAATCGAATGATTAATTCATATGATAGATATTAGGTTTGACGAGTTCACCATAACCCTAATCCTATTGGGGCTCAAGATAGAAGAATCCAATCATACTTAGAGCTGCACCAAGAGGTTCACTTTTAGTTCTGATGGATTGCCACCATATACTGCTAGGTGTCACTGATGGATTTTGAAAATAGTTAGAATAATCTTGATGATCAATCATTTTAATTGTATGAATAAAAAAAGTTCTAACCCATCGAAAGATATTTCAATAATGTCGATGATGGAGATCGTGACATGTCTTATTACCATACGGAACTGAACCTAACTAAGTCACACAAACAAAGTGTTGAGGCCTATCCATCTATGGCGCCATCTATGGATGATTCAAGGGGACTCTAACCTGATTGGATCATATGATATCACTCCACCAATCAAATTAAGATCTGATTGAATAAAGTAATTTGATTGGTCGAAGTGATAAGGCACTGCATGATGCAGCAGGGTCTATTTAAATACTGCCTGTGCCTAGAGTTTTAGTAATTACACCCATCCACCATGCCGCAAGGCTGGCCCTCCTTTCTTCCATGCCTCCCTTTGGTCCTCTCTGTCTCCTATCTATGCCCAAAAGATTAGGTGAATCCAGCGAGGAAGAAACAACTATTAGCGCAAAGATCAAGAAAAATAGTCGATATGTTCGTGAGACGAGCGTGCTGCCTTCATCAACTATTTTGAAGGCTTTATGAATCAGATCCAGATCTAATTTTTAGAAATTAAATTCAAAAAGAGATCACGTCCAGATCCTGCCTAAGTGGACTCTGGTAGAGGTCATGCGCTTGCGTGGCTACATCCAGAACCCCTAGCTTCCGACAGAAAATCTAATTATCTAAATAAGATATGAAATAAAATTTAATTTAATTTTAATTTTAGTTTTAATATTAGATTTATAGGATCAGATCTGATTAGGATTTGTTAAAAAAATTTTGAAATATTTTTCAGATCTAATCGGATCTGAATGATTCTGTGGCGGAATATATGTAGATTTTTCTTGAACTGGTATCAGTGCTGCATTAACAGTTCTTTAGATCTATTTTAGATCTAATTTTTTTTTATTTTATGATCTGATATTAAAAAATTTTAGATGTCACATCAGATATGATTAAATTTAAAATTAAAAAATTAAAAAACTTAGATTCATATCAATAATGTATGAGATACATATCTAGACTAGATGTAGAATTGTTCTATGTATAGTCTAGTATAATTTTTTCTTATGATATGATTAAAATAAATTTTTAGATCCATTTGTTTCTATTTTTTTAATATTCTAAATACTATAATCAGATCTAAAAAATAAAAAATTAAATATTTAAATCTTCATAGAAGATATGATAAATGTATACCTAGACTAGTTGTAGAATAATTCTATAAATTATCTAGAATAAAATTTTATTTGATGTGATCAATTTAAAATTTTATTTTTTAAATTTTATATGCAATATATCAAATCTAAAAGCATATATTTATGATTTAACAAATGATACATGAGATGTATATAGAACATGCTTGATTAGATCTATAATTTTATATGTGATATATGTTGTAGATCTTAATATTTTATAGTGTAGTATTTATTTCTGATTAAGATATTCTTCTTGGCCGTCTGGTCATAAGAGTAAGAAGGGTTTAAAGACCGCCTCTTTCCATTTGATGGAATGATCTTATGGCGTATAGTGGTGCCGCGTATTTGTCCTTAATCAAAACTGAAAACTTACTTTTTTGCAAAATTCTAGATCCTGAAATCTTATGATTTTTTTTTGCATGTTTCTATTTTGAATCCAAACTTAATTAAGAATTAAGGTTATGAAATAAATTAGGTATAAAAATTATGAATTTTAAGATTTAAGATACCTTCAAAAATTTGGGTTTGGGTTTGGGTAGCTCAATTAAATTTAGCGGTTGATCAAGCCGAATCAAAAGTTGGTTAGATGTGATCAAGAGTGCTTAGAATTGACCATCTCAATAGGATTAAGTTTGGGTCAAGGTCGACTTATAGTAATATGTGGTCGATCAAGTCAAGACCTAATTTGGCTCTATGGTTTGAGCTTGATAGTAGGCTAACCCGATTGGTTCTAATTCGATAATTTGATATCTAAGATAAGTTTAGCAGATATGACTAACTAATTTTTAATTAAAAGCTACTCGATCTGAATGCGTTCTTGTCGAGTTAATGGTATATCCCTTCCACCAATCTCACTTACCTAGCCATTTGGATCAATCTAGTTCTAATTTGAGATGGCTAACAATTCGAGCTAATGCATGCCACTAGGTTAATCATAATTAGTATGACTGAGTCAAATCAAATTTAAAAAGATCAAAATTAAATATTTCTAAGAAAATATTAAGTCATAGGTCTTCCATCATTGTAGACGTGCAGGCCATTTCTAAGATTGATTATTCTCTGTTGGTTATAGTGGTTTAGTTACATCGAAAAAATACAATAATATTTATTAGGCATTGGATGCTACGAATTGAAGGATAGATTGGGCTCAATATTTTGGATACAATGAGGGATCCAATCAGAAATTCAATTTGTACAAATGGTGGGTTTGACTTAACTTAGGAGTGGGGCAATATTTCGGACACGGTGAGCTTTATGAATTAGAGATCAGGTTTGGATGCACCATGATTAGAGAATCATTAGACAAGGATTGTCCATTCATCCATTGATCCATCATCAATAATTATTAGATGAGGTAGTGAGCCAGTCGATGGGACCACTCCACCTATTAGAAATTAATTAATCATGAAGATTTTTGCATCTCTGTCAAGAAAGTATAGGGATCCAAAAAAAAATAAGAGTAATTTATTTAAAAATAAAATTTTTAAATAAATTAGTTAAGTCTAATTACAAAATCTAACTAAAAATTTTGAATCTCTACAGAAAAATGTCCGCGTCCAATTTACTAGCTTGTATCCTGGACACCCACAGACCAACTGGACGAAATTACAAGGATTGACTCTGAAACTATAAAATTATTTTAGATTTCAAAAAGCTAACTCATGTATTGGATTAGATTTTCTCCACCTTACTAGCCCATCCATCTATTGAACAAAGAGCGTCTCTGAAAAAATAGATGGATGAAGATAATAAAGCTAGGTTCTACATATTGGAGTCGATGTCTGATGAACTTCAGCGTTAACATGAGGACATCAAGACTGCTCGCCAAATATTAGCTCATCTACAAGAGTTATTTAGTGAGGAGAGTCGTGCAGCCAAGTATCAAGTCACTAGGAGACTTTTTAAGGCTCAAATGCGTGATGGACAGTCGGTTCAAGATTATTATCTGATGATCAAGAACCTAGAAGAGCTTGAGAAGCTCGGTGTCAAGCTAGACAGAGACTTGCAAATTGATGTGATCTTGCAGTCCCTGACTGATTTCAATGGATAGTTCATTATGAACTTTCATATGCATAAGCTGCAATGTAATTTGGATAAATTGATGAACATGCTAAGCTTTTTTTGAAAGGTTCAAAGAGCTCAGTGCTTGCTATGGAGTGAATATCCTTCAAAAGAAAGTTTTTTGGAAAGAAAAAAAAATCTGCGAAGAAACAAAAGATAGATGGAGAGAAGAAGAAGAAGAAGGGAGAGACGTAGAAGAAGGCCGCCAATAAAGAAAAGTATTTTCATTGTAATACAGATGGGCATTGAAAATGGAACTATCCTTCATACCTAGCTAGCCTGAAGAATAAGAAGGAGGTAGATCCTTCTGGAGGTATGCTTGTTATTGAAGGTAATCTAATGATTTCTTCTACATCCAGTTGGGTGCTTGACTCTGATTCTAGTGCTCATCTGTGCACTTCTATGCAGGATCTTGAGGAAAATAGGAGGCTGAGGGATGGTGAGATAATCCTATACATCAAAAATAGAGCAAGAGTTATTGCTGTGGTCATGAAAACCTATCCTCTTCGACAACCATTAGAATTAAATTTAGTTCTTAGGATTATTTTTATGTACCTATAGCAAGCAGAAATTTGATTTCTATTTCTTGTTTAGCATAGGAAGATTATATAATTAATTTTCTTAAGGACCATTGTAATATTCTTTTTGAAAAAAATAAAATTATAAGTGATTTTCTTATAAATGATCTCTACCAATTATAAATTGATATTTCTATTTTCAATATCGAGCAAAATATGAATGCTATTGGATCAAAGCGACCTAGGGATAGTCTAAATGATAGATATTTTTGACACCTTAGGCTAGATAATATAGTAGAAGACAGGATTAACAAATTGAAAAAATCTAGACTATTGAGTCCGTTGACTTTCGAGTCATATCCAATTTGTGAATCATGCTTTTATGACAACATGATCAAGCTTTCTTTTATAGGATATGGAGAAAAGCATAGACCTACTTGCCTTAGTACATACAAATGTATGCGGTCCATTTGATATGTTGGGTAGAGGCAAGTATATCTATTTTATCATCTTTACTAATGATTTATCTCGGTATGGGTATATGTATTTGATGCGACATAAGTCTGAAGCCTTTAAAAGGTTTAAAAAATTTACACTTGAAGTAGAAAAATAAATAGAAAAATTTATTAAGATTCTTCGATTAGATCGAGAAGGTGAATATCTTAGTCGAAAATTTTTGGACTATCACAAAGATAATGACATAGTCTCACAATGGACTCTATCTAGAACGTCTCAATTCAACGAGATTTCAGAACTGAAAAATCAGATCCTATTAGATATGGTCCGATCCATGATGAGCTTCATGGATCTCTCTAATTTTTTTTGGAGACATAGTCTAATGACCATAATATATTTATTGAATAAGATTTTCTTTAAAATCATTCCTACCACACCGTATGAGATATAGCATGGTAAGAAACCAAGTCTGAGTTACCTTAGAATTTGAAATTGTCCGGCCCATGTCAAGAGACAGCAGACGAATAAATTAGAGTCTAGGTCCTTTATAGTTTGATTCATAGGATATTATAAAAAGTTGTAGGATATTATTTCTATTTTTTAGGAGACCATAATATGATTGTGAGTCGATATGCTATTTTTTTCGAAAAATAGTTTATTCATGATGGTGGCATTAGGAAACAGATTAGGCTTGAGGAGAAAGTTTTCGAACAGCAACAAGCTAAGAAATCTGAGGAACCAAATCAATTTAAGTCAGTCCAAACACTACCTCCTCCATCTCAAAAATCAACTAGGATTTTTTATCCTTCTGAAAGGTACTTGGTATAATTTCAGAAGATGTTGAGAAAATATTTCTCATAGAAAATGAGATTCATGATGATGATCCTAAGACCTATGATGAGGCGATATCAGATATCGATTCTAAAAAATAGTTAGAGACAATGATGTCAAAAATTGACTCAATGCGCTCGAACCAAGTTTGGACATTGATAATCCACTTGAAGGTATAGTACCTATTGGATGTAAATGGATCTTTAAGAGAAAAATAGGTATCGATGAAAATATGGAGATATTCAAAGTAAGGCTCGTAGTAAAAGCATACAATCAGCGTGAAGGCATTGACTATCAGGATATCTTTTCGTCAGTCATCATACTTAAATCCATCTGCACATTGCTTACTATTGCAGTCTAATTCGATTATGAAATATGATAAATAAACGTAGAAATGATATTTTTAAATGAATATCTTGAGAAAAATATTTATATGAAATAGCCGCTTGATTTCACATCCAGTGATAGTGATCACAAAGTCAGCAAGCTGTAAAGGTCCATATATGAACTTAAGCAAGCTTCTTAGAGCTGGAATACTCGTTTCAATGATGTGATCAAATGGTTTCATAAAAAATGAGGATGAGTCATGTGTATTCAAAATGATCAGTGAGAGTATTGATGTCTTCCTCGTACTATACGTGGATGACATCCTCTTAATCGAGAATGATATTTTTATACCGACCACGGTCAAAATATGATTGTCTAAATAGTTCTTTATGAAAGATCTAGAAGAAGCATCCTTTATTCTGAAGATTAAGGTCTATACAGATAGATTGAATAGGATGCTAGGACTTTCATGAAAGATATATATAGAGGAGGTGCTAAAGAGATTTAACATGAAAAACTCCAAAATGGATCTAGTACCATTTAGACATGGCATTCATCTCTCCAAAAAGATGTGCCCTAACACACTTGAGGAGATTGAATGCATGAGCAAGATTCTTTATATTTCGGCAATAGGAAGTCTCATATATGCTATGCTATGTACACTATCTGATATTGTCCATGCTATGAGTGCTACGAGCAGATATCAGTTGAATCCAGGCAAAGAGCACTGGATTTCTGTGAAGTGTATCCTTAAGTACTTGAGAAGGACTAAGGATATATTTCTAGTTTTTGATAATGAAGAACTCCAGTTCTAGGAATTTACAGACTCGGACTTTATATCCGACATAGATGATCGAAAATCAATATCTGAAAGCTATTTATATGCAATGATGGTGCTATTAGGTAGAACAGTTTCAAGTAGATGATAATAGTAGATTTCACCATGAAAGCATAGTACATCGCTGCATCGAAGGCTACGAAAGAGATATTCTGGTACAAGAAGTTCACCACAGAGCTCGGAGTGATGCCATCGAATGCTGTTCTTCTGTACGATGATAACAATAATGCCATAATCTTAGCTAAGGAGCCGAGATCTCATAAAAAATTCAAGTACATCGAGCAAAGATTCCACCTCATCCATGATTATCTCGAGAAGGGATACGTCGAGGTCAAGAGAGTTGACACCACAGATAATGTGGCTGACTCATTATCAAATTCATTGAGCCAGTAGAAGATCGAAGTCCACTTAGAAAAGATGGAACTTATATTTGTAGCCAATTGGCTTTAGATCAAGTGGGAGTTTGTTACATGTGTGCCCTGGAAGCCAGATTGGCTAACACTTGTAATATACTTGTAAGAGCAATATTATAATTTTGACTATAAATTAATAAAAGATTATTTTATATCATAGTATGTATTTAAAGTATTTATGATATATTCTTTGAGTTAATGGTAATGATAATTCATATTTTCAAGAGTTGAAAATTTAAGACAAAATTTTCATAATTAACTCCTAAACTACTCATGACCGTAGGATCATCACGAGGATGGTGATCGATTTAGAAGATTGGTGTACGATCACTTTCTTACGATAGATAAATCTTGAATCTACGGTATGGAGACACCAGAGTGAAAGTATAAGTACTCGTTAGAGAATGAGGAAACTGAGCGTGACTACCTCAAGCAGTCATAAGAGAGTCTATCTTCTCATCAATGACTGACTCAATGATGCAGTGGTGTATCTGGTTCTTTGACCTTAGGTGCATCGACAGTTCATCTTGAGGGTGTTATAGTTTAATTATATGATAACTCGATCTCCTAGCCATTCGAAACTCTGAGATGTATGTTGGCTATAGTATGTTTATTATAGAAATTGGATTGCACCAATAGGAGATCTATTTATTATTGAAAATATGTCTCAAAGCCAATCATCAGTCTGTTGATAGTTAGACTATATATTTATAATTATATATGAATTATAAATTAATAAAAATTATTTTAATATTTTTTATTATAAATTTTGTTGTCTTCTAATGAACTTCTGTGTTGTGATGAAATTCTTAGGACTATCTAGATTCGACAAAGAAAGATTTATCGTTTAGTTCTTAAATTATTCATGACCAAAAGATACGTTTATCGAGTATAGATCGTTGTGTGCCATATAGGTTGATTGTCTTCGTAACTAAGGAGTGTTAAGATACTGTTATGGCATGCAAGTGAAATGTATGGTTACATCTGCATTGAATGTGATCAACTTTGGAGCTTTTCTCCTATCAAGATTAGCTCTGATAAAATATGGGTATAAGTATTTCTCTAACATAAGATCACCATAATGACTTTCAAGCAAGTCACTGTGCTTTAGTATCGATTATCTGAATTTTTAATTCAGTAACGGAAGGTTTATGGGCGCAGTTAAATACTCGAGGAGTCGGTGTGTGTATCATGATGAGATTGACCACTCCTAATTTTAGGAGTTGTGTTCAATTATATTTCAATTTAGCAAAGCCTTAGCCAGAATAATCTTAGTGAGGAATCATGGGACTAATTGCTTTGAGATACGACATGGATGTATTTACTAAGACTGACAGTCTAACCTTGAGTCATCTATTACACAGAGGTCATAGGGATGAATTATACGGTAAACATATTCCATAGGTTCGTCGATGTTATGTTGTGATAAATTTGATCTATCCGAATATTGGGTACCATTGCTAGATAGTCACATTAATTGGTACAGAAAATTAGTTTCTGTGCTACCGGCTTAGAATTCGAATCTATGGGGTCATACACAATAGGAGTTACTACTTGATCTAATGGCTAATCTAGAGTCATAATGGACTGGGACTCTAAGTTCTACTCATCTGAACTCTCTGATCAAGAGTTTTACTGGTCTGAAACTCTATGATCATGAGTACCATTCATTTGGGATACTAGATTCAAGAGTTCCACTGGATTGAAACTCTTCGAGAGTTTCATAGTGATGGGACTCTGTTGCCTAGACTCCCATACGATTGGGACTCTATATTTATTGAAGAATTAATTAAAAATTTAATTATTGATAAGCTCAATTTGATTGAGTGATGAGGATTTGATCAAGTTTGATTAAATTGGATTCGATTGGATTTGACCCGATTAGATCATGAGTTGACCTAATCACTGTGTGAGATTTGATCCTGATTTGATCAGGATCTGGACCAAATTAATTTCTAAATTAATTAAAAATTAAATAAATTAGATTAAGCTTAATTTGGTTGGATTTAATCTGGTCTAGTTGATTTTAAATTAATTTGGTTTGGTTGAAACCAACTTGGACTAATTCAAATCCTGTTTTAATTCAAACCTCCCCATGCGCCACCTCATATTTGACTTTTCTATCTTGCCCACGCCATCCTTTTAACGTAAGTTTCTCTTACAAAGAGAAAAAATTTGTGCCTTCTTTTCTTTCTCTCTATGACCTGGTCAAGTGTTGGACCAATTCAAACTTTTTTTTTGAATTTTGAATTCGTAGAGGTTGGTTTGGTTGAAACCTCTCTCTCCCTCTTATCCTTATCTCCACATCCTTTTCTCTTTTTGGTCGTCAATTTTTTTTGAAAAATAGGCATGCACACAAAAGGAAAGTCTTTCTGTGTGTGAAATAGGTGGTATGGGCATTGGAATTGGATAGGCTTGCATTTGAACTCAAATACTAGAAGTTGGTTGAAACTAGTTTAACCAATCAAAACCTATCCACTCTACATGGTATTTTTATTTATTTTTATGCAATAAATTATGAGGATTTTTATGCATGAAGCCAGAGGGGTTACCATTCCATGGTAAAAATTTGAAAGTGATTGAGCTTTGGTTTTGGGTGAAAAAAATCCTGGAGTGAAGGTGAGTAGGGTCCTACAACACTTTATTTTTCCTTCATGCCTCTATTCTTTTCTAATTTTCATCTCTAAGGATACTCAATTTTTAGATATAATCTCAATAAGATTTATAAATTTGAAAGTCATCTTTCTATGAAAACTTATTTTATGAAAAAACTCCATACAAAGAGGGCGTAAGAGGGTTTTCAGTGCATCAAGATTTTTTGGGCCGAGTGAAACCCAAGATTTGGGAATTTGGGTTCGGGTGGAGTGATCGAGTGTTGTGAGCATTGGATCGCCACCAAACTTTGAACACCATCTCATCATCCTCCAAAGAATGAGTTCAATTTTTTTAGAGCATCCAAAAAATCCAAAAGTGGATGATCGATCGGATTGATCATGATCAGCCGTCGAAGGCTCCATCGAGAAGCTAATACTCCAATGGGACTGATCGAAACCAGAAGTTCCATATGGATCAACCGTAGAGGTCGGATATGTGTGCGGCTATGGTACGATATGAGAGTATTATCTGATGGATTCAGATTGTAGTGATCAACTATCTACGAAAAAGTATTGTGTTCTGAAAATATAGATGTAGTAAATAGTTTGCTGCATAGTTTTATTTTCAAATCTATATGAATGCATGCATATTATGTTTAGATCCTTAGTATAGAATTTAATATTTTGATATGATCAGTAGATAATTAATTAGATTAATTACTTCTTTCGTTACATCTTTGCTATTTTTGAAAATTTTTTTTTGAAAGTAACACTGCAAATCCTGCACTGCATCCTTCATTTACCTCGGTAGATGAGGAGTAGCTCTATGATGATCATAAGATTGAGTCCATAAGCCCATGGCCATAGCAGTATGAAGATGATAGAAAGAGTTTCTATTAGAATTTCACATCGGACTCAAATTAAATGATTAATTCATATGATGGATATTGGGTTTGAAGAGTTTACCTTAATCTTAATCCTGTCAGGGCTTAAGATAAAAGAACCCAATCATACTAGTAGCTGCACCAAGAGGTTTGCTTTTAGTTCTGATGGATTGCCACCATATATTGCTAGGTGTTACTGGTGGATTTTGGATGCAATTAGAATGATCTTGATGATCGATCATTCTAATTGTATGAATCGAAAAAGTTTTGATTTATCGAAAGATGTTTCGATAATGTCGATGATGAAGATTGCGACATGTCTCATTACCATACGAAACTAAACCTAACTGGATCACACAAACAAAATGTTTGGGCCTATCCATCTATGGCACCATCTATGGAGGATTCTAGGGGACTCTTACCTGATTAAATTAAGTGATATCACTCCACCAATCAGATTAAGATCTGATTGAATAGAGCAATTTGATTGGTCGAAGTGATGTAGCACTGCATGGCGCAGCAGGGTCTATTTAAACCCTATCTGCACCTAGGGTTTTAGTAATTATGCCAATCCACCATGCCGCAAGGTTGCCCCTCCTCTCTTTCATGCCTCCCTTTGGTTCTCTCTCTCCCTCTTCACACCCAAAAGGTCGGATGAATCCAGCAAGGAAGAAATAAGTGTTGGCGCAAAGATCAAGAAAAACAGCCGACGTGTTCGTGAGACGAGCGGGTTGCCTTCATCAACTATTTTGAAGGCTTTACGAATTAGATCCAGATCTGATTTTTAGAAATCAGATACAAAAGAAGATCACGTCCAGGTCCTGCATGAGTGGACTCTGATAGAGGTCAGGTGCTTGCGTGGCTACATCCAGAATCCCAAACTTCAGCAGATCATCGGTAGGATAATTTGATTATCCAAATAAGATATGAAATTAAATCTAATTTAATTTTAATTTTAGTTTTAATATCAGATCTATAGGATCAGATCCAAGAAATCTTGGATCTGATTAAAATTT
This sequence comes from Cocos nucifera, assembly GCA_006176705.1. NCBI lineage: Eukaryota > Viridiplantae > Streptophyta > Magnoliopsida > Arecales > Arecaceae > Cocos > Cocos nucifera. Next base: position 262,319 of record QRFJ01002197.1, on the reverse strand, counting down.
ATTAGTAAAATTTTGAAATATTTCTTTAGATCTAATCGGATCTGAACAATCTTGTGGTGAAAAATATATCGATTTTTCATCATATCGGCCATAGACGACTGGCAAATTCAGAAAAGTCGTCCTGTGAAATAGCTCGTACCTAGACGAACTATGGTAGGTCGGCAAAAGCTGACTTACAGATGCTCACTCTTAAAAAATGCTCGACAGTGTACGACCTATGGCAAATCATTAGTGTGCAAGTAGCTTGTTGCAAGAAGAGAGGATGGTCGGGGGTGGACGGGCAGCGGTCGATCATTTGTGGATGGCTTTGTACAATAGGTCTGCTAAGTTCGACGAATAATTGATCGAGGATGAGCTATAACTATTCCACAATAGTACCCTTAAAGATCTCCAAATTTCTGTAATACTAGATGCTCCAAAGTATGTGCAAGTGAGATACGCTTTCCTCTGAATGTCCGGTATATTACAACTTTTAGTAGCAAAGAGGGTAACGTAGCTCTCCCAAGTATCTAAGAGATCATGCTCAAACAGTGAAAATGTCCACGTATTATTAACTTTATGATGGTTGAAGAATAATTGGCCATACTTTTACATCATGGTTGCATGCTCGGCACATAGGATTTGTTGCGTCAAGGCTATGGAGGTCGTTGATGTGGCTAAGGACGAAGGGCACCGACTCCAAGGATCAAAGGATGTCTAAGAGAAAGTCTATACATATCGGGATTCTTTGACGGAGAATTCTCCAATGCTTAAATTAGTTAAAGCTTAAGCATGATATAACTTAGACTCGCTTCCACTTATTTCGAGGGTCTTCTTATTATCTTTTTATAAAGAGGACCGTTGGAATTTGTTATGTCCTAGTCCTACGGATTGTTAGGATAAAAAATTCAAATTATTCGATATGGATATTTTTATGCCCACGTTTTAAAGTTTATTGGGAGATTCCAAATAATTATCCACATAACTAAGTAAGCTGGTGGACTATGGCTTACAATCGAGGAGTTATCCTACATTTATCTGCATTGGCACCGATCGTAGGATGTCGTCGGTGAGGTTCCAATCTAGAGTCATCATAACCACAGGACCATGTGGATCTCTGTTATTGAATACTTAATCATGAATATGATCATTGCTATGCAGTTACTGGATGTCGTACTCATCTCAGTAACAATTATCGAACTTCCACCATAAATAGGAGTAGGGGACTCGCAAAATTAACTCTGTTCTCTTTTTTATTGTTCATTGAGCATGGAAGGAAGAGTGTTAATCGAAAAAATTATTGCAAGAAGGCAGCGACCGAGGAGCAGTGATTGCCACACCCATAAGTCCACGTAGCAGATTGGGAGTTTACCAACCTCACCGTCACCCGGCTTTGCCGGACTAAGCCTGATCTTGAAATTCAGCAACAACACCAACTACAAGGGGATCATCTAGCATCGTTTTCCTAGCTACGATAATCTTTCGGTCGAGTTAACCATCTACATAGATTTCCAGCAATCTCCAATGTGTCCGGTATCTCGGTTCCGATGTTGCCTTTAAATTTGGTCGCCCCAGCTCCAAGGCCAAGACCGGGGCTGCAAGCGCATCCGGGGTCTACCAGTACCTACCTTCTGATCGTAATCCTCTTCACAGCGGAAACGAATGATACAACAGCGATTGGAATGATGGAGCATTCCCATGAATGGGCTGGGTTGGATCGATCCAAACGGTTTTTTTATTTGATAAATCCAACTTGGTGATCAACCGTGGGGGATTGATCCTTCCCAACGTCCCAAAACCTAGCTAAGCAACCAAACTACTTTTGGTTTTCAAGTCACGGACCAGCGGCCAATCCATCCATGCCTGTAAATAAATGTCGATAAATCTATAAAAAAAATTCACGTTGATCGAAATTGACTCCGATGAAGATCCTCCGATGCTTGAGTTAGTTAGTAGGATGGACTGATCGAATAGAAAACTGAGAGCAAGATAACAGAGTTTGCTCTTAGAATTATTAGATGTGTCCTTTTCAGACCAGCCAGTTTACCTTTCTTTTATAGATATTGGTTGATAACCACTTAGCATGTGGATCGCTTTTTTTTTGATATAGTGTGATCGTAGATAGGTAGTTAAATCATCCACTAATCATCGTTGCCTACTCTTTTCGAAAGTAATTTTGTAGAGCCAATCATGAGTCAGATGAGCTATTTAGCTTACCTCCATCGGTCAGTCAACTGGTTTGGCATCGATCAATCATCGGTCAGTGGAATGGCCTAAGGTCGACTATCGCCTTAGTGATGATTCTCGACCAAGATTAGTCAGTCAGAAGAATCAATTCGATCATTATTTGTCAGGTCGATTGCCCGTCGAATGGCCATGTTCGACCCTTCCGATATTATGTCGGTAGAACAGTTGATGGATCGGCAAATGATGATCCTTCGTTAATTTTTTTTTATGTTGATAATCGATCAGACGTTGAATGCTGATCATCGAGTTAGTCGGTCGGTGGTTTATTAAGTAATTTGTCAATCATCCATCGTCGATCGTCAGTCGACGAACATCTATCGATATCCGATGGTTGGTCGGCTGTAAGTTGATGAGTCAGATGGTAGATTGACTGTCTTCAATAATTCATATCATTGTAAATATGCAAAATTAATAAATATTAAAGAGTACTAAAAAAATTCAAAATCAAGAAAATATGAATGGGTACGAAAATTCGTGAATACTTTTATATATCCATAAATTTGAAGCTGGCCATTAAAAGGACTTCTTACGCAAATTTAGGGACCGTAGGCGGGACCGGACGTCGACCAGCAGAACCATGGGCACCCGTTAGGAAATGCACGGTGCCCGCACAGATGCAACGTGGTGGGGCCCACACATTGGGCCAACTCTTATCACGGGGGAATAACCCTCCAGGGTGCAGGGAATCCAACATGGCAATCAGGTCGGATTGAATTAAGTATGCGATCCGATGTAAGTCAAATAAAAAATTTATCAATCATATTTAATTTATTTATCAAATAAATTAAAATTTTAGAATTAAATTTAATTTATTTATAAAATAGATGATTTTATTTAATTATTATAATTTATTATTTTTTAAATAGATTAAATCAGATTAAATAAATTAAATGGATTGAATAAATTAAATAGACCGTGTGAACGGATCAAAAATAAAATTAATAGATTTTAAATAAATTTTAAATAAATTAAATACATCATGTTATAATTTGATTTAATTCTTAAATAGATTAAAATGAGTTAAATGAATTAAAAGTCTAAATATAATCCTATTAATAAAAAAAATCTAGATGAATCTGATCAAAATCTATTAGATTTGCTTAAAATTAATGGTTTGTGGATCAAATTGGTCAGCCGAATCATAAATTATCATCTTTAGGATCCAAGCTCCTTTCGAAAGAGCGACATCATTTATTTTTGGGTGCAGTTTACGTACCTTATTAAAAGATGTAATCCATGTTTCACAGGTTGGTGGGGCATCATTTATTTTTGGGTGCAGTTTACGTACATTATTAAATGATGTAATCCATGTTTCAGTGGTTGGAGGGGACCGAGTACGAAAACAGGTGAGACACGATCATACGCGGTCAGATCAGACAGGAGGAGCCAAATATTAGCTATAGAATTTGAACAAAACATGGCAAAAGTATTGCCATTATAACCCAATGACCCCACCTTCTCTAAGTTCCATTATTTGAAAGGATTTGAATCAATCAAAGCAAAGTATTATTGTTTCTTTGCCATCATAACCCTAACTCAATGACCCACCTCATTTGTGAAGGGCATCTCTTTTTCAATAGGGTATTTATTTTGAATTTAATATCACTTTAATGATGTGAGTGGAAGGTGGCCAATTTATTAATCACAAAAGTTCGTTCATTCAATTTGTTCAAATCTTTTACATGCTTATGGTCAAATCTTTCACCTTGTGCAGAGACATGCCACACAAGGTTTCCAGATCAAAGATTAGGTTTTGAGAGCAAAAGTCAGTCAAATTGTTTGGATTCAATAAATTGCATCAATATTTCAAATCCCTAAATCTATATTTACCAACATGCCTATTATCTGACTTTTGCCTATTGTTTCGGTTTCGGCTCATGGAAGGGCTGGAACCTAGAAATCTCTTTTTATATGATTAGTTCAAAAACATGTTTTAATTAGGGCATTTTTACAAGATGACTCTCCTAAAATTTCTATTAACAAAATTTGTCCCTTGACTTTAGATAGCTTTCCTGACACATGTGATATTTATTTTTTAAAAAAAACAACAAATAAATGCTGGCAGGTCCAACATGTAAAGCTCAATTTGCAAATTCTGACTTTAACTTTGAGCTCTCAAGTAAAGTTAGGTTTTGTAAAAGCACTATATAATAAAAAAATTATATCTGATTTCGAGAATATGACTTCAAGGTCCATTGCAGTAAACTCGCATTTAAAATTATTTTTATCTTTATAATTTTTCAATTCCATTTCTAACCTAATTTGAATAAATTTTTAAATTTGTTGTCAATTGGAGGACTAGGTTTACTTTTTGACCCAATGCCCACATCCGTCTTTTAAGTTCAAAACAACCTACTTAATTAGCTAGGTTGGTTATGAAATTCTTAAAAAATTGAAGGACAAATATTGAAAGCCTCCATTTAACATTATCAAGATCTTTATATAGATCTTGTGATCTTTACTTTCATTCCGCACAGAGTAATTGATGTGGGATGATTTAGATCTAGAGAAAGCAAGCATTTAAATTTATTAACAATTAATAGATAGCCCGCAATCCCAAAACTAAGAAGATGATTATGCTAAAATTGGGGAAAGACTATTGATATGCATGCATGTTAAACAGTCTCTAGATCTAGATTCAGACCGTAAATGATTGAGAAATTGTCTATGATTAGGATATCTGATCAAAATTAAAATAATTTAGATCTAATTAATAAAAAAATATAGAATTAACTACTAATAATAAAGATCTACTCAGATTTTTTAGAAAATAAGAGATCTCACAAAACACATCGATGAAATTTTCTAGATGACGGACGAATCAGAACATCGATTCAAGCCACGATTGTCTGTAAATTCTTCCATCGTCCACAACCACGAGGATTCGATCCGAGCATGCGAAGAATTGCCTGCATTAATGAAAATAAATCGGCAAACATGATAGAAAGATGGGGCTTTAAGAATAAAAAAATATGAGACTGCTGTGGGTTCTTCATCCTTCAATCTTCAAGCCTTAGGAAGATTTTAGAAGTAAGGTGGAAGGGAGAAGGAAGGAAGAGAGGAAGAGAAGGAAGAAAGGGAAAGAAGGAGAGGAATTAGTCGGTGGAAAGGGAGAAAGAAGAGAGCACGTAGAGAGAGAAAAAGAAAGAAATATAATTTTTATTCTTAAAACATTCGATAATTACAAGATCCTTTGTTTCTCCTTCTAAAAGAAAATACTAAGAAACTAAACAGAAAGAAGGTGCGTAGATGGCATTGGATTTTTAAATATTTACTGAGAAGATCTCCGATGTGCGCGCATGAAGAAATCATCTGGGGTGTACAACTTTAAGATGGTGTATCTCCATAAAATTCATTCAGGTGGCTAGCTTGAACTCAAACCCAAATGGTTGATCCTAACTAGGAGATCAAACTTAATTTAAGAACTCAATTTATTACAAGAATCAAAAATAAAAATTACATGACTCGATAAAATTAAGGTTCTATTAACCATCGAGCCATAATGAATCACGATGACCGATGTCCACGCCAGTAACGCCATGATGATCAACAAAAAATATGTACTATTAATTTGAAAAAATTATATGCAGTTTACTACAACACTATAATAGCTCTTCCTATTATTTAAAAAAAGAAAATTCACCAAATAACTCTCTTTAGATAGCTTATAATAGAAAATATCTCCATAAATTTTGAAGAACCATTAAAAAGGACTAGAGAGTCACTTCATGCTTTTATATCGTGCTAAAATCTAAACTAGGCAGCAGGGAAAACTTAAACCCATTAATAATAATGACTCATGTGCCAACGACTTACTAGAATAAGGATTTTTACGTTACTTAAAATTTTCAAAGTTGAACCGTAAAATCCATACAGACCCCATGCTAAGCCAATTGATTATTATATCCCATTAAAACTATTAAGACTGGTTGGGTAACTTGACAAAATTTTCCCTCCAATAATTTTTGTAGACCGTACTTTTTGGATAAAATGAATATTTTCGAAGGGTTAGAGATTTCAAAGAATCAGCCAAGCCTATTCATGGTATATCATTTGTCATATACAATTTATATGTATTTACTATGGTGCTTATATTTTAGTAGAGATTCTTTGCTTAGCGGATTTTTTATTCATTTAAGAGTAAATTTATGTGAATGGAGGATCATAGAAAATATGAGAATTCATCCACAAGTCTAAAAAATCATACATGAAACAACATCTGGCTTTTACTATTGCACTCGAATAGCTCTCGCCATGTAATCCAATAAAAAAGAAGTGGGCATTTTCCGATAACTCTTTATAATAGCTCTCTTAATTAAGTAGGTTACTAAAGAAAATCCAATAAGTTTTATGAACACCCTTAAGAAAAGGACTTGAAAGCCACTACCTACTTTTCCAAACAAATCGGTACATTTTAACTATAATAAGATCTAGGATGCCAACTTTAACTATAATAAGAACCTCTATCTTGTTTAGAATTTTTAAATCCCAACTTTAAAATGCATATAAGACCCCATGCTAAACCAGTTGATTATAATCTATCATTAAAATTATAAAATTGGTTGTGAGCCTATTATATTGTTTTGAATGACATGCATGCCTGCACTATATAGATTTTAGTTTTGTGTTGTAACCATGAGATTTGATTGTTATAAATTGATTGTTCGTTCAGGTTGTTGTTTGTTTTACCTTACCATGTAGGTGCATGGATCTGGATATATCTTTTATATAAAAAAAGATTAACTTTTCTTCATATGAGACCGCTATTGAATCACCCACCATACATATCTCAACGCACTTCAAATTTGATTATTTATCTATCTACACAAATTTTATAGTAAGCAATTGATGATGTGACGAAGGTTTTGCATAAGAGCAGCTGAACAATTCTTTCGCACGAAAGACATACCCTTATCCCTAGATAGCAAGGGCTTTAGTCTCTTCGTTTACAAAACCAACAATGAAGTAAATCTTCTCACCTCTTCAAAAGAAAAACACATCTTACAATATCCTATTTTTGTATGGTTTGGTTCGTTACACATCCCAAATTCATGTTATAGTGGGCCAAAAAAAAAGGAAAAAATTCAAAACCTACATTCCGTCTAAAAGCAAATTGAGTGGAATCTAAGACTGTCTTGCGTATGCATTAAGTTCTCCAGATCGATCATATAAAAAATAGTATCATGGATCGATTGTAGCACCACACCGAGGAGAATTGTAGAAAGCCATGTCTAGGTAGAATTCAATACCAGCGGAAACAATTTTTAGTGGGGGCTTTTGAATGTTTATGACTGGGACTGCAGCACCACTACTTTTAAAGAAAAAATAAATAATAATAATAATAATATTAATAAAAAAGACAACTAAATATCAGGGGAAGCCGGGGACCATCCTCCCAAACCGGCAAAGATCACAGTTCTCGAGGCCGGCCATCTTCCCCACTAAAGCCATGTCAGCCAACTGCTCTGGAATCAGGAATCTGTAGAAATGTCGCCTTACAGCTTTTTTTTGGGACGGTTGGGAACCGTAAGCAGCCAACGTCATCATCGTAGCGTCACCACCGGACTCGCCGCGTTGGAGATTCCTCATTTTGCACCTTAAAAAAAAGACTTTCGTCGACCCACTAATAAATTTCGGGGTTCCGGCGTCACCCACCCCCACCTAACGTCTCCCACGAGTTTTTAACCAGGGAGCAGGGATTTGGACCACGCAACCACTGCTGCATGTGAAATCTTAGAATTCACCTTCTCAGAAGCTGATATATAAATCAGTATATGTCAAAAGATCGGTCTCTATCATCGCATAAATAAATAGTTAAGTTATTAAATTAATATTTAAAATAATAATTATCTCTAGTTTTACCTATGTTGTGATATTTTTGAATCTAATATTCTATCTCAACAAATTTTCACGCCCCCCCCCCTCCAAAAAAAAAGGAAAAATAAAATTTATTATTCTATATAAAATTTTGATTTATCTCTATTCTTTTCGAGTACAACTATGTTCTAAATATTAATAATTTATTTAATTTAATAGTTGGCATATTGTGATAGACTGTTATTTTAGTTTATCTCGATTGAAAAATAAATTTATAAAAAAATAATAATAAAAGATAGATCTTGATCGATATTTTAAGTAATCAAGATGTCAACTATAACTGCAATATTTATGGATCCATGTTCTGCATAAAATAATTTAAATTAGTCAAGGAATTCAAAATATTATATTGTTGAGCATTTGATGATGTATCCTTGCCATAAAGAAAATTAAAAATCATGGTCTCCGAGATCATTCTATTTTTAATTTTTTTCCCCTTTCTAAAGTCATTAAAGTCTTCTTGAAGGGATTAAAATAATATTGCCCAAGTTCGCAACTTCTCCCTGTCTCCGTGCTCCTTGGGAAATAGCCTCTTCAGCGTCTGGAACTCAATGGGGTACGACTTGTTCCTTTTTAAACGCAGACCGGTTAGCCATTCGTCAATCCTAAGAAAGTCTCAAGAGGGTGTGATATAAAGACACGCCTTCCTTTCTCCTCATCAGGCCATCACATTCCATAACATCCACCACCAACACCAACACCAACACCAACACCAATACCAACAGCTAGAGAACGGAGGGATTTAGTGCTACCAGAGGCCGGCCAACTTCCTTCTCTGGAGCTGAGACAATGGAAAGGAATGGGGGAGCAAAGAGGCCAGCTTTCGTTGTCTCTCCAACTCCACCACCACAACCAGCAGCAGCAGCTCCATTAGCCGAAGGAGATGAGGAGGAACAGATGGAGAAGTTCTATGCCCTGCTGGAAAACATCAAAACCATGAGAGGCCTCTGGAGAACCGACCCGGCAAACAAGAGACCGAGGAGGGAGGAACCGCTCTGGCAGCCAAGGTTCGTGCGGGAGGACTTCAATGACCGCAACGAAGACTCCGGAGACCCGGTCGGTGAATCTTCGCATTCTTCCAAGGATGGAGAGAGAAAGAAAGGGAAAGAGAGGGAAGAGGGGAGCAGTAGTTTGGATCTCAGCCTTTCCCTTTAGTAAACCATTCCACCATCATTAATTTGTAGTGGAATATGCATGTCCCAAAAAATTTGAGATCGAATGGAACTTCTCTCATTCTTTATATATATATATATATATATATATATCTGTTATCTTATCTTATCTTTCTTACTTGTTTTTCTCGAAAAAATACTCGTCTTCTTCAAACATCCATGATTCCCAAACATGTATATATCAATATTAGGAATTTAAAGAATATAACACCTTTATGTAATTATTAATAAGCATTCTGGCTCTTAAAGATTTAGGCTATCCGCTTCTTGAAATCCCGGGATTGGATTTTATTTTTTGTTGCAACGGGATGGCCTTCAAACTCCCGTGTTGCAGTCTAGAGTCTAGACTGCGGGCTCTCCCCTTTCTGACCGGACTGACTAGGGGAAGGGTCAATTTGATACAATTTTTTGCTATTGTTTCTCCGCAGCTCGTCGTTAGATTGGATATATATTTTATCTTTAAATTCCTCTTTTCAGGATCACTAGATGCGTGGAAGTCAGGGATCACCTCTGCTTAAAGCTAAAATTCTCTCCTCCTCTGGTTTGAAGATCACTACCTGTGCATTAAGGGATTCCATCAAAAAAAAAAAAAAAACAGTTTCTCTATATTAAAGGTTTTTTTTAATTATAAATTATTAATTAATTAATTAATTAATTAATTATATTAAAAATAAATTGATTATGTGATCTGGATTGATAGACATGCATATAAGCTTAATATTATTTATGATTCTTCTATTTTGGACTAGGCGCATCTTATTTTAAATTGATATGGTTAGGATGATATAATGTAGGCTTTAGTCCGATATGAATTTATGATGGATGGATCTATTAGAATTTTATTTTATTTGATTAGATCTCCTCTCCACTTTCTATAAATACTATGAGACTAGTTCTCAAGCTTGTCCCATCCAATAACCACCTGTTAAAAAAAGGTTGGTAGAGAAGGACCTGATTTGCGATGTTCGTCCGAGTATCTGATGGCGAATACAGCTATGCATCTATTTTTTATATTCTAATCTTCTGTATATATTCATGAAAATTGTTTACACGTAGAGCTTAAATTATAAAAAAATATAATTAATTAAAAAAAAATAGAAAATAATGCATGGATCTCATCAAGGGGTCCGGCGGCGACCACAATGGGCGGCGGCGCCCGATCGCTGGGCTTTTCTTTCCTGATTTCGACTAAAAAAAAAGAGAAAAAAGGGAGAGGGAGAGACGGATCCTGTCCCACTTCTCTCCTTCTTGCCGCCGACGTGGCGGAACTAAGGGCGACGCCGCCAGCGTGGCGGAACCAAGGGCGACATCGCCAGCATGGACCATGGGAGATCGATCGGCAGTGATGAAGGTTGTCCTCCTACTAATCAAAAAAAAAGGAAGGTTGAAGGGAAGGAGGAGGAGGAGACCACCGGCTCCTCTCTTGCCGTGCACTCCTCCCATGGGCGGTAGATCGGTGCCGGCAATCGACCATCCTGGCCGGTGAGAGGACCGCGGTCGCCCTCCCACCAACCGCCGACCCAAACAAATAAAAAAAAGGGATGCATGGGGCGGCGGCTCAAGCCACCACGCCCTTTCTTTCGCCCCTCACATGCTGTGGCCAGCAGCTAGCGGCGGCTGTCGATAGTGGTCCACCGATTGTTGCTTATCTGACGGCCATCGGGCAAAATTTGCGGTAGAAAGGAGGCACCGACGAGCCCTCCTCCTCGCTGCCAAAAAATCCAAAAAAAAAAATTTGAGAACCCATGGTGAGGGTGAAGAAGATCCCTTAACGGATTTTTGGGTTTTGGATTTTGGGTTTTGACTCGAAGTCCAAACCCATCAGCTATTGTTAAGTTATAATGGCTCTTTTGTAGTTTAGTCCCTGCAAATATTCAAATTACATTTTAGTCCAAATAAAAATTATAGTTTAGTCCCTATAATTATAAAAATTTGATTTTGATCTAATAAAAATTGCATTTTAGATCCTATAATGTAATTTATTATATAAAATCTTTGTTTTGCAATTAAGCTCTTATTGAAGGTTATCATTTTATATTAGCCCTTTAAAATTTTAATTTGCTTCCTGAAAATTTATTTTTGAAAAATATTATTCAGAAAAATTTATATTTGATGTTATTTTTGGATAATATATCTTTTAAACTATATAAACATATTACTGCAACTTGTGGAATATAATATTTTATTATATTATGATCAGTGGAATGTATGTTGTTAAATATCTATACTAGACTTGATCATCTTGGACATTTAATTTTCTGTATGGATAATTTTATGGATTAGTATGAATATTTATCACCAAAATGGTTTATTTATGTTAGTTCATGAAATTTTTCATCATTAAAGAGATATTTTCTAGTTGTGGCATATAATCACCTGCCCAAAGAGGATTATTATATGTTTTAAATAGGAATTATGTGGACTATTATGTTGTGAGAGTACTCTAATTTTTGGGATCTATCTGCCCAAAGATGATAGATTTTGAAATACTAGGATATTTCTTTTATGGTCTCGTGTAAAGAGTTCTTATGCATATTCACGTTCTGCCTAAAGGGGAATATGTGATATAGTGTTTGGACTCTTGTTCATGATTTATGTCATTATATAACTATGTTGTTTGTAAATGCTCATTATCTAATATTTTGCATTTTTATTATTTGTTTGCATAGTTTTATTTGGTGTTAACAATAATAATGTCATCTTTGAGGTCTTAATTGGATCAAATTATAAAAGATGGAAACAAGACATGAAATTTGCTCTAGGAATTACTGATATTGATATGGCATTACGTGAAAATAAATCTGATGATCTTAATGATCAGAGTACACCAAGATATAAAGATTATTTTGCTAAGTAGAAAAATCTAATAGGCTTAGCTTAATTTCTATTAAGAGATCGGTTTCTGAGCATCTTCTGAGTGATCTAGTAGAGACTAATAATGCTAAAGAACTGTTTGATGTTATAGGACAGAGATATTTTATATATAAAAATATCGAGTCTAAATGTCTAATGAAAAAATTGACAACCATGAGATATGACAATGTTGGGGGTGTTAGAAAATACATTCTGAAAAAGATTCATCTGTAAACCAAACTTAAGGATCTGAAAATTGAATTGCCTGACTCTTTTCTAGTGCCTCAAGCTTTGAATTCCCTATCTACTGAACTTTTTCAGATCAAAACTATTCGTAATACTTAATTTTTTTAGATCAAAACTACCTATAATATTCTAAATGAAATCTAGAGTATTAATAAGTTGATCACTAAATGTGTTACTAAGAAAGAAAAACTAAAGAAAGAAAAGAGTAAGATTTCCTTTCTTTCTTTCCAATCAAAATTTCATTCTAGCAAAGGTTTTATAAAGAAGAAAAAGAATAAACCTACTATTCCTAAACAATCTTAGGATGCTAAAGAACATGGTAACAACCCTGATCAGAATCATTCTGTAGGAGGTCCTAAAGCTACCATTGAAAAAAGTATCAAATATTTTTACTGTAAAGAGAAAGGCCACATAAGAAGTCAATGCTACAAGTTCAAGTTTTAGTTAGAAAAAAAAATAAAAACAAAAAGGTAAGCCTCTAGCTCTTGTTTGTTATGAGTCAAATATAGTTAATGTCCATATTGATTCATGATGGATAGATAGTGGTGCCATAACTCATGTTGTCATTTTCTTGCAGAGATTTATAAATAAGAAAAAAACTAAGCCCGAAAGAGATCAAGCTGAAAGTAGAAAATGATCTTGAACTTGAAGTAGAATATATAGAACTTGTCAAGTTGTCTTTAGAGTCTGATTTTAAAATTTTTTTTAGAAAACACTTTTTATGTACCTTCTTTTAGAAGAAATTTGATTTCCATTTTTTCTTTGGATGTGATTGGTTTTGATTTTGATTTCTATGATGAAAAGTTAATTTGATGTTTAATTTTTAAATTATTAGTTATGACATTTTAAGTAATGAATTATATAAATTATGTTTACCTTATGATAATCCATATGCTTATTTAAATATTAAGAATGTGATTACAAAATATTCTAGAATCAAAGAAAGATCCTCGATGTTGTGACACAAATGCTTAGAGCACATATCTAAGAAAAGAGTTGACAGACTGATTAAGGATAATATCTTACCTATCTTAGATTTTGAAAATATGGAGACTTGTATTGATTGTATTTAGGATAAATTGAATAAGACTAAAAAGAAATGGACAACTCATAGCTCAATCCTTCTAAAAATAATTTACACTGATATTAGTGGATCTTATTCTTCTACAATCTATGATAATAATTTAAAATTTTTTTAGAAAATACCTTTTATGTACCTTCTTTTAGAAGAAATTTGATTTATGTTTATTCTTTGGATAAGATTGATTTTGGTTTTGATTTCCATGATGGAAAAGTTAATTTGATGTTTAATTCTTAAATTATTGATTATGATATTTTGAGTGATGGATTATATAAATTATGTTTACCTTATGATAATCCATATACTTCTTTGAATATTGAGAATATGATTGCAAAACGTTCTAGAATAAAAAAAGATCCTCTATATTGTGGCACAAACGCTTAGAGAACATATCTGAAAAAAGAGTTGACAGACTGATTGAGGATAACATCTTACCTATCTTAGATTTTGGAGACATGAAGACTTATATTGATGGTATTAGGGATAAATTGACTAAGACTAAAAAGAAAGAGGCAACTCGTAGTTCAAGCCTTCTAGAAATAATTCACACTGATATTAGTGGATCTTATTCTTCTACAATCTATGGTAATAAATACTTTATCATATTTATTGATTATTTTTCTCGATATGATTATCTTTATTTGATTAAAGAAAAATCTGATGCTCTTCAAAAATTTAAAATTTTTAAAATAGAAGTTAAAAAATAATTGAAAAAGATCATCAAGATTGTGAGATCTGACCATGGGGATAAGTATTATGGCAAATATGATATAGCAGGATAGCATATTGGTCCGTTTGCCAAATACTTACAAGATTGTAGGATTATAGCCTAATATACTATACTTGATAGTCCTAAGCAGAATGGTGTGGTGGAAAGACATAATTGCACCCTTAAAGATATGATGAGGAGCATGATGAGTAGGTCAAATTTGCTAGAATATCTATATGGTGAGGCTATTAAAACTGCCTTGTATATTCTTAATAGGGTTCCTAGTAAATCTATACCCAAAATATCTTTTGAAATTTGGGCTGGTATAAAACCTAGTCTGAATTATTTTTGAGTTAGGGGTTATCCTACAGAAGTAAAAATATAAAATCCTATAGAAAAAAAGACTAACCCAGAACCAGTCGTTGCTATTTTATTAGATATCCAAAACATGTTAAAGGATAAAGATTCTATAGTCCTGAAAGAGGTAACAAAATTATAGAGTCACTGACTGCAAAATTTCTAAAACTTGATGTGGCTGATATAGAATCTTCATGAGCTATTGATATCGATAATAATCAAGGTGAGACTGTCTCCATTCCTGTGACTGCACCATATGAAAATATAGTTCTCGCACCTATTGATAGAATGGACGTTTAGACTTCTAATCTTTCTGCTTCTATTTTGAATCCTCAACATATTCAGCTTAATGATGAGGTGACATTAAGAAAATCTGCCTGACAGAGGAGGTCTGCCATGTTAAAAATATGTTCCAAAGGCAATCGTCAGTCTGTTGACGGTTGGACTATACATTTATAATTGTATATAAATTATAAATTAATAAAAATTATTTTAGCATTTTCTCATTATAAATTTTGTTGTCTTCTAATGAACTCCTATATTATGATGAAGTCCTTAAGACTATCTAGATTCGATAAAGGAGGATTTATCATTTAGTGCTTAAATTATTCACGATCAAAAGATATGTTGTTTCTTAGGACGATAATATTTATCGATTATAGATTATTGTGTGCCATATAGGTTGATTATCCTTATAACCAAGAAGTATTGAGACACTAGTATGGCATGCAAGTGAGATGTATGGATACATCTGCACTGAACGTGACCAACTTCAAAGCTTTTCTCCTATCAAAATTAGCTTCGATGGAATATGGGTATAAGTGTCCCTCTAATCTGAGATCATCATGGTGACTTTCAACCAACTCACTATGGTTTAATATCGAACTATCTGAATTTTTAATTTAGTGACAAAAGATTTCTAAGCACAGTTAAGTGCTTGAAGAGTTGGTGCATGTATCAAGATGGGATTGACCACTCCTGGTTTCAGGAGCTGTGTCCAATTATATTTTAATTTAGCAAAGCCTTGATCAGGGTAGTCTTAGTGAGGAGTCACGGGACTAATTGCTTTGAAACACGATATGGATGTATTTACTAGGACTGATAGTCTAATCCTAAGTTATCTATTATATAGAGGTCATAGAGATGAATTATACGGTAACCATATTCCACAGATTCGTCGATATTGCATTGCGATAAATTCGATCTATCCGGATGTTGGGTACCATTGCTAGATGGTCACATCAATTGATAAAGAAAATTAGTTTCTATGCTACCGACTTAGGTTCGAACCTATGGGGTCACACAAAATATGAGTTATTATCTGATCTGATGGTTGATCTAGAGTCTTGATGGACTGAAACTCTGAGTCCTACTCATCTGGGACTTTCTGATCAGGAGTTTTATTGATCTAGGATTCTATGTCATGAGTTTCATTCATTTGGAACACTGGGTTCAAGAGTCCCTCTGGATTGGGACTCTTCGAGAGTTTCATAGTAATGGGACTCTATTACTCAAACTCCCATTCGATTAAAATATTATATTTATTAAAGAATTAATTAGCAATTTGATTATTGATTAGCTCAATTTGATTGAGCGATGAAGATTTGATCAAGTTTAATCAAATTGGATTCGATTGGATTTGATATGATTAAGTCATGAGTTGATCTAATTGCTGTGGGAGATTTGATCCTAATTTGATCAGAAGTTAGACCAAATTAATTTTTAATTTGATTAAAAATTAAATAGATTGGGTTAAGCCTAATTGGTTAGATTTAATCTGGTCTAGTTGATTTTGAATTAATTTGGTTTGGTTGAAACCAATTTGGACTAATTCAAACCTTGTTTGAATTCAAACCTCTCCATGCGCCACCTCATGTTTGATTTTTCTACCTTGCCCATGCCCATCTTTACTTTTTTATGTAAGTTTCTCTTATGAAGAGAAGGAATTTGCACCCCATTTCTTTCTCTCTTTGATCTAGTCAAGTATTGGGTCAGTTCAAACTTTTTTTGAATTTTGAATTCAAAGAAGTTGGTTTGGTTGAAACCTCTCTCTCCCTCTTATCCTTATCTCCATGCCCTTCTCTCTTTTTGGTCATCAATTCTTTTTAAAAAATAGGCCTGCACATAGAAGGAAAGTCCTTTTGCATGTGAAATAGATGGTATGGGTGTTGGAATTGGATAGGCTTGCATTTGAATTCAAATACTAAAAGTTGGTTGAAACTAGTTCAACTAATCTTAACCTATCCACTCCATATGTTATTTTTACTTATTTTTCATGTAATAAATTATGAGGATTTTTGTGCATGAAGTTGGGAGGATTACAATTCAGTGGTAAGAATTTGAAAGTGATTGGGCATTGGTTTGGGCAAAAAAAAAATTCTGGAGTGAAGGTGAGTAGGGTCCTATAGCACTTTATTTTTTCTTCATGCCTTTATTCTCTTCTGATTTTTATCTTTAAGGACATTCAATTAGATATGATCTAAATAGAATTTATAGATTTGAAAGTTATCTTTTCATAAAAATTTATTTCATAGAAAAATTCCATACAAAGAGGGCATGAGAGGATTTTTAGTGCATCAAAATTTTTCGGGCCGAATGAAACCAAAGATATGGAAATCTGGGTTCGGATGGAGAGATCGAGTATTGTGAGCATCGGATTGCCACCAAACTTTGTACATCATCTCATCATCCTCCAAAAAATGAGTTCAAATTTTTTAGAGCATCTAAAAAATCAAAAAATGGATGATCGATCGAATTGATCATAATCAGCCATCGAAGGCTCCATCGAGGAGCTAGCACTCCAATGGAGTTGATCGAAACTAGGAGCTCCGTGTGGATCAACCGTAAAGAACAGATACATGTGCTGCTATGGTGTGACATCAGAGCATTATTCGATGAATTTAGATTGCAGTGATCAGCTACCGACAAAAAGATATTATATTCTAAAAACATAGATGTAGTAAATAGTTTGCTGCATAGTTTTATTTTCAGATCTATACGAATGTATGCATATTATGTTTAGATCCTTAGTTTAGAATTTAATATTTTAAAATAATTAGTAGATAATTAATTAGATTAATTACTTTTTTTACTGCATGTTTGCTATTTTTGAAAAAAAATTTTGAAAGTAATTCTGCGAATCCTGCACTGTATCCTTCAAATCGTATCAAAGCAAGGTTCACTAAACATGATATGATATTTAGATTAATAATTTAGATTTGATCTAAATATTAATCTAATAATTTGATTAATTAGATCTAAAAATTAAAATCAAGATCGCACGGACTGAAGGTTATCCTATTATAGGATTTATCCCCTACAGTGAAAAGATTGTCCTAGTACGTTGCTGATCTAAATCGTTAATCATAAAATCTTAGATCTGATCTAATATTTTTATGATCTAATTAAATTATACTTTAATTTAATTTTTGATCATAAATACATATTTAGATAGGATCTAAAGTTTGATTTATGATTTAGTATTATGTAGTATACATTATTTCAGATTAAGCCCTATAACTAGTATTGTTTGTGAAATCGAGCCAATTCAATTTTAAAGTGAGTCGACTCAATTGGTGAACAATGCTAAATTGTAAAGAATATTTCAAAATTTTAAAAAATATTTTTAAAATATCGAATCCTAATCCTCAGTCCAAAAACTTAATTAAAATTAAGTATAATGATTTAGTGTCTAGATTATAAATTAAGACTCTAAATCATCAATCATAAAACGTGGGTTATTGGGTTAGTTGAATTAGGTCCATTAATTAGATTAGACCTAAGATTAGTTAAAAATGAACTAATTTAAAGTAATTGATCAAATCTAATTAAATATTAATTTAGATTAGGTTAAGAACTCTATAGAATCAATTACAATAGTTATAGTTGGTCAAGTCCATGCCTTTAACAAGGATCAAATAGACTTGATTCATGGCTACACGGTCAAACCCATAATTACTAAGTTGATCAAATTGAAACTAATGAATCGAATGGTGTCTAAGATAAGTCTGACAGTTTAACCGATGATTTTTATTTGGAAGCTACTCGCATTGATTCAGTCTTTAACGAGTTAATGGCATATCCCTTCCACTGATCTCACTTACCTGGCCATCCTGATGAATTAGATTTTGATTAGATCACTTGATGATTTGGGCTCACCCATATCAATTAGATAAATCAGTCTAATTGATTTAGGTGCTCCTAATGTCAGCTTAGATTAGATCCTTTTTTTAATCCAACTTTGTGAAGTTAGTGGGAGGATCAAAATTGACTCACTATATTTCTTCCTCTTTTTAAAATATGTTAATTAAATTTTCTAAAATTATTAGATTCTTAAAAATAAAATAGTTATATAGATAACTAAATCATAGCCTTTCATTAAGTTGAGTGATAATGAGTTCACTAGTGTAATGATCATTGGAGGCCTAAAGACCTGAAGATTATTGACTAATTAAATTATCATTTATCAAATGATAATTTGATTAAATCTTTCTGATGGTGGTTAGGTTGGCCGACCAAAGTCGGGCTTGATCATTTATTGGTTAGATAAAATTAAATATGATCACGTTAATGATTGGACCTAATCAGACTTTTTCAATGGAGACCAAAGCCTGTTGATTAGGTCTCTGGAGTAATATCAATATTACTAGAAGTTATTTAGAGAAATAATTAATTTTGAATCTACCTATAGATGCACATGGATTAACCAACCAAAGTTGGGCTCGTGTGTAGTCTATATGGATTCTAGTATCAACTAAGAAATTAAAATAATTTCTCAAATTAAAGGTAGAGGCTATCAATTCGTATAAAGTAGTGAAAGAATCTTTAGACTAAAGTCTAAGTCTTTAGGATAATTGATTCATATACTAATTAAGTTTGATTTTTTTTTGTACAGAAATGGCCACTAACCTATCACTCTGATCATTATTAGATAATGATAAATTAATGGGACCTAACTTTAATAGCTGATATCGTAAATTGAAAATCGTTCTAGAGCATGAGTAGATTTTTTATGTAGTAACGGATCCAGCACCTGAGGAGCCAGCTCTAGGAGTGGTATGAGATACTTACCAAAAGTGGCTCAACGATCGCACCACCATTTGGTGCATAATGTTGATGGTAATGAATGATGAGTTCAGTCGTAGATTTGAAAATGTCCAATCATAGGAGATGCTTCAAATATTGAACAACTCCTTTGGCACGCCTGACAACATTGAAAGGTATAAAATAAGTTGTGCCATTTTCAACGCTCGGATGAGGGATGAAGCCTCAGTCACCGATCATGTATTGCACATGATCGAGATGATTGAGCACCTTAGCAAGCTGAGCTTTTTCCTACACAAGCAGCTCGATTAGGATGCGATCCTTAGTTCCTTGCCCAAGTCCTTTCTTTCTTTCTTGACTCATTTTAGAATGACAAAGCCTGCAGTCAACTACCATGGCTTGTTGGAGTTGCTGTAGAATTTTGAGAAGGATCACCAACTCCACAAAAAAATGGTGAATGTAGTGGGAAGGTCTTCTTCTGATTGTCGATCTTTTAAGAAAGAAAAAAAAAATAAGAAGAAGAAAAATAAGAAGGTGTGGCCGCGTGCTGGAACGACTGCACAGGATCAGACCAAGAAGCATAAGCCCAATCAGAGCCAGGTGGAGTGCTTCTTCTGCAAGAAGTAGGGGCACTGAAAGAGGAACTATCCTCTGTATATTGCCTTCCTGGATTTGAACAGATCAAGAAAAAAGCAAATGGTTGCTGGGCAAGGTAATTATATGATAACACCTTATAATTTTTTCTTATTTGATTCTACTACCTAGGTATTAGATAGTGGAAGCCATTATCATATTTGTAATTCTATGCAGGGCTTGTAGGTCTGTAAGAAATTTGATCAAGATGAGAGGTTCTTGAACGTTGGAGATGGAAGTTAAATTCTAATTCTAACTTTAAAAATTATGAATCTTGTAATCAATTCAAATAAAGTTATTCTTAATGAATGTCATTTTTGTCTAACTTTCTTATTGAATATCATTTCTATAGGCCTTTTGGCCATTAATGATTTTGAAATATCAATAAAAAAAAATTTTATAATATCATTTTGAATGATATTACAATTTTTATTGAATAATTGAATAATAGTATTTATTTATTAATTATGCCTATTAACGTGGTTCAATCCTCTGGTAAACATCCTAGAATTAGTGATGTATCCGAAGTCTACCTTTGGCACTATAGGTTGGGTCATATTAACAAGAACAGAATAAACATGTTAGTTCAAGAAGGAATTCTTGAGATTAGTGATTATGAATCACTTCCAATCTGTGAGTCCTATCTTCTTGGTAAGATGACCAGTCATCTTTTACTGAAAAGGATGAACGAGCCACTGAACTTCTGAGTCTAGTACATTCAGATGTATGTGGACCCATGAACTCAAGTGCTAGAGATGGATATTTCTACTTCATAACTTTTATAGACGATCTATCGAGATATGGATATGTCTATTTAATGAAGCATAAGTCGGAGTCGTTTAAAATGTTCAAACTATTTTAAAATAAGGTAGAGAAGCAAACTAGAAAGAGTATTAAAACTCTTCGATCTGACTGAGGGGGTGAGTATCTTTTCATTGAATTTCTGACATATCTAGGAAAGAATAGAATTCTCTCTCAATGGATACCTCCTAGAACACCATAATATAATTGTGTGTCTGAAAGAAGGAATCGCACCCTGTTGGACATGGTTCGATCCATAATAACATTTGTTGGTTTGCCGATGTCCCTATGGGGATATATGCTCGAGTCAGCTTGTTACATTCTAAATTGGATTCTGAGTAAATCTATTAATAAAATACCATATGAGATATGGACAGGTGTAAGCTAGTGCTCTCACATCTTAGGATTTGGGGGTGTCTGACTTATGTTAAATATTTAATGATAGATAAGCTTGGACCTAGGTTTGATAAGTGTAGTTTTATAGGTTATCCAAAAAAAATGAAAGGATATTACTTCTACCTTGCTGATGAGTAAAAAGTGTTTGTCAGCCTTAAGACAGTTTTTTTAGAAAAGAAGTTCCTTGGTGAAGGAACTAATGCCTCTAAGATCGAACTTGATGAAGTTCGATAGGTGGAAGAACAGACACAAATTATTGAACCTGAGCTGGATCTAATTAGATCAGAATCAGAATCCATTGTAGATGCATCCTTAAGGCGATCTGGTAGAGTACCACGTCAACCAAATAGATAATACGGTTTCTTGGTCTAGGATGGGGATCCTATCAAACTTAATGAGAATGATGAGGATCCGATCATCTATATGGATGCAATATAGATATCCGACTCTGAAAAATGGTTTGAGGCCATAAAATTCAAAATGGAGTCCATGAAAGTCATTGGTGAATGGACATTGGTTGACCCACCTGAAGGGATAAAACTTATAGGATGTAAGTGGATCTTCAAAAGAAAAAAGAGCATAGACAGAAAGTTGGAGACCTATAAAGTCCGTCTGATTGCCAAAGGGTATCATCAATATTATGGTATTGACTATGATGAGACGTTCTCTCTTGTGGCAATGCTCAACTCCTTTCAGATTATGTTTGCTATCGCTATCCATCTGGACTATGAAATCTGGCAGATAGATATGAAAATAATTTTTCTAAATGAAGAGCTGGATGAAGAGGTGTAAATGATACAGCCTGAAGGATTCACATCCGTAGATGAGTCTAAGGTGTGTAGGATTCAAAGGTCCATTTATGGACGGAAGCAAGCATCTTGGTGTTGGAACATACGATTTGATAGAACAATCAAAATATATGATTTCGTTAAGAATGAAGAGCAGCCATGCATATACAAGTGGGCTAATGGTCCGACAATAGTATTCCTTGTATTGTATATGGATGACATTCTCTTAATCGAAAATGATGTCCCTACATTACAAGGAATAAAGATCTGGCTGTCATCACATTTCTTCATGAAAGATCTAGAAGAAGCTTCCAACATTTTAGGGATGAAGATCTATAGAGATAGATCTGAAAGGTTACTTGGATTATTCCAATCTACGTACATTGATACTGTGCTGAAATAATTTAGCATGGAGAATTTCAAGAAAGGCTATCTACCTATAGGCAATGAAAATTTTCTTTTAAAAAGGGATTGTCCGATAATACTTCTAGAAAGAGAACGTATGAGTAGAATACCATATGCTTCGACAGTGGATTCTATAATGTATGCCATGACATGTATGCGATCAAATATGACATACTCACTAAGCATAGTAAGTAGATACCAATTTATTTCAAGAGAGAATCATTGGAAGGTTGTTAAAATCATCCTGAAGTATTTAAGAAATACTAAGGATCAGTAGCTTGTATATGGTGAATCAGACTTGAAACTTATGAAGTTCATAGTCTTCAATTTTTAGTCTAATTATGATGATAGCAAGAGTGTGTCAGGATATATATTCACTCTTAATGGTGGGACTGTCTGCTGGAAGGATTCTAAACAGCATACTATGACCGATTCAATTTGTGAGGTGGAGTATATCGCTGCATCAGATATTGCCAAAGAAGCGGTGTGGCTAAGAAAATTCATCATCGAGCTTGGAGTAGCATCCTCCCTTGATGGTCCAGTTCTGCTCTATTGTGATAGCTCTGAAGCCATTGCTCAGGCGAAGAAACCAAAGGCATACCAGCAAATGAAGCATATTCTGCACCGCTACCATCTTGTCCGAAAAATTATGGATCGAGGTGACGTCAACCTTCAGAAGATCGATGAAAAAAAAAATCTGGCTGACCCATTCACTAAAGTTATTATGGTAAAAGAGTTCAACGACTTCAAGTCGAAGATAGATATTAGATACTACACCGATTGGCTTTAGTCTAAGTAGAAGATTATTAAAAATATATCTCAAAGCCAATCATCAGCCTATTAACGATTGGACTATATATTTATAATTATATATGAATTATAAATTAATAAAAATTATTTTAATATTTTTTCATCATAAATTATGTTGTCTTTTAATGAACTCCTATGTTGTGATAAAATTCTTAGGATAATCTAGATTTGATAAAGAAAAAATTATTTTTTAGTCCTTAAATTGTTCACGATCAAAAGATACGTTGTTTCTTAGGACGGCAATGTTTATCGAGTATAAGTCATTATGTATCATATAAGTTGGTTGTCCTCGTAATCAAGGAGTGTTGAGACACTGGTATTGTGAGCTCAGAAGTTGCACTCTCAAGTCTTAAAAATATGATAAGATAGGTCATAGAAAGATGGGAGTGAGCCGAAAGAAGAATTAGTCTCAATAGTAAAGTTCAGAAATTGGGCCGACTCACTCTGAGATTGAGTCGGCTCAGTTGGAAACTGGGTCAGCTCAGTCAAGAACTGAGTCAACTAGGTCTCAGAGAAAAATTTAGATAGAGAGCAGCATTTTTAGATTATTGGCATGGTACACAACTGGATCGGCTCAGTCTGAAACTGGGCCGATCCAGTCGCAGATTAGCCGACTCAGTTTTTGTGGATTATTATTTTGTGTACGTGGGTTATTTGGATTTAAAAAATTTTTCTATGAGCTTGGACTTGATCCTTTGTAAAGTATATATACTAAAATAGGTCAAGGTTGTAAGAATCCTGAAACATGCTGAATAAAAGCTCTTTTCTTTTGAAAATCTTTTTCTTTCTTCTTCTCTATTTTTTGATTTATTTGATCATGCTTCCGCAGAGATCTCTAAGAAGTACTTTCTTATTGCTTGGCTAATCACCGACGACTACGTCGATCTGTATGGGAAAAGCAAATATTCCCAACTTTTGGTATCAAAGCGGTGTTGCATGGAAGAAAGAAAGACACTTAGGATTTACTACATCCAGGATCTGTTGCATCAGATTTTATCCTAAAACTTCTAGTTTGCTTCATGGTTGTCTCTAAATTGAGATGGAGATTATTTACATCAAAGAATGGTGATACAGAAATTTGGAAAGAGGATCTAGGGCTAGTTAGATCTTCTATGAAGTGTAATTTTATTGGTGTGTGATTGTGAAGGATGTTAGGAAATTATTCTTGACTTATTTAAAGTCATGGGATCAAGTGGATTCAAGATAGATTTTGAGAAGTTCGATGGCAAGAAAAACTTTATCCTATGGCAGCAAAGAGTAAAGGACTTGTTGGTTCAGCAGAGGATCTACAAGATCTTGATAAAAAAAAGATCGAAAAAGATCAGTACTGAGAATTGAAAAGAGTTGGAGGAAATTACTTTTAGCACAACTCGGATGTGCTTGGCCTATCAGGTTTTTCCTGAGGTTTACATAGAGACTATGGCAAAGGGGCTCTAGGAGAGACTGCAGAATACATACATGGGAAAGAACATGATAAACAAGCTATGGTTGAAGAAACAGCTGTATAGTCTGACGATGCCCGAAGGTGGAGATCTTGTTGCACATATCTATAGGTTTAATCAAGTGTGTTCTAAGATGATAGTTTGGATGTAAAGATCGACGAAGAGGATTGAGCATTGCTATTATTATGTTCTCTTCCAGGTTCGTATGATGGTCTTATAACAACTCTAGTTTATGGAAAGAAGATCCTAAACTATGAAGAGGTTATTGATGTGCTCAGATCAATGAGCAAAGAGAGAAGATCTGCAAGAAAGATCCTAAGTTTGAGATCTTGGCTGTGAATGAAAGAGATAAAAGATCAAAGAAGAAGACAAGAGAGAAATCCAAGGGTAGATCAAAGTCTCATGATTAGAGAAAGATAATATTAAAATATTATAAATGTCATCAGCCTGAACATCTGAAGAGAGATTGTCTCCCTTTTTGAGATCAAAAAAAGAAAAGGCCAACAAGGAAGATGATACAGCTTTTGTGAGCAGTGGAGAAGACCTGCTAGTTGTATCAGATGGATCCATAGAGTGCGATACTATGTGGATATTAGATTCAGCATGCTCGCACCGCTATACTTCTCATCGAAAGTGGTTTGCCACCTACCAGAAGATCAATGGTGGAAGTGTCAGTCTTGAAGATGATCACCCATGCAAAATAATTGGAATTGGCTCTATCAGGATGAGGATGTATGACGGAATTATTTGTACATTATCAAATATCAGGCATGTACCAGAGTTGAAAAAGAATTTAATTTTTTTGGGCTACTTAGAGGAGTAGGATTATACTTTTAGTGGCTAAGCTAGAAGTGGATGTCTGAAAATTTTTACGGATGCTTTGGTGGTGATGAGAGGTAGAAGATTGAGCAACAATCTTTATAGAATGGAAGGCTCAATGGTAAATAATAGTACAGAGGTGCTAGCAGCGACACAGGAGGAGCAGATTTTATATCGGCTATGGTACTATCGGATGGATCATATGAGTGACCGTGGGCTCACAAAACTAAGCAGAAGAGGTATGATTCCAGCTCTGAAGAAGGAGGGCACAGATCTTTGTGAGCTATGTATCTTTGGCAAACAGCATAGGATGAAGTTTGCCAGAAGTACCAAGCGTAGTGAAGGAGTGCTGGATTTAGTGCACTCGGATGTATGGGGACTAGCTCCTATATCAGCTAGAGATGGAGTAAAATACTTTGTTATTTTCATTAATGATTTCTCAAAAAAGGTGTGGATTTATCTGATCTAAAAAAATTCAGAGGTGTTTGCCCAGTTCAGAGCCTGGAGAGCTGAAGTAGAGGAGTCAGGGAGATAGGTAAAATGTCTAAGGTCGAACAATGGAGGAAAGTATGCTAGCTTGGAGTTCAAAAGGTACTATAAAAAAAAATGGCATCAAATGCCATTATACGGTGAGGATGACTCTCCAGCAGAATGATATCGTAGAGAGAATGAATCGGACACTGATCGAGAAGGCATGGAGTTTGAGGCTGTAGACATCACTCTCAAAATTCTTTTGGGGTGATGCTCTAATTTTTTCTTGTTTCCTTATGAATAGGTCCCCTCATTATAAGCTGAATGAAGGCATTCCAGAAGAAGTCTGAAGTGGAAAGAAGGTGGAGCTTGGCCATCTAAAATTCTTCGATTGCACAGCCTATGCATATGTGGAGGCAACCGAGAGAAGCAAATTGGATCCAAAATCTCAAAAAATGACATTCATAGGTATCCACAAGGAATCAAGGGATACCTGCTATAGGACTCTCAGGCACAGAAGTCAATGATCAGCAGAGATGTTATCTTTGATGAGAAGAGCATCTTGAGAAGGTTTGGGATAGATGGAACTGAAAAAATAAAGATGAACAACGGTGGTCAGTCAGAGAATGATGGCATGCAGGTTAATCCACTTACAGGAGTATTCCTATTGAGATGGAGCTAGGCAGAAAAATATTATCTCAAATTAAAAATCAGCATGAAGGGTTGATAGTTCAGACAGATGTGTAGGAGCAGCTACAGACATCAGGTAGAGATGTACCAGTGGAAGTGGCTTTGCATAAGCTCTAGTGCACTATTAGGAGATCGGTCAGATATGGCATTGATGAGGTTATCTCCTATGCACTCATCACTGCTAATGAAGATCTAGAGAA
Source organism: Cocos nucifera (assembly GCA_006176705.1). Lineage (NCBI taxonomy): Eukaryota > Viridiplantae > Streptophyta > Magnoliopsida > Arecales > Arecaceae > Cocos > Cocos nucifera. Next base: position 235,300 of record QRFJ01002197.1, on the reverse strand, counting down.
TTATGTAGAGACCATGGAGAGTGAGGATCATGATTCATGGATGCAGGTCATGATAAAAGAGATGGAATCACTTAAAAAGAATCAGACATGGCAGTTGGTAGATCTTTCAGAGGGTGCTCGACCTATTAGCTCAAAGTGGATGTTCAAAAAGAAAGAAGCACCTTCAGAACAAGATGGAGTCAGATTCAAAGCAAGACTGGTAGCAAAGGATTACTCGTAAAGAAAAGGGATTGACTACACAAAAATATTTTCTTCTGTGGTGTGTCATACATCTATTCGAGTTTTACTGTCACCGGTGGCATAATATAACATGAAATTGGAATAGATGGACGTGAAGACGGCCTTTCTTCATGAAACTTTGGAGGAAAGAATCAACATGAAGCGGCCAGATGGTTTCATGGAGATGGGATAGGAAGAAAAAGTGTGTTTACTCAAGAAGTCTTTCTATGGCTTGAAATAATTTCCTCGTCAGTGGTATCGAAGGTTTGATAGCTTTGTCTTGAGCCTAGGTTTCAGCAAATATGAACATGATTGTTATGTCTACGTCAAGGATGTAGATGAGGAGGATGTTCTGTACCTATTATTATATGTAGATGATATGCTCATAGTCAGTAAAAGCATGGATGCTGTGAAAAGATTGAAAAGGGCATTATCATCTGAATTTGAGATGAAAGATTTAGATCCAACTGAGAAAATTCTTGGAATGGAGATTTGTAGAGATAGGTGCAAAGGAGTGCTCCATTTGTCACAAGAAAAGTATATCCAGAAGGTTCTGAAGAGATTTGGAATGGAGAAGGCCAAACCTGCAGAGACGCCATTATCGAGCCATATGTCTCTGTCCAAGTTACAGTGCCTCCAGTCAGAAGAGGAGAGAGAGTACATGGAATGAGTCTCTTATGCAAATATTGTAGGTAATGTGATGTATACTATGCTGTGCTGTAGATCAGATATAGCACATGCTGTGAGCACGGTTAGTAAATACATGGCTAATCCTGGGAAGGAACACTAGAAAGCATTGAAATGGATATTGAGATATCTGCATGGAATAAAAAATTTTGGTTTGGTATTTGGTGGGCAGTCGGAAGGATTCGGAGAATAATCTGTGAAGATGTGTGAAGGTTCAGATCTTCTGGATGAATTTGTTGATGTAAATTATACTGATGATCTTGATATAAGGAGGTCTACTACTGGATACCTCTTCTACGTATATGATGGATCAGTGTCTTGGAGATCAATCCTTCAGTCAATCATGGCCTTGTCTACCATAGAGATCAAGTACATTGGGATAATGGAGGCTACAAAGAAAGCCTTTTGGCTTAGGAGGTTGATTGATGAGTTGGGGGTAGAGCAAAGCAAGATTACACTATTTAATAATAGTCAGAGTGCTTTGTTGTTGGCACAGAACCCAGTCTATCATGTACGCATAAAGAATATAGACGTAAGGTATCACAGGATCAGAGAGCTGATGGAAGAAGGTGAAGTAGAACTGATGAAGGTCCATGCTAAGGAGAATCAGTCTGATGCACTCATGAAGGTACTCCCCAAAGATAGCTTTCAGAGATGTGTGGCATGGATGGGTCTGTTGAAAAGAGATGAGTTCACAAAAATTTGGAAGCACCAAGATGGAGAATATGAGCTCAGAAGTGACACTCTCAAGTCTTGAAAATATGAGAAGATAGATCATAAAAAGATGGAAGCGAGCCGGAATAAGAATCAGTCTCAATAGTAAAGTTCAGAAACTGGGTTGACTCACGCTGAGATTGAGCCAGCTCAGTCCAGGACTGGATCGACTAGGTCTTAGAAAAAAATTCAAATAGAGAGCAGTATTTTTGGACTGTTGGCACGGTACACAACTGGGTTGGCTCAGTCCAGTCACAAATTAGCCGGCTCAGTCTGAAACTGGGCCGACTTAATTTTTGTGGGTTATTATTTTGTGTACGTGAGTTGTTTGAATTTGAAAAATTTTTCTATAAGCTTGGGCTTGACCCTTTGTAAAGTATATATACTGGAAATAGGTTAAGGTTGTAAGAATGCTGAAATATACTAAATAAAAGCTCTTTTCTTTCGAAAATCTCTTTTCTTCTTCTTTTCTATTTCTTGATTTATTTGATTGTGCTTTCATAGAGATCTTTAAGAAGTACTTCCTTGTTGCTTGACTAATCACCGACGGTCACGTCGATCTATGTGGAAAGAGCGAATATTTTCAATAGGTATGGCATGCAAGTAAGATGTATGGATACATCTGCACTGAACATGACCAACTTTGGAGCTTTTATCCTATCAAGATTAGCTCCGATGAAATATGGGTATAAGTGTCCATCTAACTTGAGATCACCATGGTGACTTTCAAGCAACTCACTGTGCTTTAGTGTCGAACTATCTAAATTTTTAATTCAGTGATGGAAGATTTTTGGACGCAGTCAAGTATTTAAGGAGTCGATGCGTCTATCAAGATGGAATTGACCACTCCTGGTTTCAGGAGCTATGCTCAATTATGTTTCAATTTAGTAAAGTCTTGATCAGGATAGTCTTAATGAGGAGTCACGAGACTAATTGCTTTGAGACACGACATGGATGTATTTACTAGGGCTGACAGTCTAACCCTAAGTCATCTATTATATAGAGGTCATAGGAATGAATTATATGATAACTATATTCCACAGATTCGTCGATATTATGTTGCAACAAATTTGACCTATCAGGACGTTGGGTTCCATTACTAGATAGTCATATCAATTAGTATAGAACATCAGTTTCTATGCTACCGACTTAGTATTCGAACCTATGGGGTCATACACAATAAGAGTTACCACCTGATCTGATGATTGATCCAGAGTCTTGATGGACTGAAACTCTGAGTCCCACTCATCTGAGACTCTCTAATCAAGAGTCTCACTGGTCTGAGACTCTATGATCACGAATTTTATTTATTTGAGACACTGCGTTCTAGAGTCCTACTAGATTGGGATTCTTTAAGAGTTTTATAGTGATGAAACTCTATTGTCCAGACTTTCATTCGATTAAAACTCTATATTTATTAAAGAATTAATTAGCAATTTGATTATTGATTAGCTCAATTTGATTGAGTGATGAGAATTTGATTAAGTTTGATCGAATTGGATTCGATTGGGTTTGACCCGATTAGGTCATGAGTTGACCTAATCGCTATAGGAGATTTAATCCTGATTTGATCAGGAGCTGAATCAAATTAATTTTTAATTTAATTAAGAATTAAATAGATTGGGTTAAGTCTAATTTGGTTGGATTTAATCTGGTCTAGTTGATTTTGAATTAATTTAGTTTGGTCGAAACCAACTTGGACTAATTCAAATCCTGTTTGAATTCAAACCTCCCCATGCGCCACCTCATGTTTGACTTTTCTATCTTGCCCACGCCCACCTTTATTTTTTTTACGTAAGTTTCTCTCATGAAGAGAAGGAATTTGCACCTCCTTTCTCTCTCTTTGATCTGATCAAGTGTTGGATCAATTCAAACTTTTTTTGAATTTTGAATTTATAGAGGTTTGTTTGGTTGAAACCTCTCTCTCCCTTTTATCCTTATCTCCATGCCCTTCTCTCATTTTGGTCATCAATTTTTTTTAAAAAATGGGCATGCATGCAGAAGGAAAATCCTTTTGTATGTGAAATAGGTGGTGTGGGCATTGGAATTGGATAGGCTTGCATTTGAATTCAAATACTAGAAGTTGGTTGAAACTAGTTCAACCAATCTTAACCTATCCACTCTATATGATATTTCTACTTATTTTTCATATAATAAATTATGATGATTTTTTTCCATGAAGCTGGAAGGGTTACCATTCTGTGGTAAAAATTTGAAAGTGATTGGGCATTGATTTTGGATGAAAAAAATCCTAAAATGAAGGTGAGTAGGATCTTATAGTACTTTATTTTTTCTTCATGCCTCTATTCTCTTCTGATTTTTGTCTCTAAGGACACTCAATTCTTAGATACGATCTAAATAAGATTTATAGATTTGAAAGTTATCTTTCAATAAAACTTGTTTCATAGAAAAACTCCATACAGAGAGGGCATGAGAGGATTTTCAGTGCGTCAGGATTTTTTGGGTCGAGTGAAACCCAAGATTTGGAAATCTGGATTCGGATGGAGAGATTGAGTGCTGTGAGCATCGGATCGCCACCAAACTTTGTACATCATCTCATCATCTTCCAAAGAATGAGTTTTGATTTTTTAGAGTATTTAAAAAATTAGAAAGTAGATAATCGATCAGTTCGAACGTGATCAACCATCGAAGGCCCCATCGAGGAGCTAGTACTCCAGTGGGGCAGATCGAGGCCAGGAGCTTCGTGTGGACCAACCACAGAGGTCGAACATATGTGCAGCTATGGTGTGATACCAGAGTATTATCTGGTAGATTCAGATTATGATGATTAGCTATCTACAAAAAGATATTATGTTCTAAAATATAGATGTAGTAAATAGTTTGCTGCTTAGTTTTATTTTTAGATCTATATGAATGCATGCATATTATATTTAGATCCTTAATGTATAGTTTAATATTCTAAAATGATCAGTAGATAATTAATTAGATTAATTACTTCTTTCGCTGTATCTTTGCTATTTTCAAAAAAAAATTTCGAAAGTAATACTGCAAATTCTTCACTGCATCCTTCATGCCATTCCTGATGATTTTTATGTCTATCTTGGAGAGAGTGATTATAATATTGAACATGTGGTTGACCCAGTGATATATTATGATGTTATAACTTATCATCAGTTCGATTTATGAATAAACGCTGTGAAGGAAGAAATACAATCTATGGCTAATAATAATGTATGGAAGCTTGTTAAGCCTATTGAGTCTTGCAAACCTATTGGATGTAAGTGGGTATTTATGACTATAAGGATTCTAAAGAAAGGATTGAGCGTTCCAAGGTTAGATTGGTGGTTAAAGAATTTACGCAGAGAGAAAAAATTGACTATATTGAAATTTTCTTTCGAGTATGTACAAAAGATTTTTTCGAAATCATTATATCTTTAGTGGCTTATTTTGACTTAGAGCTTCATCAATTGAACATAAAGACTGCTTTTATAAATGATAATCTCAGTGAGAAAGTATATATAAAATAGTCTGAGAATTTTTTAAAAAATGAAAGAGAACATTTAGTCTGCAGATTAAAGAAGTCCATATATGGCTTGAAACAAGCATCTAAACAATGATATTTAAAATTTGATGAGATGATAACCTCTCTTGACTTTGAAAAAAATAAGGTTGATTAGTGCATCTATCTCAAAACTAGTAGAAGCAAGTTTATCTTTCTTGTTCTATATATTGATGATATTTTGCTTGACAGTAGTAATTATGGTTTGCTAAATAAGACTAAAAAATATTATCTAAGACTTTTGATATGAAAAATCTTGGAGAGACAGCTTTTATCCTAGATATTGAAATTCACAAGAATAGATCATATCATCTGTTGGATTTGTCACAGAAGGCATACATTAACAGAGTTTTTGAAAGATTTAATATGCAGAATTGTAAAACATGTGATACATCTGTTACTAAAGGTGACAAATTTAGTAAAGATCAGTGCCCAAAATTGAGCTTGAAAAAGATTAGATGAAGAATATCCCTTATGCTAGTGCTATAGGAAGTCTGATGTATACTCAGATTTGCATCAGATCTGACATTGTCTTGATAGTGGAAGTTCTTGGTAGATATCTATCGAATCCTAATTTTTAATATTAGATTATAATAAAAAGAGTAATGAGATATTTATAGAAAATCAAGGACTATATGCTTGTATATAGAACTACTGATGATCTACAGTTGTTAGGGTATTTAGACTCAGGTCTTGTTGGATGTCCCGACGATTTAAAATCAATTTATGATATATTTTTATGTTAGCTGGAGATGCTGTATTCTGGAGGAGTGTTAAACAGATTATGACAACTTTTTTTACCATGCAAGCTGTGTTTATTGCTTATTATAGAACTGCTACTCAAGCTATTTGACTGAAAAATTTTATTTGGATCATCTTTTCAAATCACATGCCATTAGGTGCGTATCATGGAGGGTGGTCGGATGCTTGCGTAGTTATTAGAAAGGAGATGAGCTGTGTGGGCAGGAGATAATCTTGGAATGGTATTTAGATAAATAGCACTATGGTTATGTGCAGGAATTTTCAACCACATCCACATAAGAACGATCGCCAAACTTATTATAAGCAAATTAAACCATGGAAATAGGTCTGGATATGGTCCAGGAACAACATCCATCACATCCTAACCTTGATCAACAATTTAAGTTTGGAGCACATAATGTGTTCATATGTCATCAATTTTTGTTTTTCCAAAATTATACTCACCTTTAGTCTGGATGATGGATACTATTCACGCAAGGGGCGGGGGGTTGATTTAGAAGGGCACCGACCGACTTTGATTTGGGCCTGGGGGGATTTGGAAATGTAAAGGTAAGATTACCTTGAGCTTTTGTCGCACTTTCATGTTACCTCGACGAACCTGATTCCAATCCCAACTTGAGCTCTAACGCTAGCCTGGACTTATCGAGTAAATAGGGCAAGATTCAATTTGAGATCTGCTGGAACCTACTTGGATTCAGTTAGTACACCAGATAAGCCTCTGTAAATGTTATATAATACACCATGGAAAACAATGTTGCATGAATCTTGTCCTTTTTAAAATTAAAAGAGAAATCTAACTCAAATTAGTAGAATTAGATACTATACTACTGCTATGAAACTTGACTCCCTATTTCTGCACATTAGTTTTCTTGAAAATTATTATAAAAAAAAAAAAAAACAAAAAAACACTTTGGTTCTTCCTCTAAATTCTTTCCTTCTTTTGTTCTTAAAAAATCTAGTGCATGGAAAGCAAAAATTCTTTTCCCGACTGGATTAGAAGGTGGAAATAAGAAGGAAAATCCCTTTTTGGTAGGACAAGTATGTACTTTTTGAATTGAAGGACGAAATTTTTCATCACCATCACTTGTTAGACTGTGCAAATGATCGATTCCATTGCTAACTTAGTCTCTCTCTCTCTCTCTCTCTTTGGTTAGAGTTCATGTGTTGGTTAGCTTAGGCTGCTGCTGCTCCAATTAATCATGAGGATGTGCTTGAGACGCCCACAGTCCAAATAAGACTGTAAATGAATTGGATTGATCCGTGACCCAATCCAATCCGTATAGATCTGATCTGAACTATTTTAAAGGATCTGTAAATCCAGAACGAATTCTAAAATTGAAACCATTCTATTTTTTGGATTAGATCTGAATTTACTGAATTTTGATCCGATCCAATCTATGAAGAATTTTGGATTGATTTGGATCTTGATATAAATGATCCAATCCAATCCGATCTAAATCTAATATGAGACCCAAATCAGAATTAGTATATTTATTTGTCTAACATTACAAAAATAATAGAAGCATACTAATTTAAAAATTAATAAAATAAAAATCTCTAGCTTTTTTTTTTTTATCTTTATTCGCCCATATTTTGTATAAGTTGAAAAAGAGTCAAGATTTTATTGATCAAAGATTGTCGGTTATCATTACTAGCTTTTCAAATTATATCAAATATCTTAATACTCATTTTTACATGCACTCATTAGTTGAATCTTAATACCCATTTTAACTTCGTAGATTTCATTAGAAACATTAATGTGAATAAGAATACGAGCAAAATTAGATATGAGTTAAGAACAAGCAATACATTCAGCATCTGCTTAATAGTCTGAAAATTGGTACATAAGCTAATAATTATAATTTAGATCCAAACCAATCTGGATCCGAATCAAATCTATATTTCATGAATTGAGGTCGGATTATACATGGATCCGATCCGAATAATCTATTGGATCAAAAAATTTGATCATAGATCCGATTCGATCCGATCCAATTTTTTATCAGACTAGGTTGAATCCAATATTCAGATTCGATCAAGAAATCAGATTGGATCGGGATCACGTAGAACCCAATCCGATCCGACCTATTTACATTTCTAGTTTCGAATCAAACTGATAGATCACCACCATCGAGACAATTTAATATACAACCAGTCCCCGTCCCTCATTTGGGTTTGTCGCTTGGATGGCTGGATATTTACATTGGAACTACATGTTTCGGACGTAAGAGAGCAAATCTTAATTGAAGACCACTAAGAATTCTTCTAGTGGGAAACAGATTGGCGTGAGCATGAATTAAATTTTGTGCCTGCTCTTTGTCGGCCCTAAAACCATCGCTTTTGCTGCGCCCACTTATTTGTTTATTAATTCGACCAATATGAGCATGTGTATTTCTCCACATTAACATTCATTTCCCTTCAGTCTTATTTAAATGTGATTCTTGTTTTAATGTTAGCTTCGATGCCTAAGAGGGCATCGTCCCGTCTCGTTGATACCGCACTCACCACGGCCATCGTCGGTGGCCCCTTTTTCTTCCTCAATTGCTGTGATTCACGAGGCAGCTCCGCATTATTGCCGCATTTTGCAGGCAATGGAACCGGAAAAGTGACAGCGAGGCCTCGCGTTTTACTCATTTTGCAGCCGCTTTTTTTAAATCCAGGGAAAAGGGGGAGGAAAAAAAATATATATTCATGGGCTGATGGCAACGTGCTTTTAGGGATATCAGATATTCGAATACTTTATCAATGTCCAAATCGATCGGCATGGTTTTGACAGCAATTGAATAGGGATGATTTAGTTGATGATTTTTAGAATTAAAATCCATTTAGTTTCTTTGATTCCAATTTTAATGAATTTTTCAGCCCAAAATAGAATTCGAAACTGAAAATATTGGATCATTCGTACTCTTCATCTACTTATATCTAATATAAAGTCACATTTGGAACTTCCCGAAATAATCTAAACCATCCCCTATTTCACCGTATAATAAATCTGGATCATCCCCTATTCATTATTGTTTTTTGTTTAATTTGAATCGTTATATTTGTTAGATAGTTGTCTCATTTCTCTTAAATTATCGATGACTATGTTATTATTTTTGGATATATTTTATTAGATGAGTTGGTATGAATCATATTATAAAAATTATGAATAATATTTTTAATTTTGTTATTTATATGTAAAGATTTTAAAACGATCCATCCCGTTTGCATCCCTACGTGCTTTGAAAAGGAGCAATCGAACATGATTTGCATCATGGTCCCGCATAACGTGGTATCCGAAATGCTTAACACCTGAGCTTTAGCTGTCGTGGCATGGACAAGACTAGAGTGGGCTATGCCCAATTACCTCGACCGGCAATGTCCAGGTTTCGACGAGTTGAAACCCGAATAAGTTGTGGCCCGGGCAAGACCCAATTGGAAAAATTAAATTCTGTACGCAAGCTGAAACCCAACCAGGCAGAAGAATTTAAGTAGGCTCCATTATAAACTGGTCGACCCCAGAAATGGGTTCAGTTTTGTATTCCATCAACCTTCTTTTGACGTCCATCGCTTGCATTGTACTTTAGGCTCTAGTCCAAATCAATGTAGATAACAATCGCATCATCGATCTTGACTTACGCACACAAGAGACAATTCCATTAGTCATGTTAAAAATCAAAATAATTTACAATTAGACTCGTGCAAGATAGAAAACAATTAGTGTGAGAGATCTATATAAATTATCATAGAAAACGCAGTACATAGGTTACAAATGAATTGTAGCGTGATACGTTTGGCTTATGCCAATAATCCATAAGTATGACGAGATTTGATATCAGTTTTCTTGTTATCAAACAACTTTAAGAATTTAATAAGATTTAATCACGTAGAAGTTAAACAATATTGATCGAGGCATGCCAATAAATTTAATAGGGAACATTGAAAAATACCATGCTGGAAATTTATGACTGTTGTATGGGGATTTATTTAAGTGAAGAAAAGTATCCGCACCCTGCCACTATTTAGTATTTTGCTCCGGTGGATTTAACTTTTTGGTGGAATCTTTTATCTTCGTCACGAAGACGCTACTCTTTATGGTGGGTCTCCCCTCTTCTTCTAATATATTCCTTTTTGCTTCCCCTCGATGAAACAAAGCTGAACTAGCTCCCTTGACATTTACTTTTTCGACAATTCTCTTCACAAAACCAGCAAGAGAACGATGGCATCTGGGCACGCACTTTCCAGCCACTCCATGTGTTGAAGAATTTTAAGATTTTCGGAGAAATGGTAGTATTTTGAATTCGTATAATATTAAATTTTTTCATTTACATACGCTAATTCCATACGAAGGTGCTTTTTATGAGTCCAATAAAGAAAGAAATCCTCGGTAGAAACTACGTTCTAATGAAAGAGCATCCATGACGACCAGCCACCCAAATAAAAAGAAACTGAGCTGGATGAAGGGAAGTAGATGCGAAATCATTATCAGCAATGGACCCCGAAGTCTGATAACTGGTTAACGGGCTGGTTCCCTTGCTTGCAGCACTCAATTTATGTTATACATGACTCCTCCTCTTCTTCTTCTTTTTTGCTTGGTAAAATAAGGAGCTAGAAGCTTCATGGATGATAGGAAATAATAGTTAGTGTTGTGGACCACCATCTTGGCCTCGGCCAGCTGGATCCTCGAACCTTGGCTATAGCGGAGGTCTCAGCAAACTTGATGCTCAGATATTGTTGAGGTGGGCAACGATCGGTCACAATTGACCTAAAGGAGTTGAAGATAATAAGGCAGCAATCTCATCGCAATAAGAAGTTCATTTTTTTTACGATCCTGAGACTCTCGTGATCCTGAGAAGACTATACTTGGACTTCGATCATAGCCAAGGTAGCTAAATGTCGGCTATAGTCGACTTGAGGGAGTTGATCCAAATAAAGCAAAAGTTTTATATTCAACAGATTGTCACGATTCAGTTAGAAGACTATTTTGAGAAAATAACTTGTTCGTGACCACAGAAACAACACATAAGAAAGTTATAACCATAAAGATCAAATTATGCCCACAGATAATAACTATCCATTAACTTGTCATCGCAATCGCGAAAACACGACTCCCGTTAGCATGATTTATGTGCACTACTCAAGAATGACGAGTCCCCTCAGTATACATGACTATTACTACATCTCTATAAAATAGAAGGAAAATGAGCATCCCAAGGAAGTTTTTGAGAGGCCTAAGATGCTCCACTCTCTTCGTGTTCTCCGATTCTCAACTGACTCAAGCATTAGAGAGTTCCCACTAGAAAATACTTTATTTAAAATTTTTTTTGTAGGTTTCGCTCCAGTCTAGCCAAGGACTAGTACTCCTTATCCCGACGAGGAGTTTTCAGCCGATGAGATCTCCACCCTGTCTCTATATGCAGATGGCCTCTGATCTCAGACTTGAAATTTGATAGTAATAATTACAAACCCATATATCCAAAAGCCTGCTACCAAATATTCAGAATAGCAAGAAGTATACCAAGGAAAACTATAATAATATTTACATCATTGGTGTTGGTGCAACATCTGATCGTCGTCGGAGAAGCGCCGGAGTCAAAGGAGAAGAGATCACCATCGGTGACCTGCAAAATAAGTCTCATCCAGAGCCTGAGGGGTGACTCCGATAAGATCCTCCAACGATCAAGTCAGCTCTTTTGGTCAACAGAAATGGAGTACTCAGTCGAGAGAGTTGCAAAGTATTGAAAAGGAGAAGAGAGCCTGGAGAAAATGTATCTGGAGGATCCCTTTTATAGATAGAGCCTATAACAAACTGATATTGACAGCCATAACTATCGGATAGTGGATCGCTCGAGACCACATGGAGTTTGTTATAGAGGATAGTATCTATTATCGCAAGGTGCCAATCCGTTTGAGATTTGATAGTCAAAGTTTGGAGGAGTAGGCATTGGTTGGTGATGTCCTTTGAGCTATATCAATTCTAAAGAAGTTCAGACTCCTCTAAGATAGTCCGGATATAGGTCGATTCATGCCATGTCCGAGGTCAGATTTGTGTAGGAGAGAAGACTCTTCTGGAATCAAGAAGTAGACCGACTGGAGAGATCTACGCGCAGCTCTTCTGGAGGAGAAATTCGAGAAAGAATTCATCTTATGGAGGAATCCAACTATCGAAAAGAATTCGGAAGGAGTTTGCCTATTGGAGGAGTCCGAAAGAAATTTGCCTGTTGGAAAAATTCGAAAGAAGTTCGGCTGCTAGAGGAGTTCGTCTGTTGGAAGAATCCAGAAGGAGTTCGCCTGTTGGAGAAGTCTGAAAGAAGTTCGACTGCTAGAGGAGTTTGCCTATTGGAAAAATCCGAAAGGAGTTTACCTATTGGAGTCCGAAAGAAGTTCGACTGTTAGAGGGGTTCGATCGTTGGAAAGAGATCGGCCGAACGGGATGCGCAGGTGCTGGAGACTTGGCCAGTTCTCTGGGATGGTATTGACTATTCAAGCTTGCCTAGAAAAGAAATCCGCAACATCTTATCGAATCTAAAATCGATCTTTCCGATCAATCAGATTCTCTGGCTACAATGTCGGAGGTTAGCCATTCCAAAATGATTCAGAACTTGAATATTTTTGTGGATTGAGATTCAGTTTCTATAACCGCAATCAGATGGAACTGATTTAGTTAGAATCTTCGCCGAACTTCGGTAGATGTGGATTTATCCCCAACACTAGCTCTTCTACTTTCGAGTTCGAAGTTTGAAGGATGAGAGTAAGATGGAGACTACTGAAGTTCGAAGGATTTTTCGGTCCTACTGAATTTTTCGCTTTCAGGTGGGATGGGATGTTTTGGCTTTTATTGGGCGGACATCGGAGGTTCGTATATGCACGGTGATCCGAAGAGATGTTTTTTGAATTTTTCGTTAGAAGTCTGCTCGAAGTACAGCGCCATTAAGGGTCTGTCCGTTGGAAGCTTTATGCCATGATGAGTGGGACATGCATCGATCAAAGATCGGCTCGAGAAAATCTACAATCATAACTGCTTTAGGGCTCCAGGGTTTACTTAAGCCTGCCCTTCTCCTTCAAGTCCCTACTTCTGAAATCTTCTTTTCCTCCCTCTAATTTTCTTCTTCATTTCAAGCGAGAGCCCAAGCTGCTTCCTTTGATTTTCGACATACCTTCCTTCGATTCTTGCTCCATTCGCCATATCCTTGTTCTTCTCAATCAATTTAGATCAGCTTTTTGATATTTTTTGGATTATCTCTACTTTCTTATTCTTTCTGTTCTTGTCGAAGCTTGAACGTTTTATTTTTTTTTTTATTTTTTGGATAATTTTTTGATTTTATCTTGATCCAAATATCTAGTGAGGGATCTTAGTTAACTTATTCTGAGAGTTCGGTCCCTTTAAGCTTGACAAATCTACCTCCTGAAGAGGCCAAACCCTTGGGATCAACCCATCCTTTTGTGCCTGCGACCATTTCTTGTAGACTTTGACCTGACGGCCTTTTCTTAGCTAGAATTTGGTTTGGAATTCCTTCTGAGTACAAGCTTGAACTTCCTAGGCCTGATGACCGAGCCTGCTCACCCCCTTCCGATCGAATCTATCTGTACGTTGAAATCTTTCGGGCCGGGCTTAGGTTATTTTTATCTTTTTTTATAACTAGCTTATTTAGATTTTTCAATATTTTTCTTATTGCCATGACGCCAAACTCCTTTAGATTTATCATAGAATTTCTCTTCCTATGCACCATGGTAGGCGTCCGACCTACCATTTTTCTATTTCGTAATTTTTTTATCTTTAAATATCACCTCACCGCTAAGGATTGGTGGTTTGTGTCTCTACAGTTTGAAAGGAAGGGACTGCTTAAAGGTGCCCCTTCCTCTGTTCATGGCTGGAAGAAGAAGTTTTTCGTTTTTCATCCCACCCTAGAACTAGGACTATCTCCATGGGGCAAGGTAAGGGAATCAGTTCGTCGAGCTCCTGGGCTAGAAAATGAAGGTCGAAGCTTGGCCAATAAGCTGAAGTCCTTTGATGCTCCACCAATCCCTAAACTCCGGGATGAGCAAATCTTGTTCAATTTCAACCTAAGGCCTCTTAACTCGATAGGTAGTTTGTGATATCCAACCGACTGGATGGTATTTATTTTTCTGATTTTCTAACTTTATCTTTGCAGAAATGATCCTCAAGGAATGGAACCGCTTGATAAAGGGGGTCCGGACCCTTAAAAGGAAGGGTGGTTCTTCTGGTGAACCACAGAAGAAGGCCCAGACTAGAGAGTCAAGTCGGGCTGTGTCGGTTTGGTCCAGACTGGCCCTTGAACCCACTGCTACCATGTCGAGCCTGGCCCTATCTAATGAGGCTATCCCTATTGCTCCTGTTTGGCAAGAGGGAGCTGTGGAGAAGAAGAAGAAGAGAGCCATCGGCAAGAAGGTCGGGCAGAAGGTTAAGAGCTCCGAAGGAGGAAACCTTGACCAAGAATAGAATTTTCTGGACGACCGAGAGGTCATTTAGTCACTAATGAAGGAGAGCATCCTTCCCCACATCATTGAAAGAATGCGCCAGAAGGATGACATCGAGAGGTTCGACGAATTATTTGCTGTCTTTCTAGAGGTAAGTGGTTTCTTCTGATTTTGACTTCATGCCCATTAAGCTTTGGAATTGGGATCTTTTATGATTCTGATTTGTTGTGTATTTTGCAGCTGGGACACTACCTTTTTGCCCACTTCGAAGCAGCAAGCCAAAATCGGACCGAAGCTTCTAGAGCTCTGGAAGAAGCTCACACAGAAGTTGAGAAGGCCCGACCGAGGCCGACGTTCTAAAGGTCGCCTTAGAGACCCATTCGTCTGAAGTCGAACACCTTCAGAATGAACTGAAAGAGGAGCGTGGCGAGATGGTGAAGTTGAGGACCGAGCTAGCCTTGAAAAAGGAGGAGAAAAGGAAGGCGCAAGAGGAGGTTAGTGCTGCCATGGAAAGTGCTGTGCAGAACTTTAAGTTCTCCAAGGATATGGAGGACATCAAAATAGACTTTGCCTAGGAATCCTTCTTGAAAGGATTCCAGGTCTGCATCAGACGAGTCGTCGAGAATTTTTCCAACATCGATCTGGATCTCCTCCTAGAAGAGTCAGAGGATAGAGCTGGCCCTTCATGCACCAATGCTGGGGCTAAAGTGGCCAATTTAGAGAGGAGGTCGGCTCTTGTATTTTCTACCCTCAAAATCTGTTGAATGCCAAAACTGTCGAAGGTCAAAGTCAAATTCTTTACTTTTTCAAGATATTTCATCATACTTTTCTTTCGTGCTTCATAGTTGCCACTAACTTGGTCGACCACTAATTAGGAATCACTATAGACTTGAAGTCGATCTACTTTTAACTCTATTGCTATTTATAACTCGGTGATCAGTGCTTCATATTTGGTCTCATTATTAGTTGTAGAAAATTCGAAGCGTAGCGCATATTCGACGACGACTTCCTCGGGGTTGACTAAGACCAACCCCATGCCTGCTCCAGCGGCGTTGGACGAACCATCCACGTACAGGGTCCAAAAATCTTTGAGAAGATCGGCACTCTCTTTGAGAAGGCTCGATTGCAACCATGGGATGCCAGTCTCATTCTGTTCAAGCTCGGCTTCATC
Source organism: Cocos nucifera (assembly GCA_006176705.1). Lineage (NCBI taxonomy): Eukaryota > Viridiplantae > Streptophyta > Magnoliopsida > Arecales > Arecaceae > Cocos > Cocos nucifera. The sequence continues at coordinate 219,806 of QRFJ01002197.1, read as the reverse complement.
TAGAATGGTATATTCTACTACAAAATCTATCAATATTTGAGCTTTGATCGATGGTCGGGATCAATAATTGATGTCAAACTTTGTGAGCTCGATAGCCCATTTTACAATTCTTTCAGAAGCATTCGTTCGATGAAGGACCGATCTCTGCATCCTTTAGGATCCGACTTACGTAGTAGACTGATCGCTGTATTTTGACTTCCTCTTTGATCAGGATTGCTGCCAAGACCATCGAAGAGACTACTAGGTACAAGAATAATTCTTCTCCAGATTTAGGCTTTGCCAGCAGTGGGGGTGAGCCGAGGTAGTTTTTGAGCTCCTCAAACATCCGTTAGCACTCCATCGTCTAGCAGAAGTTCTTTGATTGCTTGAGAACTTGAAAGAAGGGCATGCATTACTTGACCGATCTCGAGATAAAGCGATTTAGGAACACCATTTTTTCAGTCAGGTGCTGGACTTCTTTGATTATTTTTGGCGTAGTCATCTCCTGAATAGCTTGAATTTTCTCTGAATTTGCTTCAATCTCGCATCTTGACACTATAAATTTCAGAAACTTTTTTGAGGTCACACCAAAGACGCACTTGGTCGGATTCAGCTTCATCTTATACTTCTTGAGTATACTGAAGGTCTCTTCGAGATCGGCGATGTGGTTTATTGAAGCTTGATTTTTGACGAGTATGTCATCCACATACATCTCCATATTGCGATCGATCTGCTCCTTAAAGATCTTATTGATCAGGTGCTGGTACGTTGTTCCTGCATTTTTGAATTCAAAAGGCATAACCCTGTAATAGTAAAGACAACGGTCAGTAATAAAAGTGGTTTTCTCCTCATCCTCCGGCGCCATCTGTATTTGGTTATAGCCGAAAAAGGCATCCATGAAATTAGGAGCTTGTGGCCCGAGTTTGTATTTATCAGTTGATCAATCTTGGATAGATGATAGCTATCTTTTGAACAGACTTTGTTCAGCTTTTTAAAGTCTATACACATCATCCACTTGTCGTTTGTCTTTTTAATGAGAACCATGTTTGAGATCCAACTCGAGTAGTTAACTTTTCAGATGAATCCAGCTTTGAGGAGCTTGCCTACTTCTTCTGCAATTACTTTCTGCCTCTCCGAGGTGTGGTTGTGCATCTTCTCTTTTACTAGCTGATACCTAGGATCAATGGCCAACCGATGTTTCATGACCTCGGCATAAATTTTTGGTATATCCGTTGGAACCCAAGAAAAGATGTCTACGTTCTTCTTGAGGAAGGTGATGAGTCGCTCTCGAATCTCGTCCTTCAAGTTGGAGCCGATCTGCATAGTATGCTTTGCACTCCCATCGTTTAAGGGCACAGATATGAGGTCCTCCATAGGCTCATCCCGTACCTCGATCAGATCATCACGGACATCCAATCGATCAATAGGATAAAGATCGGACTAGATGTTTTTCTATAGGGCAATGAAGTAACAACATCTTACCAATGCCTGGTCTCCCTTGATCTCTTCAATTTCGCAACTCGTTGGGAACTTCAACTTTAGATAATAAGTTGACACCACTGCTCGGAGCACGTTCAAACCAGGTCGGCCGAGAATAGCATTGTAGGTAGACCTGGTTTAGATAATAAGTTTAGATAATAAGTTTAGATAATAGCATTGTAGGTAGATGAAACCAGGTCTACCAGGTCTACCTACAATGAAGCTGAACGCGCTCCGAGCAGTGGCTGAGAATAACCTATGTCTTAATCAGCTTTGGGCATTGCTCTGCAGCCACAGTCAAAGTTATTATGCCCTCAACTAGCACGGCATCGCCAGTAAAGCCTAATAGCGAAAAGTTCATAGGTCCCAAGTGGTTATTAAGAATATTTTTAAGAAAGCATTATAAAATAAAACATCAGCAGAACTTTCATTATCTACCAAAATATGGCACACATCATAGTCGACAATGTTTAAAGAGATTACAACCGCATCATTGTGTGGGAACTGGACTCCTTAAGCATCCCCATCGGTGAAAGTGATGGGCTCTTCAGTTCTCCATTTCTTCCCAGGCTTGGTTGACCCGCTAGCCTCCCCTTGTCAAAGTCCCCAAAAGATGGTGTTGATGATGCCAAGGGATGGTCGATCCACCTGCTGCTCCTTTCTTTACAGTTCTGGTTGCGGCAATATCCTTGGCCGATCTTTTCGCTCTTCAGATCGATGCTACAGGAATTGGTTGAGTTTGCTTTGCCTAATGAGCTTCTCAATCTCATCTTAGAGCTGGATACATTCTTCAGTATCATGACCATGGTCACGATGATAGAGGCAGAACTTGTTTGGATTACGTCTACCAAGATTGGAGCGCATCCTTTCGAGCCTCGGCAGCTGCTCCTTAATCTCCATCAGCACTTGCATTTTCGGAGTGTTGAGGAGGGCATAATTATGGAACCTTCAGAGGGAAAAACTCCACCGTGCTCTTTTGTCAGGGCTTTCCTGCTTCCGAGCCCGAAAAGGAGTTCGAGCTCGTTTGTGTTTAGAAAAAGTTTGGAAGCACGGCCGAGCTTCACTCAGCTTTTCCTCCTCAGCGGGCCTATCTGGCTCATCGATTTGTTGCTCTCCAATGGCTTCATTGCCTCCCCTCATCGAAGTTCCCAAGAGATGGTGTTGATGATGCCAAAGGATGGTCGATCCACCTATTGCTCCTTTCTTTACGGTTCTGGTTGCGGCAATACCTTTGATCGATCTTTTCACTCTTTAGGTCGATGCTGCAGGAATCGACCGAGTCTGCCTCACCTGATGAGCTCTTTGATCTCATCTTGGAGCTGAATATATTCTTCAGTATCATGACCATGGTCACGATGATAAAGACAGAACTTGTTTGGATTACGTCTGCCAGGATTGGAGTGCATCCTTTCGGGCCTCGATAGCTGCTCCTTAATCTCCATCAGCACTTACATTTTTGGAGTGTTGAGGAGGGTATAATTATGGAACCTTCGAAGGGGGGAACCCCGCCGCGCCCTTTTATCAGGGTTTCGCTGCTTTCGAGCCCGGAGAGGAGTTTGAGCTCGCTTGCGCTTAGAAAAAGTTAAGGAGCGCGGTCGAGTTTCACTCAGCTTTTCTTCCTCAATGGGCCTATTCGACTCACTGATTTGCTGCTCTCCAATGGCTTCATTGCTCTTGGCCTTGAAGGTCTCTTCCACTCGGACATACCCTTCAGCCCGAGCTAGCATATCAGCAAAATTTCTAGGATACTTTTTCTCTAGAGAGAACAGCAGATTATTCTTCTGAAGGCCATCCTTTAGCAAGGCCATCATAATAGATTGATCCAGATTTTGGATCTCTAGCGCAGCGGTATTGAATCGATTAACAAAAGCTTGAATGGATTCTCCCTCATGTTGCTTGATGTTGATTAGAGATTTCGAGCCCCGCCTAGGACATCGGCTAGTAACAAAATGAGCCACAAACTGATGGCTCATCTGATCAAAAGAGAAGATGGTATTTGGCTTGGGGGTCGAGTATTAGTTCCTAATGACTTTCTTCAGGATAGATGGGAAGGCTCGATAGAGAATGGCGTCTGGTGCGCCATAGAGTAACATCATCATCCAAAAGATCTTCAGATGATCAACCGGATCGAAGGTCTCATCGTAGCTCTCGAATTAAGAGAGCTTAAAGTTCGATGGGATCGGTACCTACATGATGTGTTGAGAGAAAGAAGGATCGGTACAGATATTACTACTATGAGAGGGGGGAGCATGGTAGAGTTCTTCGATCCGCCAATTCATCTCTTGTAGTTTTCGATCCAAATTCTCTCGATCATGAATTTCTAAGATTTTTTGACTGAACGGGAGCAAAATTTCTCCAAGGGTAGAGTCATGATCAGAGCAGGAGCTCTCGGCTCTCTGCTTTTCCTTTTCAGAGGTCACCGATCGGCTAGCCCAAGTCGGTTATCCCTAAATCGGATCATGGGGCTTCAGAGAAGCCTGTTTCAATCGAATTGACGTCGGAGTCTGCCGCTGCATGGCCTGCACTATATTCATGAGATCGCGAACCTCCTGGACTAGCAGGTTGAACTGCTCCATATCCACCATGACTGCAGGTGGAGCTTGAGTTGCCAGAGCTGAAGCGGGAGTGGACAGATCTGGATGGAATCTAGCTGTAGAGATCGTTGACCATCGAGTTGAAGCTTTTCTGAGAGGTATTTTTTTTTGGAAAAGACTCTAAAGAAAAAGAAAAGAGATCTATGCTGAGCACTCCTTTAAGAGCAAGGGAACCTCAGGAACAGAGGGCCCTTCCTCTGGCACCAATCCTGTTAGTGCAGAATCTGATCATCGTTGGAGAAGCATCAGAGTCAGAGAAGAAAAGATCACCGTCAATGACCTGTAAAACATGTCTCGTCCAAAGCCTGGGGGTGGCTCCGGTAAGACTCTCCGATGATCAAGTCAGCTTTTTTGGCCAACAGAAATGGAGTACTTAGTCAAGAGAGTTGCAGAGTATTGAGAAAGAGAAGAGAGCCTGGAGAAAATGTATCTGAAGGATCTCTTTTATAGACGAAGCCTGTAACAAACTGATAGTGATAGCCATAACTGTCGGATAGTGGGCCGTTCGGAGCCACGTGGAGTTTGTTATGGAGGATAGTATCTGTTGTCGCGAGGTGCCAGTTCGTTTGAGATTTGATAGTCAAAGTTCAAAGGAGTAGGCATCGGTTGGTGATGACCTTTGAGTTATATCAATTCTAGAGAAGTTCGGACTTCTCTAAGGTAGTCCGGGTATGGTTCGGTTTATGCCGTATCCGAGGTTGAATTTATGTAGGAGAGAAAACTCTTCTAAAATCAGAAAGTAGACCTGCTGGAGAGATCTGCACGTAGCTCTTCTAGAGGAGAAATCTCATGAAGAATTCGCCTGACGGAGGAACCCAACTACTGGTGAGAATCCGGAAGGAGTTCGCCTATTAGAGGAGTCCGAAAGAAATTCACCTATTGGAGGAGTTCGGAAGGAGTTTGGCTGCTAGAAGAGTTCGCCTGTTGGAAGAATCCGAAAGAAGTTCGCCTATTGGAGGAGTCCGAAAGAAGTTCGGCTGTTAGAGGAGTTTGCCTGTTGGGAGAACTCGAAAGGAGTTCGCTGGAGTCCGGAAGGAGTTCGACTGCTAGAGGGGTTCAACCGTTGGAAGGAGATCGATCGAACGGGATGCGCAGGTGTTGGAAACTTGGCCGATTCTCTGAAATGGTATTGACTGTTCAAGCTTGCCTAAAGAAGGAATCCACGACGTCTTGTCGAATCCAAAATCGATCTTCTCGGTCAATCAGATTCTCTGGCTACAGTGTCGAAGGTTGGCTATTTCAGAATGATTCAGAGCTTGAATATTCCTGTAGATTGAGGTTCAGTTTCTATAACCACAACCAGACGGAACTGATTTAGTAGAAATCTTAGTCGAACTTTGGTAGGTATGAATTTATCCCCAACAATTAGAAAGGACCAAATCTCGTATGTATAGAAGATTCAAAATGCAGCAGGTATGCAACGTATGAGAGCAAGCATCACCAATTCCCCTAAAAGGCCGCCTGCCAGAGCATGCCTAACAGTGAAAGCCCATAGCATGCGAAACGGCTAACATACCGGAGACTGAATGATTGAAGAAACTCCATAAAGAAGAATGTACAAGTGCTGAAACCGAAAGACCATGGCATGCCCAGCACTGGGAGAGGAATGTGGATGTCCTTGAGGAGAGGATCATTTTGATATACATCTGCAGATTGATCAAGTATCCATTTTATAATTGTAAATGAGTCTCCTTCCATCCAAAAAAAAAAGGGAGTTGCCTAACAATCATAAATAGCGTTGCAAAGCCCTTACCAAGTAGCCCTTAACTCAAACTTATGGAATAGAGGATGGAAGAAAAGACCCGGATGCCTCGATGCATTCGTGAGTCTTCTCATATGATCCATCAACATGAAGCTAGCTCCAACCGCATTCTCCTTAATTGAGCCATCAAAATTTACCTTAGCTACGCCAAGGTGGGAGGGTTGCCAATAGACTTGGATAGGTTTGTGAACAAGGGGATTAGTGGACCCACAACAACCCCTGTGCCTTGTTTGTAAAGATAGGTTTTCATTCTGATGAGCCTTAAAGAATTCAATAATAAGAAGGAAGTTAAAACTCATTGCTGGTTGACCAAATAGACCATCTAATGTACATGACAAAGAGCCGTTCAAGCTATTAAGGCGACAACCAGCTATTGCAAGTGTGTCATCAAGATTATCCAACTTGCAAGTAAGACTGAATTTAGGTAGAACCATAATACAAATATCTTTGGCATATTGAGATGGAATAATACTAAGAAGGTATTTGGTTAGGTTTAAATTTTTACACTTCAACAGTTCGGTCTATTATTTATACCGGATGTATTTGTTGAGTTTGATGAGATAGTTGTTTCCTTATTAGGATTTGTTTGGATATTGCAACAAGTTGGAGCTGATAATTCTGCAAGAATTGAGTATGTTAACCCATCTAACTTGCATTTTCTAATAGCTTTTCCAAATCCAGCTCAAAACCTAATTTTTGGGCCCCAGAGAGAGAGAGAGAGAGAGAGAGAAGACCTATATTTATACAAAGTTATGCTTAAATGGACGGCTCAGTTCATAAATTCTATAGAGTTTTCAGTCCAGTTTTGCAGGAATAGCCAAGCAGATCCTAGAGAATTTTATAGGAGGATTTATAGCCTCCAGGTTATCACGCACATTTCCTTCAAGTGCAAGGTAGATTGCCTCAAACGTATCTAGCCTAAGGTCGCAATGAGTGGCTACAGGATTCCACCAAGGAAATGTCCAAACTCCATGAAAGAATGTCCAAGCCACCATCCCCGTTCCCAAGACACGATCAACCAAAATCAATGGGTAGAACGGGCCACCTCAGATCAGCCAACTAGACACATCTCTGACCATATATAATATAGGAACTCTCTGGAATGAACGTTGTAAGGTTTCATCCAGACATCTAATAGTTTCTCACGCTGAGAAAGAATAAAATCGTTATTTTTTTTATTATAGTTCCCCTGGACTTGTGGCAAAGGAATGGCATGAATATCTAAACTAATTAACTTTTTCAAGTCATCCATTAGATTCTTCATTAAAAGCCTAGGTATTGGCATGCGTAGATTTTGAGGACTTGATGCCAATTGATTAGATCAAAACCATTCAAGCTTTACCACAGCTTCCTCGTGAAAATTCAATCAAAATTTCTCCCTAAATTCACTACTTTTTAAACCAAGTATTTTGATTTGTGATCGTTCCTCACCTCATATATAGATGTTAAAAAGAAAAAAAAGAAAATCTTAACGTCGAAGTACATGGTTGGAGCTGGTGAAACCGAAAACAGTGCCACTTGCCAGGTGGGAGTGGGGAAGAGAAGGGAAGCGAAAGCCTTCAAAAACCAAGCAAGAAACAAACATAATGTCATGCAGGGAAAAAAAAGAAAAATCATATCTGTGACCTCTCTGTTTTTGTTCATGTTGCACGTACATCTCATGTACTTTAAGAAATCTTGAACTAGATCCTTTAGTAAATTGATTATTTTGATCCTCACAATCCATAAAATCTTTTAAAATATTCCAAACATCTAAAGCGGAGAGGAGAAGAGAAACGCAAAGCCTCTATGGTGCTGGCCATTGCTGGCCTTACGCCTCCTCCCCCCGTCTTAACGGTCGCTGCCGGCAACATAGCTATAGTCTTATTTCATCTTCTCAAGGCCGTTGTGGGGAGAGTTGAGCGGGGAGGGCTTGGCTTGGACGTAGCCCATGACCCCCAAATAGAATGGCGAGGATGCAAGAACAATAACAGACGAGAAGACAGGGAGGAAGGGAAGCCATAGCTCTCTCCAGTAATGTAGAAATCCCGAATCAATTCATAAGAGCATCTATATTTGCAAAACAAAGGGAAAATGTGGCCGATGATCTTGGAATCATTCAAAGCAATGGAACATAGAACATCCAGGAGAGTAGCTAACCTGCTATCTTATCTCCGGCCATGTAAAAAAATCGAAAGCTTCACCGTCGAATTGTGGGAGCCCATTGCACTCCAAGTCCGTGCACCCACAAGCCCCAACACCCTCAGCAAGAGGTGCCTCCCTCCGACTCCAGCTTATCGACATTGCCCCAAGTCTGAAGGCTTGAGGTCTCTACGGATGATCGATGGCACAGTTATGAAGGTATTCGTCCTCCTCCTGCTTCTAATAACACTTTTATCCTCATCTTCCAAGAGTTGAGGAAGGTGGAAGTGCTCTCGTTGGAATGGAGACAGAACTCGATACTTCAATTTGCTGGTATCATGCAGGCCCAACATGCCTACCAGGTGTTTGTGATGAGCCACGAGAGGAATGCCGCCACCGCCTAAAAGACGCTCTCTTGAATTTCTTGGTTCTGGGACCAGATTCGCTTCCATGATCGCCACCTCACGCCCCTCGAGCTGCATGACTTTACGGACGATGCTGCGACTTCTGGTGCTCATTCTGGTATTCAAAAATAAGTTTTTAGCGGCGGGGGCAAGTTTGGTGAAGGTGAGTTCGTTTTGCAACCACCCGCGAGCCCTACTGTTTATCGATGCAAGTTCTGGACCCCGGGGGGAGGTGACGTAGCTCGGAAAGATCGACGCCCAGGCAACCAACATTATGGTTTTCGTACGACAAACTGCCGCGCGTTTCGATTTTTCTACGTGATTGGCCCACTCTAAAGTCTAAATCTACCTAGGCTTGGATATGTTCTAAATTTGGGCCTACATTCTATAGCCTATATATAAATTGGACCAGTATACTTAGTAATATCCAAGGTTATACATCAGACTGGGCCTATATTCATATAATATTTAGAAGAAACTTTAGAGTGGGCCAATTATATAGGAAAATCCTAACAGATCCTCAGCGGTTCTTTTTCTTAATTTTGGAGAAAAATATATTTAAAATAGACGGAATAACTGTCTTTTTTGGTTTTTTTGGAATAGCTGTTAACCGTGTCGTAGTGTAGATTTCAATGGAGAGTAAGTTTAAGGATGCAGTTAAGACCTTTTAAAGTAATTCAGAATATGAGTGAAACTAAGGAGGTTAAAAGATAATTTTTCAAAAAAAATTATGAAGGAACGCATTGAATTAAAAAAAGGTTTGGACAATTGGCGCTGTTGCTCTAGATTTTTGGCTCATGCTAGAGTTGCTGAAGTGAGGCGAAGCCAGATAAAGATGGCAGCGACTAGACCTACAAGACAAGTCCGTGATCGGGGGGTGGTTTTGACGGGACTCTTCGATGATCAAGTTAGAAATATGCAATAAATGAAAAAGAGTATGCGAGAGAGTTTGGTACCTCCTTAGAGGTCCTCTAATTGTATTTTATTTATACGTCAAGATTAAGGCCATCCAAGTGAAAATCGATGGGAGACTTTTTGCTTCTCTCTGCTTAAGTATAACCTCAAGATTTTTGCCCTTGATTTCCAAGATTTTGTGAGTGGCATCATTTTAGCCATTTACATTAATTGCTCCAGACAAGGGCTCTAGGCATTGATGTGACTTGATCCCATATATGGCTAGTCGCTTTCTTTAATGGCTAGAGTTCGAAAGCCTGGAGCTTGGAGACTAATATGATCTCATCTCGTGCATGGCCGGTTGCTTTCCTTAATAGCTTGATTTGAAAGGATTGCATGGTAGTCCCTAACCGACCTTTCTGTTTGCGGCAGTCAGAGTGGGAAGTAGAGGGGATGGGCTTGGAGACTGATATGACCCCATCCCATGTATAGTTGGCCGCTTTACTTAATGGTTTAATTTGAAAAGACCGCATGGTAGCCTCCGACCGACCTTCTTGTATGTAGCAGTCAAAGTGAGGAGTGGAGGAGATGTAACTTGATGACTCGTAAGTATACTATTAGGAGTGAGAACTAGCTATAAGTGCTTAGGTTGAGATCGACATGGAGGTCGGCACGCAAGAATCTCTTGATTTGAAGAAATTGGAGATATGAACGCAAAGAATTTGGTGATAAAGAGCCAAAGTTAAATAAATATATAGTGGAGAGGATGGAGGATGGAGATGGGGATATAAGGGATGAGAAAGTACAAGGCTTTGAGGAATTGGGAATCCTTTTTGGCCCAAGTAAAGAGAGGGAGAGGTGTGGGACAAAGTAGTCAAACTGGTTCAAGAAAGCACCGAGTATGGAACGAGATGGGAGTGGCCTGTAGCGTAACATTGAAACATTTCCTTTAAGGAACCGGATCAAATGGGTATCTAACGCGTGGTAAGCCAGCATAGAAAATCTAGGCGTGTCCCCAGCTTTTAAATATTAAAAAAAAGAAGATGTATATAGCAGAATTTAATTGCTCACTTTGCCGTTTTTCTCATTCTTTAACACCATTTTTCTTAGCGTGAAGGGGACAACATGCAAACTTATGGGTGGATATTCTCTAATTTTTCAAAGAAACCTTAAAAGATACGTTATAGCCAGAGCCGGAGGATAAGAAGACCTAGATCCTTCATCTCCACCATGCATGAATATGACCACCTTAACTTGTCTTTTTAAAAGTGAAATGATAGTCAAAATATTTTGCAAAATGAAAGCTAGGTAAGCTAATGTTGAAAATATGAAAACTTGGTCCTAATGATCTTAGTAGATTGGCAACTCGGATAAGTTAACTTGCAATAAAAATAATTAATATACGATGTAGATAATAAGATTATGATAAATATTGTAAATATATTGATATATTATTAAATTATAGCAAATTATAATATATATATATATATATATATCGATCAATTAAATAAAATAATAAAATATATAGATCCAGGTGCCCGTAATATAATTTGAACATATTTCCGGGAACACCTATAAAAATTTGATTAAGTTGGATCATCGATTCGCTTAAAAACTAAACTAAGTAGCCGACTTGTATTTTGAGTTTTCGATTGATTCGTTCACTACAATACAAACGGTCCAATTAGGAATCGAAACGATAAGATCTAGATCGGCGATTCCTGATTTGAATCATCTAGTTTTTAAACAATGAGGCAAACCGTCATGGTCAAAGCTAAACTAACGGTGGCATGGTTGACAAATCCTAACCGCAAACCAAAGAAAGCAAAGCAGTAGCCCAAAGACAACGAATTGCGTAAGGGATTTACGATTAGGATATTTTCAAAAGCTTGGTGATGTTTAAGGCAATGAAACAGGGTTTGCCGTCCCCACCATGGAAAAATTAAAACAACGTTCGGCATCACTTCTCTCTTAAAAATCCAGTCAACCATACAAAAAAAAAAAAAAAGAACATGATGGGGGGACAATCAAAATTTTTGTTTAATTCGATGACAACCTACCCTCCAAGCATGATGCCAATAAACTAGAACCGTAGAGAAAAGACGAAATATTAAAAATATTATTCTAGAACTAAGAAATGGCAGAAAACTTGGTCACAAAACGTGGCATTCATTATTTAGGAAGCTTATTAAGACAAGAGTATAGCTTCAACAAATATAAAGCTTTGAACGTGGGATTTGAAGGGCCGGTGAGAGATTCCATAGGCATATTCTGTAGCATCTCGAGGCTCTGGATCAGCAACTTTGGAAAAAGACAATACCGGCAGGTAAACACTGTACACATATTTGGAATCGCTCAGCGGGTTGGGCTAAATTCCTACCATACGAATCAGCTTGCCAACTGTTGTTGCTCTTGGATCTACGAATTTGAGATCGATCAATGAGGATGGAGAAGCTTGATCATCAAAAAATATAAGATCGAGGATGAATTTTTGTTGAAGTTTTATCTGTTCACCTACAATAAAATCTCCATCAGAGTGTTCTCCGGTAAAGATCCTTCGACGCTCAATTTAAGAGATTGAAGAACAATTTAAGAGATTGAAGAACAATGAGGAGAGAAAATGTCGAATTGAGTGACATACCTGGAGGGTTCCGGAGCTCTTTTATTTATAGAAAAGAAATTAGAGTCATATCGGTTTCGGACTCTAACGGTTTTTCGAGTTTGTCATCCTGAATTAATTCGAAAGATTTCTTTCCTTCCTAAAAGACGGAATTGTGAAAGATTCTTCTTTATCCGAGTTTTTCAATTCGAAAAGGATGCAATTTCAGCAAGAACGATTGTAAGTCAGTCATTGATGAGCTATAATAGGTCATTCTATTCATTTAGTTCGACGGCCGATCTGAACCTAACAAAGACAAGGTATAAAAGCCTACATCATTTTGCTAGGAAGTGATCTTCAGTAGATCAATCGAAATTATAGATCAGCTTAGACCAACCTACAGCTAATCATGGACAAAGTATCACGTCGTTCCGTCCAGACGATTCATTGGGATAGCTCGATGGCCGATCCTAAATGGGCTAAAGCCGCATCAGCCCTATTCCACAACACCAACCACCATCTTTATCAAGATTCGATGGTACGTAGTTTTTCTATTTCGAGCGTCAATTCCAAGAGGCATAGCCAAAAGCCGCCGAATGGGCCATTAACTTTCATGGGATGACTCAAATTCAAAATACATGGATGTTGATTAAATACGGATCGGATACTCAATATTCTGTTAGCTTCATGAAAGTGATTTTTAATTCATCTGATACGTATCGCGATATAGGATGATATACTCATCCTTGGATGGAAAGAGTGCATCAATTAATATCTGTTTGTGCTCAAATCGAATATTTTCTAATGAAAAGAGGCCTCAATGGTTGAGGATTGCTATATAAAATAAAGTTTTTTTTTATCTCCCCTCTTTCTTTTATGTATCATGAAAAAAAAAAAAAAAAAAAAAAAAAAAAAAAAAGCATAACCAGGATGGCATCGTACCTCTTGGTCACCTTACGAACTTGGATGGTTGCAATTCACCTTGACCAGCTAATCATCTAGAAAATTTCATCTTGACCAGTCAATTATCTAAGGAAACATCCATTTTTCAATTATTTGATCACAAAACAAAATAATTTTCTTTTTTTTTCTAGTAGAAACAAAAGAATTTTCTTAAAACGTTGTCACCGATCTTCCTTTTATACCGTAGGAGAAGAATAAGATAATGCAAAAGGCGTTGGTGCTAAGTTTCCTTTTTTGTTGCTCCTGAATCTTTCGGCTTGAGGTCAGCCGACGTGAATGGAGAAGCTCGACCATCGAGAAATATGAGGTCGAGAATAAATTTTTGCTAGAGCTTTGCCCATTCATCTGCAATAAAGTCTCCATCGAAGTGTTCTTTAGTGAAGACCCTCCGACGTTCAAGTTAAGAGATTGAAGAATAATGAGGAGAGAAAGCATCGAATTAAGTGGCATATCTGGAGGGTCTCAGAGCTTCTTTATTTATAGGAAAGGAATTGGAGTTGTTTTCATTTCGGACTCTAACGACTTTCCAAGTTTGTCATCTTGGATTGATTCGAAAGATTTCTTTCCTTCCTGGGAGATGGGATTGCAAAAAATTTTTCTTTTATCCGAATTTTACGATTCGAAGAGGATGCAGTTTCAACAAGAACGATTATAGGTCGGTCATTGATGAGTTATGATAGGTCATTCTATTCATGTAGCTCGGCAGCCGATCTAAATCCAACGAGGACGAGGTATAAAGGCCTACATTATTTTGTTAAAAAGCGATCTTTAGTAGGTCGATCGGAATTATAAGTCAGCTTAGATCGATCTATAGCTAACCGTAAATAAAAATACAAACAAAGTTAGAAAAATTATAGTAATTATAGTAATAATAATTTTATTGTAGCTGAAATATCTAGCTACACAAAAAAAATTGACAAAATTTCATGTCTCCAGTGTCAATTTTTTTTATTTATTTTTTTCTGTTTGGGGGGTGTTATATACTTTAATACATATCTATAATCATGTACGAAATCTATTGATTTGTAACTTTTGATACAAAGAAATAAGGTTGGGATGGTATTTTTATGGCTAAAGATCACATCTTCATCTTAATGAATAAGAATGGATTACGGATTGAACGTATTGATCCAACTGCCATATTTAGATTTTGACATATTATTTATTTTACAAATAACATTTCCAAGCTATAGATAATATTTAAAAATAACTAATGGTGTCAGCCAGTTAGTTTCAGCGATATCCTTAAACAAACTCAAAATATATTTGTTAGATCCAATCCCAACCTCAAACATGATTAAAATTCTTTATCCACATTTAATTTGAAACAAAGAAGCGGAGTATTGGATTAAAATAAGATATTTAACATATTATTTTGCTACACTTTCAGAGAATTTTTTAATCATTTAATTAATGCATCCAAAATTCTGCCTAATAAATTGTGATAAAAAGAAATATAAATAGTTATATCTAATAAATTTTTTTAGTAATATGTAAATTTTGAATTCTAGACTTGTACTCATTTAATGCTTTTGTTATCTGAGCATCTATTTAGCCATAAAAATATCAAGAATGTGAAGGATTATATGATAATCATGCTCGGTATAAACTATTAAATCTTAATAAATATGTTAGAAAAACATAAATATAAATAAGATGGATAAGAGTTTGATGGAACAAGATGTATTAAGACTTTTTTTTTTTTGGGTGAAAAAATGGATTATGATTTCACTACTCATTATATGATTTCTTTTTCATTTATGATTAAAAATAATAAATATATAGACATGTATGTTTACATATTTATGTATATATGTATATACATATATATATAATTCAGTTGAATATGAAAATCTAATAAGTTTTTTTTGCCTAATTTGGAATCCAAATAACCAAATATTTTATTGGTTATATATATATATATATATTATACTGGTTTGGGATGAGAGAACAAGTTTATAAAATAGGCCCTCAAATCATACCATTCTCCATAATGTCAAGAACGGTGGTTGGCATTTGAATGGAAGCCTATACATACCAATTATGGACGACTATAGGATTGGCAATTCTAGCCGACTCATCGGATATTCGATCTAATTTGAATGAAATAAATTTTATCCGATCTAATTGAAATTCAAAGTGGATATGAATTTTAGAAAAAAATATTCAAAATAAATTTGGATCGAATTCTGATAATGATATATTCTGATCCAAATCCAATCTAATATAATATTAATATATATTTTTTTAAAAAATTATAATAATTATATATTATTTATATATATATAATTTAATTTATATTTTTATTTAATTTGATCCAAAATAGATATGAGACAGGTATGACTATAGAATTTTTATTTGAGATAGATATGAATATAGCTCGAACCAATCTATATCCAACATATTGTCACCACAAAAACAGGCATTAGCCACTTCAATATGGCGCCAGGAGGACTGCTCGGGACCCAATTCCCATATCAAGATGCACAGGTTCAATAGCTGCATATTACGGTGCCATTGGTGCTACAATTCCATGGCATGACGTGTACCGATTCTCTGGTGGCAGAAAGTATTCCCGGGTGCAACGCTTGGGCCGGTAAAATCATTTTTCCTTCTGAATTATAAAAGTAAAACACTAGGGATTGCAGCGCACTGAAATTTTATCGCAGTAAAAGATATCGCACGAGAAGAATACAAAAGATTAATTTTTATTAAAAGAAATTTAAAAATATTTTTAATTTTATTTAATATATTTAGATCATTCTATTTTTAAATTGATTTGATTTGCATGTTGATCTATCACGATAAAATTGTCATACATGATCTACTTATGTAAATTTTTTTTAATATATACATTTCAAAGCTCCATCACATAGTTCATTATAGATTAACAAAAATTATAATTAGAATTCGAATTGAATTAATTTGAGCCGGATAATTTAACTGTATTAAATAAAAACTTAAAATAATCTTTTTTTTGCATAATTAAAGAAAACGGAAAGATTCAAATATAATAGAGGAACAGCGGCTTTCATGCCTATTCCCACGTCTCAACGTAGATGCTAATCAATATTTGGCCGGCGGGGACGCCCCGCGCCCACGACCGCCCTACCTGTTCCCACGTGGCTGCGCTACCCTCACGTGTCGTCACGTCCGCCACAACGGTCGCCTCTGACTGGATAAACCTGTGGGCAAGGAACGGGCCGTGCGGCCTTTACACCCGGCGCCAGCTGCGCTGACGTGGTGGGAAGTGGGAAATTCGAGGAGGCGCGATAAGGCTAATCGTGGGCTCCTCCGGCTTGCCTCAGTCGATCATCGGCTAGCGTGCTCGGCTTTAAGCCACCCTTGGTTTAACTGTAGCAGGGGTTGCAGCAAATCAAGGGTTGGGTCGGCTGTTCTTATCGAAACACCGGACAGACGTTTTTTCACAAACTTGAGACGTGCACGGAGCAGGGATCCGTTTGTGGTCTGAAAGCGCCTGCTGGAGTCGATCCAGAAAATATACGCATGGCAGCGTGAAGAGGGATTCCACTTGGTTGCCAGCTAGCATTGAGTGGCTGCATCTAATATTCTTAAAATATTTTAATTATTATACAATAATAAGCAGTTGCATGATTAGACGAATAGTTTCCAAACAGTGAAGTTTCTTTTGTGCCTCTCTTCAATATTTATTCTATGCATATAATATAATACTAATAGTAAGAATATATACATTATATGATTGTACAAGAGTGATAAATTAATATTTGTTTCGGACCATCAAGATGGGCATTTGTCCATCCTTGAGGCCTCTAATAAACCAAAAGTTTGTACTTTGCAAAGCCGAAATATTCAACCAAAGAAAAAAAATGTCATGAGAAATTTAGAGAAGGTGCGGATTAATTCACATGCATAATCTATCAACTTAAAGCTAATATAATACTCATTTACTTGGTAGTTATTGGTGCAGAATTTGATTGACGTTGAATTGAGCTGAAGTCGAAGAAGACGAGGTCACCGTCAGTGACCTGTAAAATAAAGTTCCATCTAGAGTCGATGGTGATGGCTTCAGCAGGATCCTCCAATGATTAAGTCAGCTCTTCTGACCAACAAAAATAGAGTGCTCGGATAAAAATTCAACAAAATTTTGGAAAGAAGAAGAAAGTTTAGAGAAAACATATCTGGAGGGTCCCTTTTTATAGACGGAGCTTGTCGTAACCATCCGTTAGTGGGCCGCTTGAAATCACGTGAAGTTTGTTATGGAAATAGATGTCTATTATTGTGATGTGGTCACTTGGTAGTGGACCGCTCGGCGTCACATGGAGTTTATTACGGAGAGTGGTGTCCGTTGCCATAAAGTGGTCGTTCGTTGAGATTTAATAGTCGAAGTTCGGAGGAAACAGACGTTGGTTGGTGAAGAACTTTGACATACATCAATTTCAGGAGAGTTCGAACTCCTAAAGGGAACACGACTAGAGGGGATAATCCGAAAGAAATGTTAGTTGAAATTTGGAAGTAATCCACTGAAAGAATCTGGATGGAGTTCGACTGATGGAGAAATCCATGAGGAGTCCGACTGATGGAGAAGTTCGATCGAAGAAAAAGTTCGGACGAAGTTTGGCTCCTAGAAAGATTCGGAAGGAGTTTGGCTTCTATAGAAATTCGACTGAAGAAGAAGTTCAAAAGGAGTTCGACTCCTGAAGGAGTCCGATTGAAGGAGAAATCCGGAAGAAGTTCGGCTCCTGGAGGAATTCGAAAGTAGTTTAGCTCCTGGAGTTAACCGACTGAAGGAGAAGTCTGAAAGAAGTTCGGCTCCTGGAGGAACTTGACTGAAGAAAAGATTCGGAAGGAGTTCGGCTCCTATAGAAATTCGACTGAAGGAGGAGTTCGGAAGGAGTTCGGCTCCTAGAGAAACTTGACTGAAGGAGAGATTCGAAAGGAGTTTGGCTTCCGTAGAAATTCGACTGAAGGAGGAGTCCGAAATGAATTCGGCTCCTGAAGGAATCTGACTGAAGGAGAGATTCGAAAGAAGTTTGGCTCCTGAAGATATCCGACTGAAGGAGAGATCCAGAAGGAGTTTGGCTTCTGAAGAAACTTGATTGAAAGAGAGATCTAGAAGGAGTTCGACTCCTATAGAAATCTAACTGAAGGAGGAGTCCAAAAGAAGTTTGGCTTCTGAAAGAACTTGACTGAAGGAGAAGTTCAAAAAAAGTTCGGCTCCTATAAAAATCTGACTGAAAGAAAAATTCAAGAGTTCGGCTCCTATAGAAATCCGACTGAAGGTGAAGTCCGGAAGGAGTTCGGCTCTTGAAGGCATTGGACTGAAGGAGAAGTCTGAAAGAAGTTCGGCTCCTGAAGGAGTCTGACTGAAGGAAAAATTCGTAAGAAGTTCGGCTCCTGGAGGAGTCCGAATGAAGGAAAAATCCGAAAGGAGTTCGACCGGGGTTCGACCGTCGGATGAGTTCGGCTACTGAATGAGTACGGCCGCTTGAGGGATTCGACAACTGGAGAAAAAATTTTCGATCGAAGCTCCTCCGAAATTACCAGTTGCATTAGGCTAAGCATCAGGCTGGACTTCGACGGGAGTGAAATTTATACCCAATAATAATTTTTGTACTCTTGAGTTCGAAATTCGTAAGAAGGAAGTACAAAAAAGATGACTGCTAAAATTCACTTTCGAGCTCTGCATCAGTTCAGATTGAAGCTCGAGGAAGATCTTATCTCTAGTCGAGGTTGAAGTTGAAGGAGATCTTATCTCCTGTTGACGTAGAAGCTCGGAGAAGATCTTATCTCCAACCGAGGTTGAAGTTGAAGTTGAAGAAGATCTTATCTCCTGTTAACGTAGAAGCTTGGAGGAGATCTTATCTCCAACCGAGGTTGAAGTTGAAGTTGAAGGAGATCTTATGTCCTATTGACATAGAAGCTCGAGGAAGATCTTATCTTTTGTCGAGGTTGAATTTGAAGTTGAAGGAGATCTTATCTCCTATTAACGTAGAAGTTTGGGGGAGATCTTATCTCCAGTCGAGGTTGAAATTGAAGTTGAAAGAGATCTTATCTCCTGTTGATGTAGAAGCTCGGGGAGATCTTATCTCCAGCCGAGGTTGAAGTTGAAGTTGAAGGAGATTTTATCTTCTGTTGATGTACAAGCTTGGGAGAGATCTTATCTCCTATTGATGTAGAAGCTCGGGGAAGATCTTATCTCCAACCGAGGTTAATTTTGAAGTCGAAGCTCGGAGGAGATCTTGTCTCCAATCGAGGTTGAAGGAGATCTTATCTTCTACTCGAGAGAGATCTTGTCTCTAGCCGAGGTTGAAAGAGATCTTCTCTCCTGTTGACGTAGATGTTGAAGCTCGGGGGAGATCTTGTCTCCTCTTGAGGTTGAAGGAGATTTTATCTCCTATTGATGTAGATGTTGAAGCTCGAGATAGATCTTATCTCCAACCGAGGTTGAAGAAGATCTTCTCTTTTGTTGATGTAGACGATGAAGCTCGGGAGAGATCTTATCTTCAGTCGAGATTGAAGAAGATCTTATCTCCTGTCGACGTAGACATTGAAGCTCGAAAGCGATCTTGCCTTCAGCTAAAATTGAAGGAGATCTTATCTCCTATTGTTGTCGGGCACAATGGGACCGTTGTCAGAGCCTTTCTTCTCATCCCGTCTAAAATGAATGAGGCCTTCGACTTTGCTCACTTTAGGATGAAGTTCTCCTCTTATTCCTAACGGACTGTGGGGGTGCACAAGGGCTATTGTCAGGATCTTTCCCTCCATCTCGTCTAAAATAAACAAGGCCTTCGACTTTGCTCGCATTAGGACGAGGTTCTCATTATATTCCTGATATGGCCACTATTGATTGCTTCTTTTCGGTCATCAGATAGTGTTTGCATCAAGAAATAATAATATTGAAATGGAGGAGTTCTATTGAAGGAAAATTATTGGCAGTACACTCTCAGATTCTCTGAGTTTCAAGATCGTGGGAGCGTTGTTCCTTCGAACTCCTTCAGACGATAAGTTTCGGACCAGACGACCTCCTATACTTCATATAGACCTTCCCAATTTGGGGCAAGTTTCTCCTGGCTCTAAGGCTGAGAGATGGCGGCTCACCAAAGTACTAAGCCTCCTAGAGATAGTATTGATGATGTCGAGAGGCGATCGATCTTCTTATTGTTCCTCCCTTATTGGTGATTTCAGCTGCGGTTGTGCTCTTGGCTGATCTTCTCTTGCTTCAAACCGGCATCTATGGAGCATTGAGGGAGGCATAGTTATGAAACCTTATGGAGGGACTTCTTCATGCCCTTCCATCAGGGCTTCTTTGATAACGAGTTTGGGCTCGCTTGCGCTCGGAGGAAGTCCGGAAGCACGGTCGAACTTTATTCATCCTTCTACCAGTGATGCTGAAGAATTTCATTCAGCTTTTTATGATATTCATCAGAAAATCCGAACCTTGGCACGGACGTCGGCTGCTGATGAAGTGAGCCACAAACTGATGGCTCATCAGATCAAAGAAGAAGATCGTACCCAACTTCAACACTGAGTATCAGTCTCTTGCTGCTCTCTTTAAGGTAGATGAAAAAACTCGAAATAAGATGGTGTTTGGTGCGCCATGGAGCAGCATTATAGTCCGAAAGGCCTCCAGAAGATCGACCAGATCAGAGATTCCGTTGTAGCTTTCAAACCAAGGGAAGCTCAAAGTTTGGCAGAACGGGCTCTTGCATAATTCGAAAAGAGAAAGGGGGATCGATGTGAACTTCGTCATGGTGAGCCAGGGCGACGTGGTTGAGCTCCTCAATCCATCGTTCCATCCCCACAGTTTTTGATCGAGGATGTCATCTCGATCGCAGACCTTAGAAGGCTTTCGACTGTAGATGAGAAAGATTTCTTTCAGAGAAGAATCACGATCCGAACAAGGATCCTCTGCTCTTTGTTTTATTTTTCTAAAGGCAACGGGTATGCAAGCCCAAGTGCTCTTTCTTGGGACTGATTTTTGATATTTTGATGGTAGATTTTCTGATGGAATCACTGTTGGAGGCTGTCACATGGCCTACACCATCTCAGTGAGGTCCTGAACCTGCTGCATCAGCAGGTTGAACTGCTCTAAATCTATCATGATCGTTGATGGAGGAGGAGGATGATGTATCGGCAATGGAGCAAGAACAGACAGATCTAGCCCATATCTAATGACAGAAGCGGTAGATCTCTGGATAGTTATTGGTGCCGAATTTGATTGACGTTGAATTGAGCTGAAGTCGAGGAAGACGAGGTCACCATCGGTGATCTACAAAATAAAATTTCATCTAGAGTCGGTGGTAATGACTTCGGTAGGATCCTCCAACGATTAAGTCAGATCTTCTGACCAACAGAAATGGAGTGCTCAGACAAAAATTCAGCAAAATTTTAGGAAGGAGAAGAGATCCTAGAGAAAACGTATCTAGAGGGTCCCTTTTTATAGACGGAGCTTGTCGTAACCATCCGGTAGTGGGCCGCTTGAAATCATGTGAAGTTTGTTACGAAAATAGATATCCATTGTTATGATATGGTCATTTAGTAGTGGATCGCTTGGGGTCACGTGGAGTTTGTTACAGAGAGTGGTGTTCGTTGTCATAAAGTGGCTGTTCGTTGAGATTTAATAATCGAAGTTCGGAGGAAACAGGCGTTGGTTAGTGAAGAGCTTTGATATACATCAATTTCAGAAAAGTTCAGACTCCTAAAAGGAACACGACTAGAGGGGATAATCTGGAAGAAATGCTAGTTGAAATCTGAAAGTAATCCACTGAAGAAATTCGGATAGAGTTCGACTGATGGAGAAGTTCAGAAGGAGTCCGACTGATGGAGAAGTTCGATTGAAGAAGAAGTCTGAAAGAAGTTCGGCTCCTAGAGAGATTCGGAAGGAGTTCGGCTCCTATAGAAATTCGACTGAAGGAGAAGTTCGAAAGGAGTTCGACTCCTGAAGGAGTCCGATTGAAGGAAAAATTCGAAAGAAGTTCAGCTCCTGGAGAAATTCGAAAGCAGTTTAGCTCTTGGAGTTAACCAACTGAAGGAGAAGTCTGAAAGAAGTTCGGCTTCTGGAGGAACTTGACTGAAAAAAAGATTCGAAAGGAGTTTGGCTCCTGTAGAAATTCGACTGAAGGAGGAGTTCGGAAGAAGTTCGGCTCCTGGAGGAACTTGATTGAAGGAGAGATCCGGAAGGAGTTTAGCTTCCGTAGAAATTCGACTGAAGGAGGAGTCCGAAATGAATTCGACTCCTGAAGAAATCTAACTAAAGGAGAGATTCAAAAGAAGTTCAGCTCCTGAAGGTATCCGACTGAAGGAGAGATACAGAAGAAGTTTGGCTCCTGAAGAAACTTGATTGAAGGAGGGATCTAGAAGGAGTTTGACTCCTGTAGAAATCTAACTGAAGGAGGAGTCCGAAAGAAGTTTGGCTTCTGAAAGAACTTGACTGAAGGAGAAGTCCAAAAAAAGTTTGGCTCTTGTAAAAATATGATTGAAAGAGAAATTTAGAAGGAGTTTGGCTCCTATAGAAATTCGACTGAAGGAGAAGTCCAGAAGGAGTTCGGCTCCTGGAGGCACTGGACTGATGGAGAAGTCTGGAAGGAGGTTGGCTCCTGAAAGAGTCTGACTAAAGGAGAAATTCGTAAGAAGTTTGGCTCCTGGAGGAGTCCGAATGAAGGAGAAATCCAAAAGGAGTTCGACCGGGGTTCGACCGTCGGATGAGTTTGGCTACTGAATGAGTACGGTCGCTTGAGGGGTTTGACCACTGGAGAAAAAATTTTTGATCGAAGCTCCTCCGAAATTATCAATTGCATTAGGCTAAGCATCAGGATGGACTTCGATGGGAGTAAAATTTATCCCCAACAATAGTTTTTGTACTCTTGAGTTCGAAATTCGTAAGAAGGAAGTACAAAAAAGACCACTGCTAAAATCCACTTCCAAGCTCTATACCAGTTCAGATTGAAGCTCGAGGAAGATCTTATCTTCAGCCGAGGTTGAAGTTGAAGGAGATCTTATCTCCTGTTGACGTAGAAGCTCGGAGAAGATCTTATCTTCAATCGAGGTTGAAGTTGAAGTTGAAGAAGATCTTATCTCCTGTTAACGTAGAAGCTCGGAGGAGATCTTATCTCCAACTGAGGTTGAAGTTGAAGTTGAAGGAGATCTGATATCCTATTGACATAGAAGCTCGAGAAAGATCTTATCTCTTGTCGAGGTTGAATTTGAAGTTGAAGAAGATCTTATCTCCTATTGACGTAGAAGTTTGGGGGAGATCTTATCTCCAGTCGAGGTTAAAATTGAAGTTGAAGGAGATCTTATCTCCTATTGATGTAGAAGCTCGGAGGAGATCTTATCTCCAGCCGAGGTTGAAGTTGAAGTTGAAGGAGATTTTATCTTCTGTTGATGTACAAACTTGGGAGAGATCTTATCTCCTATTGACGTAGAAGCTTGGGAAAAATCTTATCTCCAACCGAGGTTGATTTTGAAGTCGAAGCTCGGAGGAGATCTTGTCTCCAACCGAGGTTGAAGGAGATCTTATCTGCTATTAATGTAGACGTTGAAGCTCGAGAGAGATCTTATCTCTAGCTGAGGTTGAAAGAGATCTTCTCTTCTGTTGACGTAGATGTTGAAGCTCGGGGGAGATCTTGTCTCCTCTTGAGGTTGAAGGAGATTTTATCTCCTGTTGACGTAGATGTTGAAGCTCGAGGTAGATCTTGTCTCCAACCGAGGTTGAAGAAGATCTTCTCTTCTGTTGATATAGATGATGAAGCTCGGGAGAGATCTTATCTCTAGTCGAGATTAAAAAAGATCTTATCTCCTGTTGACGTAGACATTGAAGCTCGGAAGAGATCTTACCTTCAGCTAAAGTTGAAGGAGATCTTATCTCCTATTGTTGTCGGGCACAATGGAACCATTGTCGGAGCCTTTCTTCTCATCTCATCTAAAATGAATGAGGCCTTCGACTTTACTCACTTTAGGATGAGGTTCTCCTCCTATTCCTAATGGACTGCGGGGGTGCATAAGGACTATTGTAAGGATCTCTCCCTCCATCTCGTCTAAAATGAACAAGGCCTTCGACTTTGCTCGCGTTAGGACGAGGTTCTCATCCTATTCCTGATATGACTACTATTGATTGCTTCTTTTCAGTCATCAGATAATTTTTGCACCGAGAAATAATAATATTGAAATGGAGGAGTTCTATTGAAGAAAAATTATTGGCAGTACATTCTCATATTCTCTGAGTTTCAAGATCGTGGAAGTGTTGTTCCTCCGAACTTCTTCAGATGATAAGTTTTGGACCAGACGACCTCCTCTACTTCATATAGACCTTCCCAATTTGAGGCAAGTTTCTCCTGGCTCTAAGGCTGAGAGATGATGGCTCACCAAAGTACTAAGCCTCCTAGAGATCGTATTAATGATGTCGAGAGGCGATCGATCTTCTTGTTGTTCCTCCCTCATTGGTGGTTCTAACTGCAACTGTGCCCTTGGCTGATCTTCTCTTGCTTCAAACCGACGTCTATGGAGCATTGAGGGAGGCATAGTTGTAAAATCTTGTGGAGGGACTTCTTCATGCCTTTCCGTCGGGGCTTCTTTGATAATGAGTTTGGACTTGTTTATGCTCGGAGGGAGTTTGGGAGCGCGGCCAAACTTCATTCATCCTTCTACCAGTGATGCTGAAGAATTTCATTCGGCTCTTCCTGATATTCATCAGAGAATCCGAATCTTGGCACAGACGTCGGCTGCTGATGAAGTGAGCCACAAACTGATGGCTCATCAGATCAAAGAAGAAGATCGTATCCAACTTCAACACCGAGTATCAGTCTCTTGCTGCTTCCTTTAAGGTAGATAAAAAAACTCAGAATAAGATGGCGTCTAGTGTGCCATGGAGCAGTATTATAGTCCGAAAGACCTCTAGAAGATCGACCGGATCAGAGGTTCTGTCGTAGCTTTCAAACCAAGGGAAGCTCAAAGTTTGGCAGAACGAGCTCTTGCATAATTCGGAAAGAGAAAGAGGGATCGATGCGAACTTCGTCATGGTGAGCCAGAGCGACGTGGTCGAGCTCCTCAATCCATCGATCCATCCCCATAATTTTTGATCGAGGATGTCATCTCGATTACAGACCTTGGAAGGCTTCCGACTGTAGATAGAAAAGATTTCTTTCAGAGAAGAATCACGATCCGAACAAGGATCTTCTGCTCTCTATTTTATCTTCCTAAGGATGATGGGTATGCTAGCCCAAGTGCTCTTTTTTGGGGCTGATTTTTGATATTCTGATGGCAAATTTTCTGGCGGAATCGCTGTTGGAGGCTGTCACATGGTCACACCATCTCAGTGAGGCCCTGAACCTGCTGCATCAGCAGGTTGAACTGCTCTTAATCTATCATGATCGTCGATGGAGGAGGAGGATGATGTATCGACAATGGAGCAAGAACAGACGGATCTAGCCCATATCTGATGGCAGAAGCGGTAGATCTTCAGATAGTCGCCTTCTTTGGAGACATTTCTTGAGATTGAGGGAGAGGATGGAGATGAACCTTGGAGAAAAAAATTCAAAGGATTGACTGAGCACTCCTTTAAGAACAACGATACCTCAGAAATAGAGGGCTCTTCCTCTAGCGCTAATTTTGTTGGTACAGAATCTGATTGACATCGAATCGAGCAGGAGTCGAGAAAGATGAGATCACCATCGATGACCTGCAAAATAAAATTTCATCCAAAATTGGTGGTAGTGGCTCCAACAGGATCCTTCGATGATCAAGTTAGCTCTTTTGACCAACAAAAATGGAGTGCTCAGATAAAAATTCAGTAAAATTTTAAAAAAAAGAAGAGAGCTTAGAGAAAACGTATTTGGAGTATCTCTTTTTATAGATGAAGCTTGTCATAACCATTTGGTAGTGGACCGTTCGGAGCTACATGAAATTTATTATGAAGAGAGATGTTCGTTGTTGTGATGTGGCCATTCGATAGTAGGCCGCTCGGAGCCACGTGAAGTTTGTTACGAAGAGTAGTGTCCGTTGCTATGAAGTGACCGTTCGTTGAGATTTAATAGTCAAAATTTGGAGGAAGCAGACGTTGGTTGGTGAAGAGCTTTGACATACAATAATTCTAAGGATGTTTGGACTCCTAAAGAGAATATGGCTAGGAAGGATCATCCAGAAGAAATGCTAGTTGAAATTTGAAAGTAATCCACTGAAGAAATTTGGATGAAGTTCGACTGATGGAGAAATCCAGGAGGAGTCCGATTGATGGAGAAGTTCGACCGAAGGAGAAGTCCGGAAGAAGTCGGCTCCTAAAGAAATTCAAAAGGAGTTTAGCTCCTATAGAAATTCGATTGAAGGCAAAGTTTGAAAGGAGTTCGGCTCTTGGAGGAGTCCGATTGAAAGAGAAATTTAGAAGAAGTTCGGCTCTTGGAGAAATCTGGAAGGAGTTCGACTCCTGAAGAAACTTGATTGAAGGAGAGTTTTGGAAGGAGTTTGGCTCTTGTAGAAATCTGACTGAAGAAAAAGTCTAGAAGAAGTTCGACTCCTGGAGGAACTTGACTGAAGGAGAGATCCAAAAGGAGTTCGGCTCCTGTAGAAATCCGACTAAAGAAGGAGTCCAGAATGAATTCGACTTTTGGAGGAATCCGACTAAAGAAAAAATTTGGAAGGAGTTTGGCTTCTGAAGGTATCCGATTGAAAGAGAGATCCGAAAGGAGTTCGGCTCATGGAGGAACTTGACTGAATGAGAGATCCGGAAGAAGTTCGACTTCTATAGAAATCCGACTGAAGGAGGAGTTCGGAAGGAGTTCGGCTTCTAGAGGAACTTGACTGAAGAAGAAGTTCGGAGAGAGTTCGGCTCCTATAAAAATCCGACTAAAGAAGAAATTTGGAAGGAGTTTGGCTCCTATAAAAATTTGACTGAAGAAAAAATTTGAAAGAAGCTCGGCTCCTGGAGGCACTGGACTGAAGGAGAAGTCTGAAAGGAGTTTGGCTCTTAGAGGAGTTCGACTAAAAAAGAAATTCGTAAGAAGTTCGATTTCTGAAGGAGTACAAATGAAAAAGAAATTCGAAAGAAGTTCGACTGAAATTCGATCGTCGAATGAGTTTGACTACTGAATGAGTTCGATCGCTTGAGGGATTCAATCGCTGAAAAAAAAATTTTTTATCAAAGCTTCTCCAAAATTATTAGTTATATTAAACTAAACATCAAATTAAACATTGGTGCAAATAAAATTTATCTCTAATGGTAATGATCATATTGGGTTATAAATTGCTCGTGGTGGAAGCATACATCTCAATAATATATGAAGCCAAGTGCATCACACAATTTACGAAAATTTCACCAAAGAGGCGCCAAGTCCCAAACACTCTCTTTGAATCGGTCTTCTCAACTTCTGGAATGGATGTAAATTTCCCACTTTTAGAAATTTAAATACGAAACGCATCCGGAGCGTGTCCAACGCAGCATTCCGGCCCCTTGCCGACCGAACGGTCAAAATTCCAAATAAAGAGAGAAGAAAAACCCTTTCTGGCTAAGATCATTTCCTCAAACAAAAGAACCTCCCTCGAGAAGAAACTTACCCTCTGGAAACCGCCAGAGACATTTCCCACCGGTCGAAGCCGTACGAAGCAGCCGAGCCAGCCGCTTTGACGCGGTCGGTGTCCCCCAAACTCCAACTCCCGAGAATTCAATTCAAAACCGGTCAGTTATCAGCCCGTGACGCACCACCCGAGAAGAAATTTAATTA
Source organism: Cocos nucifera (assembly GCA_006176705.1). Lineage (NCBI taxonomy): Eukaryota > Viridiplantae > Streptophyta > Magnoliopsida > Arecales > Arecaceae > Cocos > Cocos nucifera. The sequence goes on along the minus strand of QRFJ01002197.1, from coordinate 192,318 downwards.
AAGACAGATGTTCGTCGATGAAGCATCCCGATCTCCACGCCCCCTGACGTCTTCCTCTTATCGTTTTCTCATCCTTTGTTTAATTTTATTATATTATTTATTTATTTAAAAAAATTTAACCCAAAACCAGACTAGAACTTCCCGTCCCTATATATATAAACCCCAAACCACAACCCCCAGGGTCATCCCAAAACACCCCTGCTTCCTTTCTCTTCTCTCTCTAGAGAGTTTCTCACACTGTCCAACTTTTCTTCCTTAAATACACCTGTAAGTTCTCTCTTTCTTTCTTGTCCCTGTCATGGCGGAATTTTCGGTTTCCGGCAACAAGAGGTGCCGAGAGGGGTCGGAGTTGTCGCCGGAGGCGAAGCGCCTCCACGCTGACTTCCTTCTCGATATCCTCGACGACGATGAGGATGATGCCAACTCCGGTAACCGGGACCTGGCCTCCGTTATGAAGAGCCTGGAGGAGGAAATTTCCCTCCCTCCTCCCCCTCGGGAGCGGGCGGAATCGGTGTCGGATCTTAGCGATCCTCCACGCCTGGCCGAACTCGGGTATCTTCTGGAGGCGTCGGATGACGAGCTAGGCCTCCCGCCTGTGGCGTCGGCGTCGGCGTCGGCGTCGTCGTCGCCGGCGGCTACTGTCGCGGCCGATAAGGAGGAGGCAGCGGAGAGCGCGGGGTTCGGTCAGATCTGGAGTTTCGATGACGAGATTTCCGGGTGTTACGATGCGGTAGGATTCGGAATCCGGCCGGCGGAGGAGGACGGCGTGGTTTTCGACGATGGGTTGTTCGATTATGCCGATGTGTTGTTCTGTGGGCCGTCCGATTTCCCGTGGCAAGCGGAATCTGTTCCGGCCATCTGATCGACCTTTCTGTTGTCTATCGTTCTTAGAGCGTGTTTTCTACGGAGGTTTCTCCGTAGAAGAGAAAACTTTGTAAATCTCAGAAAAGGGATAGTAACAAGGAATCAAAGAACCTGTGGAAATGGGAAATTAGTTGGCTAATATTACAATTTTCTCTTTTTCAAAAACTTTGTGGTTGGATGAAAGTCGTCTGATGGGAACCGCGCGATAGCTACGCTCTAAATCTTCGCAGTGGTTGAGATCTGAATGCGGAAATGGAACGAAAAAAAAAAAAAAAAAATTTAGAGAAGACTTTTCTTGTTTGATTGAAGTTTTAAGAAGAGGGGAATGAAAACAAAAAAAATTGCAACACTTCCCACATTTTATGGGGGAGTGGATATCCACAGGGAGATGGGTCTTGTCGGGGAGAGATTTTGAGATTTTTCATAAATAAAAATTAATAATTATTTTTTAAAAATACTTTTTCATGTTTCATCGATGAAATTCTATTATAATATATTAATATTATAATAATATATTAAATTATAATGATCTAATATTATATTTTAATATTATATTAATATTTTAATATTATATTAATATTAATATTAATATTAATATGATATTATTATTTATTATTAGTAAATTAGTAAAAATTTTTTAGTTCTAATTTTAAATTAAAAGCAACTTTGAGCTTCGTAAAAATAGCTATTCATTTTAAATATAGCTTTTCATTCCATGAAATGATGAATTATCTCTATAATTATAAAATAGTACTAAAATAATATTTTTTATTATAAAATAATATTTTTTTTAATAATAAAATAGTACTATTTTATTATAATATAATATTATTTTATTATAAAAATATTATTTTATTATAAAAAAAAATTATCTTATTGAAAAGTAATACTATCTTGTTATAAAATAATACTATCTTATTTTAATATAATACTATCTTATTATAATATAATATTATCTTACTAAAAAATAATGCTATTTTATTATAAAATAGTATTGACTTATTGTAATGTAATATTATCTTATTATAAAAAAATATTATATTATTATAATATAATATTATCTTATTGTAAAATATTTTATTATAATATAATACTATTTTATTGTAAAGAAATACTATTTTATTAAAAAGTAATACTATTTTGTTATAAAATAGTATAATTACAAAGGTAATTTGCTTTATAATTGTAAAAGTAATTCGATTATTTCTTATCTTTTGAAAAGTTGCTTTTAATTTATGTTTGAAATATAAAGTAACTTTTACTTGAAACTTAAATGAAGAGCTGCTTTTAAGTTAAAATTTAATGAAAAAGTTTTTACTAATTTATCATATTATTTATATAAAATTTAGGATTTAAAAAATATAATTTTATATTTATTAAAAATATAATAGATATTTTATATAATTTTTTTAAGAATAATGAATATCTAATCAAACATAAATATTTTTATAATAAATTATTTTTTTATAATTATTAAATATATTAAAATTATATTTCTAAAAAATAAAAATATTTTTTTGAGAACTTTCAACGAGAAATTCTTCTGAATGAGTTTAAAAAAAAAAAAAAGGTACGGAGAGAGAGTGCAGAGATGAACTTTGTCTGATGCAAGACCTGCAACGCATACGAGATCAGGGCTAAGTTAAAATGATTTTTTTTTTCCTTTTATGAAAGAAGAACGGCCAAAAAAATGCTGTTTTGCCAAATGATAAATTCGGTTTGGAAACTAGGAAGGAGACGTCGACTAGAGAGCAAGATTGATTTACAGGCGTCGCAAGTTACGCTTTAATTCGTTTTTTTCAGTTTACATTTTTTTTTTTTTTTTTTTTTTGTTGTTGTAGAATTCAGTTTATTTGATTAAAAAAATAAACTATGCTTGAAAATGCACGCATCCATCGTCTCCATGGTGTCCCTTGTATCATCATTTCGTATCTTCTAACACTCTGTTTTGGAGTCTGCGAGAATCTGATTCAAATGGAATTTGATTGGATTTTATTTCATTTTTTTAAAACCTAATTTAAACGTTACCTGGACTCGAATTTTATCCAGCTCAACATAAAATAATATGACTAATTGAATGATTTTTTGAAGCCGATTACATCAGATGACTGCATTAGATAGTCGCAGTCAAATAAGTTATATTGGTGCAGAAATTGATCGTCGCCGGAATCACCTAGAGCGGAGGCCGACGAGGTCACCGTCGGAAATCTACAAAACAAAGTTCCATCTGAAGCCGATGGGAGAGGCTCCGACAGGATCCTCCGACGATCAGTCAGCTCTGGCTAACAGATATGGAGTGCTCCGGAATGAGTTCGATAGAGTTTAGAGAGGAAGAGGAGAGCTTAAAGCTTAGAGTTAGCGTATTTGGAGGATCCTTTTTATAGGCGAAGCTTGATTGATGGTGACGGCCATATCGTCTGATAGCGAGCCATCGGAGTCGCATGGAGTTCGGTATGGTGAGAAAGGCATCGTTAGGTGAATAGTGACAGCCATACTGACGGATCATGGGTCGCATGGGGCTGATTACGGAGGGAGTGGTGTCGTCAGTAGTGGTGGCCATGCCGTCCGATCGCATCGTCTATGGCAGACTGATGGCGACAGTTCATCCAAATTTAATAGCCGTGGCTCTGAGAAAGCGGACATTGATCGGTGGACTTCGGTACGTATCAATTTCAGAAAAGTTCGAACTCTTGGAGAAGTCTGACCGAGGGGAAGCTCGGAAGGAGTTCGATCGAAGGAGTGCGGAGGAAGTTCGGCTCTCGTAGGCATCTGGCTGGAAGAGTGCGGCTAAGGCTCGATCGCTGGAGAGTTCGAAAGGAGCTCGACCGCTGAGGATTCCGACCGACCGAAGGGGATGTCTGGGAGGAGTCTGGCTGGAGGAGTTCGACTAAGGCCCAGCCACTGGGAGTCCGAAGAAGCTCGGCCACTGAGGAGTTCGGTTGGCTGAAGAAATTCGACTAAGGCCCGATCGCTGAAAATCCGAAGGAGCTCGACCGCTGAGGAGTTCGACCGGTTGAAGGAGTTCGGTTAAGGCCTGACCGCTGAAAATCCGAAGAAGCTCGATCGCTGAGGAGTTCGGTCGGTTGAAGGAGTTCGGCTAAGGTCCATCCGCTGAAGCTTTTCCGTGGCTATCGGTTGCGTTACGCTGAGCATCGAACTGGACTTTGATAGGAGCAGGGTTTATCCCCAACGATAGTCTCCCCACTTTCGAGTTTGAAACTTGAAGGAAGGGAGTGCAGAAAAGGCGACTACCGAAGTCTTCTTCTGGACTTCGTGTTGGTTCAGGTTGAAGCTCGAGGGAGATCTCATCTCCAACCAAAGTTGATATTGAAGTTGAAACTCGGGAGAGATCTCATCTCCCGCCGAGGTTGAAGTAAATCTCGCCTTCTGTGGTCGAGGTTGGAGGTTGAGCTCCTCGGGAGCAATATTGTCTCTAGCAACCGAAGCTAATTTGGGGGAGATCTCTCCTACAGCCGAGGTTGATGCAGGCGCTCGGAGGAGATTTTGTCTCCTACGGTCGAGGTTGGCTCGGAGGCTCGGGAGAGATGTTATCTCTGATCGAGGTCGCTGTGGACCCTCGGGGGAGATCTTATCTCCTGCGGTCGAGGTTAATACGGGTGCTCGGGGGAGATCTTATCTCCAGCCGAGGTTGATGGAGATCCCATCTTCTGTAGACTTCGGAGCTCGGACTTAGACTTTGCCCGCGTTAGGATGAGGTTCTCCTCTTGTTCCTAACGAACTGTGGGGTACATACGGGCTGCTGTCAAGATCTCTCCCCCATCTCGTCTAAGATGAACGAGGCCTTTGACTTTGCTCATGTTAGGACGAGGTTTTCCTCCTGTTCTTAATGGGTTGTGAGGGCACATAAGGGCCATTGTCTGGGCCTCTCCCTCCATCTCGTTTAAGGTGAATGAGGTCTTCGACTTTGCTCACGTTAGGACGAGGTTCTCCTTCTATTCCTAACAGACTGTGGAGGCACATAAAGGTCGTTGTCTGGGCCTCTTCCTCTATCTCGTCTAAAAGGTGAACGAGGCCTTCGACTTTGCTCACGTTAGGACGAGGTTCTCCTCCTATTTCTAACGGACTGTGGGGGTACATAAGGGCCGTTGTCTGGGCCTCTTTTCCCATCTCATTTAAAATGAACGAGGCCTTCGACTTTGCTCACGTTAGGATGAGGTTCTCCTCCTGATCCTAACGGGCCGTGGACGAGGTTCTTTGAAGCTCGGAAGAGATCTTATCTCTAGCCGAGGTTGACGCAGTCGCTCGGAAGAGATCTTATCTCTGGTCGAGGTTAACTCGGTCACTCGGAAGAGATCTTATCTCTGGCCGAGGTTGTCACGGTGATCTCTAGTCGAGGTTGTCGCGGTCGCTCAGAAGAGATCTTATCTCTGGCCGAGGTTGTCGCGGTCGCTCGAAAGAGATCTTATCTCTAGTCGAGGTTGACTCGATCGCTCGGAAGAGATCTTATCTCTGGCCGAGGTTGTCGCGGTCGCTCGGAAGAGATTTTATCTCTAGCCGAGGTTGTCGCGGTCGCTCAGGAGAGATTCTTATCTCTGGCCGAAGTTATCGCGGTCGCTCGGAAGAGATCTTATCTCTATCCGAGATTGACTCGATCGCTCGGAAGAGATCTTATCTCTAGCCGAGGTTATCGCGGTCGCTCGGGAGTTGATCTTATCTCTAGCTGAGGTTGTCTCGATCGCTCGGAGGAGATCTTACCTTTAGCCGAGGTTGACTCAATCGCTCGGGGGAGATCTTATCTCTGGGCGAGGTTGTCTCGATCGTTCGAGAGAGATCTTATCTCTAGCCGAGGTTGACTCGATCGCTCGGAAGAGATCTTATCTCTGGTCGAGGTTGTCGCAGTCGCTCGGGAGAGATCTTATCTCTGGTCGAGGTTGACTCGGTCGCTCGAAAGAGATCTTATCTCTGGCCGAGGTTGTCACGGTCGCTTGGGAGAGATCTTATGACTCGATCGCTCGAAAGAGATCTTATCTCTGGCCGAGGTTGTCATGGTCGCTCGGAAGATATCTTATCTCTGATCGAGGTTGTCACGGTTGCTCGGAAGAGATCTTATCTCTAGCCGAGGTTGACTCGGTCACTCGAAAGAGATCTTATCTCTGATCGAGATTGTCGCGGTCGCTCAGAAGAGATCTTATCTCTGGTCAAAGTTGTCACCATCGAAGTTGTCACGATCGCTCAGGAAAGATTCTTATCTCTGACCGAGGTTGTCGCAGTCGCTCGGAAGAGATCTTATCTCTAGCCGAGGTTGAAGGTCCTTGACCTGCTGGTGTTAGGATGAGGTTGTCTCCGATCTTATCTCTGATCGAGGTTGACTCAGAGGCTCGGAAGAGATCTTATCTCTGACCGAGGTTGACTCGGTCGCTCGAGAGAGATCTTATCTCTAGCCGAGGTTGTCACAGTGGCTCGAGAGAGATCTTATCTCTGATCGAGGTTGACTTAGGAGAGATCTTATCTCTAGCCGAGGTTGACTCGGTCGCTCAGGAGAGATCTTATCTATAGCCGAGGTTGACTCGATCGCTTGAGAGAGATCTTATCTCTGACCGAGGTTGAAGGTCTTTAATCTGCTCGTGTTAGAACGAGATTCTCCTTCTATTCCTAATATGGCAACTATTGACTGCTTCTTCTCTATCATCACATAGTTTTTGCATCCGAAAATAATATTATTGAAAGGGAAGAATTTTATCGAAGAAAAGTTATGGACAGCACATCCCCGTTTCAGGATCGTGGGGGTATTGTTCCTCCGAGTTTCCTCGAGCAGTAAGTCTCGGGCCGGATGACCTCCTCTATCTCATGCTGGCCTCCTCAATTTGGAGCATGCTTCTCTTGGCTTTGACGCTGGGAGATGACGAGTCATCGATGTACCAAGCTCCTCCCAGGGGTAATGTTGATGACACTGTAAGGCGGCCGATCTTCTTATCGTTTCTGGTTACGGCAGTGCTCTTGGCCGATCTTCTCCTGCTTCAGGCTGGCATCGAAGTAATTTATCTAGCCGTCCCTTTCTGACGAGCTCCTCAATTTTGTCTCAGAGTTGAATGCATTCCTCAGCGTCGTGGCCGTGGTCGTGATGGTAAAACAGTACTTGCTTCGATCGTGCTTGTTTGGGGGAGATCGTAATCCTTCTGGTCTTGGCAGCTGGTTCTTAACTTTTGTGAGAATTTGAGTTTGAGGAGCGTTGAGGGGGGCGTAGTCACGGAACCTTTCGGAAGGAGGACTTCTTCACACCCTTCTGTCGGAGCTTTCTTGGTGGCGAGCTCGAGGAGTTCGGGCCTTGCTTGCACTGGGAGGTTGTGAGTGCGGCCAAACTTCCTATGAAACCTTCTGTCCGGACTTCCCTGCTCGCAGAAGGGGGTCGGCTTTCATGCCCCTTTTTGTCGGGGCTTCCTTGTAGCGACGAGCTTGAGGGGGAGTTCGGCCTTGCTTGCACTGGGGAGGTTGTGAGCGCGGCCGAACTTCATTACGCCCTCCTGTAAAGCCTTTTAGGGAAGAACTTCATGCCCCTTTGTCGGGGCTTCCTTGATGACATACTCAAGGGGGAGTTCGGCGGCCTTGCTTGCACTGGGGCGGTCGTGAGCGCGGCCGAACTTCATTCCGCCCTCCTGTGAAATCTTTGTAGGGGCTTCTTTGATGACATACTCGAGGGAAAGTTCGGCCTCGCTCGTGCTAGGAGGTCGTGAGCGTGGCTGAACTTCATTTCGCCTCCCTATGAAATCTTTGTAGGGGCTTTTTTGATAACATACTCGAGGGGGAGTTTGGCCTCACTCGTGTTGGGAGGTCGTGAGCGCAGCCGAACTTCATTCCGCCTCCTATGAAGCCTTCTAGGAGAGAACTTCTGCTTTGTTTCTTCTCCCTAAGGGCGATTGATATTCTAGGCCAAATGCTTTTCCTTAAGACCGGTTCTTGGCATCCTCATGGCGGATTTGCTAGCAAAGTCTCCATCGGAAGCCGTCGCATGGTCTGCATCATCTCGGCGAGGCCGCGAACCTGCTGGATCAGCAGGTTGAACTACTCCACATTTACGGTGGCTTCAGGTAGAACCAAGGCTGCTAGGGGCTGAAATGGGAGCAAATGGACTTGGCATGGAGGCCGTTGATCACCAAGTCCAAGCTCTCCTGAGAGGTTATTCGGAAAAGAACTCTGGAGAGGAAGGAGGGAGATCTCTGGAAAAAGATCGTCGCTGAGCACTCCTTTAAGAACAAAGGGGCCTCAAAAATACCTTAAGAATAGAGGCAAGCCCTTCCTTTAGCGCCAAATCTGTTGGTGCGAAAATTGGTCGTCGCCGGAATCAGTTGGAGGGGAGGCCAACGAGGTCGCTGTCGGGAACCTACAAAATAAAGTCCCATCCGAAGTTGATGGGGGGTGGCTCCGGCAGGACCCTCCAATGATCAAGTCAACTCTAGCCAACAAATATGGAGTGCTCTGGAATGAGTTTGGCAGAGTTTAGAGAGGAAGAGGAGAGCTTAAAGCTTAGAGTTAGCGTATCTAGAGGGTCCTTTTTATAGGCAGAGCTTGATTGATGGTGATGGCTATACTGCCTGATAGCGAGCCATCGAAGTCGCATGGAGTTCGGTACGGTGAGGAAGGCATCATCAGATGGATAGTGACAGCTATACTGGCGGATTATGGACTGCATGGGATTGGTTACGGAGGGAGTGGTGTCGCCAGTAGTGGTGGCCATGTCGTCCGATTGCATCGCTTGTGGCAGATTGATGGCGACAGTTCATCCAGATTTAATAGCCATGGCTCTGAGAAAGTGGGCATTGATCGCTGGACTTCAGTACATATCAATTTCAGAGGAGTTCGGACTCCTGGAGAAGTCCGACCGAGGGAAAGCTTGGAAGGAGTTCGATTGGAGGAGTGCGGAGGGAGTTCGGCTCTCATAGACATTTGGCTGGAAGAGTGTGGCTAAGGCTCGGTCGCTAGGAAGTTTGGAAGGAGCTCAGCCGCTGAGGAGTCCGGCTGATCGAAGGAGATGTTTAGGAGGAGTTCGGCTAAGGCCCGACCACTGGGAGTCCGAATGAGCTCGGCCACTGAGGAGTTCAGTCGGTTGAAGAAATTCGATTAAGGCCCAGCCGCTGAAAATCCGAAGGAGCTCGGCCGCTGAAGAGTTCGATCGGTTGAAGAAGTTCGGCTAAGGTTCGATCGCTGAAAATTCGAAGGAGCTCGGCTGCTGAGGAGTTCGGTCAGTTGAAGGAGTTTGGCTAAGGTTCGTCCGTTGAAGCTTTTTCGTGGCTATCGGTTGCGTTAAGCTGAGCATCGAACTGGACTTCAGTAGAAGCGGGGTTTATCCCCAACAGGTTGCAATTGGTTCTTGATGATACTGTTTCTATTTGATAATATTTAGAAAAAAAATATAGCAGCATCTCTTTATTTTTTTTATAAAAAATATTTACATTCTAAATTTTTTTTTGGCCTTTTCAACTTCGCAACAGGCAAAATTTTAAGAATTTACGTCAAGAGCGATGCTGGACGATTGTACCGGCCGTGCAATTACCGCAGGCGTGTTTCGTAGATTCGATCATGTGCAACCCAAGTTCAATAGACCCAGGAAAATTTTTAAAACGAGCTTGACTCGAAGGAACAACAAGCCTAATTGCTACAACATGCACCGGATACCTGGTTACATCTTACACGCACAGGTGACCATCCAATGATGCTTTGAGATAAGGAATCATGCCCAATCAAGGTGTTGTAATCATTTGGTGTTTTGGTTCCATCCAAAGCCGAATAGTACACAATTTAGGCTGAAATAACCACAAATCTTTTGTTAATATAACAATGTGCCAGCCAATCAAATCTTTTATAGTTCATCTATTTGATAAGGTTAACATGCTGGATAATATAATTTCATTGTATCATATGTTTATTAATATAACAAGATAATCAATTATATATATATATATATATATATATATATATATATATATATATATATATATATATATATATATATATATATATATATATATATATATATATATATATATATATATATATATATATATATATATATATATATATATATATATATATATATATATATATATATGATTTTTTGTCCCGATTCAAATATGAATTAGATTCGGGTTCTATCCATCCCCTACCCAATCCAATTGGCTTGCATCCCTTGTGTCAAATGAATAACGAATCCAGCATTACCTCTATCCAGCCGATCATGTCAAACAACCAGCGCCAAGAACAATCCAGTAGCATTTCATACTGTTATGTAGTTAAGCCCGCATACGACGAGGTCCACTTTGTATTGGGCCCAAGCGGATTAGAATCTTGGCAATTGGGTTTTAGACCCGCTGATTGCCCCTCTGCGATCTTCGATCCACTATTTGCTCATTTAAGAAAAACGAGTGCAATTCATGGAGAATGATTCCTAATCATCCAAAAATATATTTAATTGTCTATATGTTTAAGAGCCTGTTTGGATATTCCTATATGATTTGGGTGAAAATATTACGGAAATAAATCTTTCATATAAATGGGCCGACCCATCCATCTTGCATTCCTATTCAAACCCAATCCAAATTCTAGTCTTTGGAGAGAAAAAAAAAAAAGGCTCATGGAAGTTTTTCTTTCCCACGTGATTTCGATTGAATGGTGTTTGGTTGAAACAAGGTAAAGTTTGAATAAATGATTCAATAGGAATGTCTAAAAATGCCTTAAACCAAAGATAGCAGTTTTCCAACGAAAAGAGTGATCCATAAAAAAAATTAGAGCAGCAAGACGATAGACTTTTCAAATTTAACTAGATTTTTTTTTCCTCTTTGAAGTGCATTTTTCTCCTTCTCTCTCTCTCTCTCTCTCTCTCTCTCTCTCTCTCTCTCTCTCTCTCTCTCTTTTATTTATTTATTTTTTTTGTAAACAACCTACCGTACCCTAATGACATTTCTTTGCTACCCAGAAGAAAAAACTATGAATGAAATGAGCACATCGAAACTTATGATCTTATTATCATCATTTTCGGTCGTTATCCCTCCGTTGTAAAGCAAGAATGCGGAGGGACTGGATATCTCTCCGATGGGACAGATCGGAGATCTAAAATGTGAGTGTGGCCGCCGCATCTCACCGACAACCCTCCTACTACGTCTAAGTCAACTCGGTCCCCCAACTACTGGGCCGGATGAGAAACTTTCCCTGGCGATTGAAGCCCATCAAAGGTGAAAATTAACCGAGTCAAGAGCCACGCAGGAACAGTACGAAGTTTAGCAGCCGTTAGCCCAATTACAAAACACCCCGTAACTTTGCACCAGTTAAATTCCAAAACCTATTTTTTTTTAAAAAAAATTATTAAGCACTAAAAACTTAATTTTTGTTGCAGATGGGTCGGCTGTTTATCTGGATAAAAGTCAGATAAAAATATAAAAATATCTTTAATTCAGAAAGGCTGGATAGTAGCTTTTACATGAAAGAAGATTCATTTTTTATTTCGCAAAGTCATTACTGGATGACCTATTGTACAAAACACAAAATGCTCTGAACTTCATCATTCCTCCATCAGCACACATCTCAAAGCAAATTTTTTCATCTTATATATATATATATATATATATATATATATATATATAGGGTCATCTCCACGCTCACACTCTCTCCTCCTCCAACGAGACCTAGGCCTCCAACAATGATAACATCCATGCCACCGGTGAATCCATTGGGGAGATCATGCATTGGCCATGAGATCCATTGGTGAGTGTAATGATGATAAGATCCGCACCCACTTCTATACTCTTTTACTCATATTTTCTCTTCCATCATGGCGTCACTCCATCTCAATTCAATGAGGCCGAGGGTTGGAGCCCTAGGGCACCGTACACCTCTTCCTTTGTACGAGCAAGTTAGAAGACACCCAACCGACACTGGCGTCTTAGTCGATCATGTTCGATTCACTTGTCATCTCCTCAATGGTGGGTGATTATCTAAACCGACCTCAATCCCCATCTCCCCTACTAATCCCCAACTTATCTGCATCAAATTGTCTTCTGCATAATTTTCAAAGTACACCATCATTATCGTTTATCTACCAATGGATCACAAAATATTTTATCCTCTTATCATTTATTCACCTATATAAATCTCAAATTACTTCATCTGCTATCATCCTTGCATCCATCCTGCATAGATCTCAAAGTATTATATCCTTTATCATTCATTCATCTGCACAGATCTTAAAACAATCAGTAATATTCCTAATGGATCATCTTGATTTTTTTTTAAATTTTTTTTCTAATTATCTTCCACTTTCATTTAATTTCTACCTGGACAAGAGTCTCATTAAATTATTGGAAAGGGTATTTTTGAGATTTTATGAATATCTTGTTCTCACGTGACCATCACATGCTAACAAAGATGAATGGCCATGTTACAACGAAAATTAAGTTTTGATGGCTTATTAAAGCTTTTTAAAATTTTGGAATCGAAGTGTGACTAACCAAAAGTTGAAGGATTTTTTCTCTATAAACTCCTTCAACAAAAAAATTATAAAATATTTTAAAACTTTGATAGTAAAGATGAAATTGGACCAAATAATATCTATCTAAATTCATTTTCATATCCAAATCTCTCTAGATATATAAAAAATTTTTACCATATGATTAATACCAATTTTTGTGTCTATATCCATAATATATATATATATATATATATATATATATATATATATATAGATAAAGACGTCTAATATCTGATTCTATTTGTAACATTACTTAATTTTATATATTACCCATGCACTTTTAAAAAAAATAAAAGATCACATTAATATGCCGTTAACTTGATATATTATTTTTTTGATAATATTTTTATTTTATGATTATAAAATTTAATTATTTAATTTATATTTATATTTATATTAACATTTTTGTTACGTAATCATATTTTTATATTTATTTAAAATAAATATAAATATAAATTTTATATTAGATAAAATTTATATCGATATTTATATTCATCAAATAAAATAAATAAATAAATATATATATATATATTAATATCCGATCCGATTCCAACTCCATCGGCAAGATCGAAGATTTTATGCTATTTAGTATTATAACATATTTCATGGTTTAATTAGATGCCTCGATCAATTGACGTGCAACCATTGAATCAAAGAGTTCAGGTGACCCATAGCATAACATGGATAGAGACAAGACAAATCATGTACATCTGATTTCATCTCACGTTGGGCCCTGTTGTTTTTTTAATTCTGTGGTACAAGAGCAACTTGTGACGGGCACATGTGCACAGGAGAAAGAAACCGTATGATGGAGCCATCCGGCCTTCCCTACGCAGATACGAATTATACGACCTAAACGTGTTTTGGGCTGTGGCATTCTCTACCGAATTTTTTTTGAGCAGTGCTGCTATTATGCCTCGTTAAATTAGCTGCATTTGATGGATCGTGGCGGGCGGGCAATTCATTCATTAGATCCTCCGGTACCAGAGAGTTGTTGGTAAGCTAGCTAGGTTACCAGGAATACGACCATATTCCTTGCTTCCCAAGGCAACATCACCCTTTGTTATTATGTAACAACTTGAATCTGTTCGTCATCTAATTCCAGCATCTCACGAGAAACGCATTATCAGAACAGTGGAGAAAGTAGACTTGAGTTGGATATCAAAAAAGAGGAAGTAGAAGAAAAAAAAAAAAAAAAAAGAAGGCACCATCCATCGACATGGAGGGGCGGATGCGGGTGGGAGGAGACGCCATCGGTGGAAGAGGGAGGGGGTTTGTGGGTGTGGCAGAGGTGGGAGAAGGGAAGGAGAAGTTTGAAGGAGGTTTTGTTTGGATTTTTTAGATGCGGGACCGTGGGAGGGATTTTGATGTGGACATGGAGATAGGACCGTGGGGATGACATTTAATACTAGGATCGCATAAGTCGAAAGAGAGCGGAAGGGGAGAGAAGAGTAAGGAGGAGGGAGGATTTTGCTATGGTCATCGACTCAATTTATTCAATAATTTTTTTATTTATTTTTATATTTTAATATAAAATTTATTGAAATATTTTTTTTATGATAATATTGTAATTTAGATAGATCAATTGCCAGAGAAATTACTTCCAAAATTGGCATCTATCAATGCGATGTACATCAATTTTCATAGGGCCATTGTTTCAACTGATGTATTACATATATATTGTACTTATTTATTGATTAGGAGAAGAAATAAGAAAAGAAGAGTTGATTTGGTGAGTATGGTAGACGTAAGATTAGAAAAATTAATTTAAGGAGGATTATATTTGATTCTGAGTTGGCATGTATAGAAAATATGCATATAGATAGAAGAAGTTTTCATGCATTATGTGATAAAACTACTGGAGATTGTTGAGTACCAAAAATATGTGTTGAGGAGATGGTTGCTATATTTTACATATATGTGCTCACCATGCTAAGAATAGAGTAATTATAAGATAATTTGTAAGGAGTAGGAAGTTAATTAGTAGACAGTTTGCAGTTGTGTTGAAGTCTATTCTTCTTTGTCATGAAATATTGCTCAAGAAATCAGAGCCCGTACTTGATAACTCAACTGACTATAGATAGAAATGGTTCAAGATAATTTTTCTAATTAGATGGATAAAGATTTGTTGATTTTAAATTATTTAAGGAACATCTTATAATAATAATATTACAATAATAGATTTATTTTGTTAAAGAATTATCTAGGTGTCTTAGATGGAACATACATTAGATGAATTGTCCTTGACATCGACAAGCCTAGGTATAGAACAAGAAAAGATGAAATAGCTATGAATCTTCTAAGAGTTTACAGTCAAAATATGCAATTCACCTATATTTTACCTACTTGAAAAGAATCAGTTGTAGATGGTCGAATACTATGACATGCTTTATCTAGAAGAAGAGGTTTAAAAGTGCCACAAGATAATATTTTAGTTATTTTGAACTTATTTTCTAACATAAATGTCGAACTCATTTTCTAACAAGATTTTTTATTTATGTTAGGTTTTTATTACTTATTTGATGCTGGATATACAAATACAGAAGGATTTTTAACTTTATATAGGAGTCAACAATATCATTTGAATGACTGTAGATAAAATCATCAACCGATAATACTATAAGAATACTTTAACTATAGGCACTCATCTGGTAGAAATATAATTGAGAGATGCTTTGGATTTTTTAAAATGAGATGGGCAATTCTTAGAGAGAAGTCATTATATCCAATAAAAATGCAAGCAACAATTATGAATGCATGTGCTCTTATTCATAACCATATTAGAAGAGAGATGTCAATTGATCCAATTGAGGATGAGGTGCCTGATGTCCATCTGATAGAAAAAAAATGACAATGAAGGAGAAATGATTGATCACATTGACAGTATAAATACTCGGACTCAATTTAGGGATGACTTGGTGGAAGAAATATGGGACCAAGCCAAAGCTTGAAGAAATGCTCAACATTATTATAAAATTTGCTATATATTTTATATGTTGCATTACTATTTGATGTATTCGAGACTTTTTATTTATGTTTTGTATTTTGGATGTTATTTTCATATTATTTGTCTTAATATGAATCTTGTTACCATCATTTGGATTTTTTAGTCAACTTATTCTTGTTATCATTTGGATTTGCAATATGAGGCTCTTGTCTTTTGTATTAAATACTTATCTTGTAGATATGGATGTTTCTTCAAGTCAAAGAAGGAAAAGAAGCATCAATGGAATACAGGGCAAGATGCCATACTAATAGGATGTATACTTGATTTGAAGAATAATCCTATATAGAAGGGAGAAGGTGGTAATTTCAAATCCGAATTCTTACTCCAGTTGGATAAGATGATGGCAAACAAGATACCTAATTGTTGGTGCAGAAACTGGTCGTCGCCGGAGGTCGCTGGAGTCGAGGCCGCCGAGGTCGCCGCCGGGGACCTGCAAAACAAAGTCCCGTCCGGAGCCGGTGGGGGGTGGCTCCGGTAGGACTCTCCGACGGTCAAGTCAGCTCTGGCCAACAGTAATGGAGTGCTCGGAATGAGTTCCTGAGCTTAGAGAAGAGGAGAAGAGCTTAGAGATCAGAGAGCTTAGAGATCAGAGAGCTTAGCCTTAGCGTGTCGGGAGGGTCCTTTATATAGCGGAGCTTGATGGTGACAACTGCAGCCGCGTGCTGGCGGGCCGCTCGAGGTTCGGCGGAGTCAGTCTCATGGGCTGGTGCCGTGTGCGGCGGATTGAGGGTGACAGCCATCGCCGCCTGATAGTGGGTCGCTATCGCTTGCGGCGGACTGACTGATGGTACGGTGGACTGATGGTGCGGCGGACTGACTGATGGTGATGGTTGCAGAGCTTGCCGAATGAAGGGTTGAAGGCCTTCGTCGTGTGCCCATTTCGGAGGAGTTCGGGCTCCTGAAGAGGAAGATAGGAGGGAGCTCGGCTCCCATAGGCATCTGGCTGGAGGTACGCAGCTAAGGCTCGTCCGCTGAAGAGTTCGGCTGCTGAGGATCTGAAGCTCGGCCGTTTGAGGGTTCGGCCGACTGTTGGACTTTGGCTGAGGCTTGGACACTTGAGAGTTCGGTAGGAGCTCGGTCGGTCGAGGGGCGACCGCTGAGGAGTTCGGTCGAATGACGACTGCTGAGGAGTTCGAGCTCCTGAGTGACGACCGCTCGAGGATTTCGCTAAAACCCGTCTGCTGAGGAGTTTGGCCGCTGAGAGGACTTCATTGAAGCTCGGCCGCTTGAAGTCGATCCGAAGGAGTTCGACCGTGGGGAGTTCGAAGGAGTTCGGCCGCCCAGGAAGTTCGGTCTCAACGCTGGGAGTCCGGAAGAAGCCCGGGAGCTGGCCAGTTCGGCCTGCTGGAGGAAGTTCAGCCGCTGGGAGTTCGGCCGACTGAAGAAGTTCGGCTGGCTGAAGGGTCAGCCATCTGTAGAGTTCGGCCGAGGGATGATTGCCGAGGAGTTCGACCACCTGGAGTCGGTCCGAAGGGGTTCGGCCGCCTGGGCTCGCCTGGAGTCGGTCCGAAAGGAAAACCCGGGAGGAGCTTGGGTGGCCGAACGGGCGTCTGGGAGGAGTCCGTCTCCCGAAGAAGTCCTGCCGCTTGGAGTCCAAGGAGCTCGGCCGTCAGGAAGTTTGGCTGACGGTGGGAGTTCGGCCCGGAACCTGGCGCTGGGGAGTTCGGCAGCTAGGTAGTTTGGCCCGGACCTTGGCGCAGGGGAGTTCGGCAGCTAGGTAGTTCGGCCCGGACCTTGGCGCAGGGGAGTTCGGCCGTGGTAGGGGCTCGGCCTGGCGCCTGGCGCTAAAGCTCTTCTGCGGCTACTGGTCGCATTGGGCCGAGCATCGGGCTAGACTTCGGCGGGAGCGGGATTTATCCCCAACACTTGCCCCCCCACTCCCAAGTTCGAAGCTCGAAGGAAGGGAGTGCAGGAAGAGCGACTGCCGAAGTCTTCTTCCAGGCCCCGTGCTCGCTGCAGCTGAAGCTCGGGTGTAGGTCTCGTCGCCAGCCAAGGTTGACGTCGAAGTTGAAACCGGGGCCCGGGGGAGATCTTGTCTCTAGTCGATGTTTGGAGTTGAAGTGGGACTCGTTTCCAGCCAAAATTGGTGAAGCTGATGTTGAGGCCGGAGTCAATGTCGCCCCCCGTGGTCAGGGTCGGAGTTGACATTGCCTTCATCAATCGAAGTCGATTCGGGGGAGACCTCCTCTCTTGCAGTCAAGGTTACGATCGCTTGGGGGAGATCTCGTCTCCCGCTGATGCTGACACCGAAGTTGAAGCTGAGGTCCGAAGGAGACCTCGTCTTCTGCAACGAAGCTTGCCGTAGACTCTGGGGCTCGGCCTTGGACCTTGCTCACGTTAGGATGAGGTTCTCCTCCTGTTCCTAACGGGCTGTGGGGGTACATTCGGACCGTCGTCCGAGCTTCTCCCCCCATCCCGTCCTTCATGAATGGGGCCTTCGACTTTGCTCACGTCAGGACGAGGTTCTCCTCCTATTCCTAACGGGCTGTGGGGGCACATTCGGACCGTCGTCCGAGCTTCTCCCCCCATCCCGTCCTTCATGAACGGGGCCTTCGACTTTGCTCACGTCAGGATGAGGTTCTCCTTCTGTTCCTAACGGGCTGTGGGGGCACATCCGGACCGTCGTCCGAGCTTCTCCCCCCATCCCGTCCTTCGTGAACGGGGCCTTCGACTTTGCTCACGCTAGGATGAGGTTTTCCTCCTGTTCCTAACGGGCTGTGGGGGCACATCCGGACCGTCGTCCGAGCTTCTCCCCCCATCCCGTCCTTCGTGAACGGGGCCTTCGACTTTGCTCACGCTAGGATGAGGTTCTCCTCCTGTTCCTAACGGGCTGTGGGGGCACATCTGGACCGTCGTCCGAGCTTCTCCCCCCATCCCGTCCTTCGTGAACGGGGCCTTCGACTTTCGCTCATGTCTAGGACGACGAGGTTCTCCTCCTATTCCTAACGGGACATTTCCGCTCGCGCTTTTTCCCAGCGATCCTGAAACGATAGTGTCGAGCAACGGGGTTTTATTGAGGGAAACTACTGGTAGTACATTCTCAGGTTTTCTGAGTTCCAAGGTCGGGGAAGCGCTAGTCCTCCGAGCTCCTTTAGGCGATAGGTTCCAGGTCGGATGACCTCTACCACTTCGTACGGACCTTCCCAATTTGGGACGAGCTTCCCTTGACTCTGGGGCTGAGAGACGGCTGCTCGTCGAAGCACCAAGTCCCCAACTCTGAACGCCTTGCTTTTGACTCTGGAATTATAATACTGAGCCACCTTCCGTCGGTAGGCGGCCATCCGGATGCGGGCTGCCTCCCTTTTTTCTTCTAGAAGGTCGAGGTTGGCTCTGAGGTCCTGGGGGTTGAGTTGCTCGTTGAAGCCCACGATTCGAGCAGACGGAAAGTTTGAGCTCGATCGGGATGACTGCCTCGGTGCCGAAGGCCAAGGCGAAGGGTGTCTCGCCGGTCGGTACCCTCTGCGTAGTTCGGTATGCCCAGAGGACGTGGTAGAGTTCGTCCGCCCAGGCCCCTTTTGCCCTGTCGAGCCTCGTTTTGAGGCCTTGCAGCAGGGTCCGATTGGTCACCTCGGCTTCCCCATTGGCTTGCGGATGAGCCACCGATGTGAAGTGGTGGGAGACGTTTAGTCCTTCGCAGAACTCGGCAAACCGTGCTCCAGCGAACTGTCGCCCATTATCGGTTATGAGGGCTCGGGGCAGACCGAACCGACAGATCAGCGTCTTCCAGACGAAGTCCTGCACCTTGGCCTCGGTGATCTTCGCTAGTGGTTCCGCCTCGACCCACTTGGTAAAGTAGTCAATCGCGACCAGGAGGAACTTCCGTTGTCCGGACGCCGTTGGGAAGGGGCCGAGGATGTCCATTCCCCACTGCGCGAAGGGCCAGGGTGCAGTGAGCGGAGTGAGTTCGGACGCCGGCTGCCTTTGCACGCTGGCGTTCTTCTGGCAGCGGTCACATTTCTTCACGTATTCCATGGAATCACGAAGTAGGGTTGGCCAGTAGTACCCTTGCCGAAGTAGTCTTTGCGATAGGGATCTGGCTCCTGCGTGACTCCCGCAGAGTCCTTCGTGGACATCCCGTAGCGCGATGTAGGCCTCAGAGGGTCGGAGGCACCTCAGCAACGGGAGGGAGTACGACCTTTTATATAACCTGCCCTCGTACAAGACGTAGCGGGAGGCTTGACTCCTGAGCTTTCGAGCTTCTTTCTGGTCGTGAGGGAGGACCCCTTCTTTGAGGTAGGCGATCAGCGGGTCGATCCAGCTGGGCTCGAAGTCCGTCCGCAGGATGGCCTGAGGTTCTTCGGTGGTCGGGCACTTCAGAGTTTCCAGAAACACTTCTTTTGGTAGTTCGGCCGGGGCAGAAGTGGCCAACTTGGAGAGAAGGTCGGCCCTTGTATTCTCGGTCCTTGGGATGTGCCGAATGTCGAAGCTGTCGAAGGCTGGTATCAAGTTCTTCACCTTCCCGAGGTACATCACCATGCTTTCCTCCCGTGCCTCGTAGCTGCCGCCGACCTGATCGACCACCAACTGGGAATCGCTATAGACTTGAAGCCGACCCACCTTCAATTCCCTGGCTATCTGCAGCCCGGCTATCAGCGCTTCATACTCGGCCCCATTGTTGGTTGTGGGAAACTCGAAGCGCAGTGCGTACTCGGCGACGATCCCCTCGGGGCTAACCAGGACCAGCCCTGCGCCGGCCCCGTCGGAGTTGGATGAGCCATCCACGTGCAGAACCCAGGCGCCTTCAAGAAGGTCGGCCCTTTCTTCAGGGAAGCTCGACCGCCACAGCTCGGCTTCGTTGGGGCTTGGTCTCCCTCCGATGATAGTCTCGCTTGATTCAAGTTCGGCTTCAACTGGTATGGTGCATTCCAGCACAAAGTCCGCCAGTATCTGAGCCTTGATCGATGGTCTGGGCCGGTAATTGATGTCGAACTCCGTGAGCTCGATCGCCCATTTGGCGATTCTTCCTGAAGCGTCTGCTCGGTGGAGGACGGCTCTTATTGGTTGGTCCGTGAGGACCGTTATGGTATGCTCCTGAAAGTAAGGTCGGAGCCTCCTGGCAGCAATTAGAAGACAGTAAATTAATTTTTCTAACTTGGAGTACCTGGTCTCCGCGTCCCTCAGGGCTCGGCTCACGTAGTAGACTGGTTGTTGCGCCTTTGCATCTTCCCTGACCAGGACAGCCGCCAGGGCCATTGGAGAGACAGCTAGGTACAGGAGCAGCCCTTCTCCAGGTTCGGGCTTTGCCAGCAGCGGGGGCGCGCCGAGGTAGTTTTTGAGCTCCTCGAATGCTTGTTTGCACTCCGCTGTCCAGCAAAAATCTTTCGGATCGCCTGAGGACCTGGAAGAAGGGCAGGCACCGCTCAGCCGACCTCGAGACAAAGCGGTTCAGGGACGCCACCTTCCCGGCCAGGCGCTGAACTTCCTTAATTGTTTTCGGGGCAGTCATCTCCTGAATGGCTCGGATTTTCTCGGGATTTGCCTCGATTCCACGTCTCGACACCATGAATCCTAGAAATTTTCCGGAGGTCACGCCGAAGGCGCATTTGGTCGGGTTCAACTTCATCTTGTGCCTCCTGAGCGCACCGAAAGTTTCTTCAAGGTCGGCGAGGTGGTCTGTCGAGGCTCGGACTTTTGACTAGCATGTCGTCCACGTACACCTCCATGTTGCGGCCGATCTGCCCCTTGAAGACCTTATTGACCAAGCGCTGGTAAGTGGCTCCTGCATTCTTGAGTCCGAAAGGCATGACCCTGTAACAATAGAGACCTCGGTCAGTAATAAAGGTGGTCTTTTCTTCATCCTCGGGCGCCATGCGTATCTGGTTATAACCAGAAAATGCGTCCATAAAAGTGAGGAGCTCGTGGCCCGAGGTTGCGTCCACCAGCTGATCGATCCTCGGCAGGGGGTAGCTGTCCTTTGGGCAGGCTTTGTTCAGCTTCTTGAAGTCGACGCACATCCTCCATTTGTTGTTTGCCTTTTTGACGAGGACCACGTTCGAGACCCAGGTCGGATAGTTGACCTCCCGGATGAGTCCGGCTTCGAGGAGCTTATCCACTTCTTCGGCGACCGCCTTCTGTCTCTCTGGGGCTTGGTGGCGTAACTTTTCTCTGATGGGTCGATGCCTTGGGTCAATGGCCAGTCGATGTTCTATAACATCGGCGTCGATCCCCGGTACATCCGCTGGGGCCCAGGCGAAGACGTCCGCATTTCTTCTGAGGAAAGCGACGAGCTGTCCCCTAACCTCGGCCGCCAAGTTGGAGCCGATCTGCACCTCATGCCCCGGGTCTCCGTCGTGCAAGGGCACAGGGACGAGGTCTTCCGCAGGTTCGCCCCGTTCTTCAGTGAGGTCGTCGCGGACGTCCAGTCCATCAACAAGGTAAGGGTCGGGCCGGTCTCCCCCGCGCAGGGCGACTGAGTAGCAGTACTTTGCTAGGGCCTGGTCTCCTCTGACCTCGCCGACTCCGTAGCTCGTCGGGAATTTCATCTTTAAGTAGTAGGTTGACACTACCGCCCGTAGTGCATTTAGGCCGGGTCGCCCAAGGATTGCATTATAGGCGGACGGGGTCCTGACGATCAGAAAGTCGACCCGCGCCTTGGCCAATTTTGGGGGTTGGCCCACCGTCACCGCCAAAGTCACCTTGCCTTCGATCGGAACGGCGTGGCCGGCAAATCCTACCAGGGGAGAATTTACAGGCCCTAAGCGGGCGTCAGGTAGAGACATTTTTAAGAAGGCATCGTAAAACAATATGTCCGCCGAACTTCCATTATCCACCAAAATGCGGCGTACATCATAATCTGCGACGTTCAAAGAGATTACAACCGCGTCGTTATGTGGAAATCAGATCCCCTGGGCGTCTGCCTCGGTGAAGGTCACGGGCTCCGAGGTCCTCTGCTTCTTCGCCGGTCCCTCGGATCCGTCGGCCTTTCCCCGCTGCGGTCCTCCTGAGACGGTGTTAATGACGCCGAGAGGCGGCCGATCCTCCTGCCGATCCCCCCCATTTGGCGGCAACATTCTCGGCCGATCTTCCCGCTCTTTAGGTTGTCTTTGCAGGAATCGGCCAAGCCTGCCCCGCCGGACCAAGCTCCTCGATTTCGTCCTGGAGCTGGATGCACTCCTCGGTATCGTGACCGTGGTCACGGTGGTAAAGGCAGAACTTGTTGGGGTTGCATTTTTTGGGATGGGAACGCATTCTCTCCGGCTCCGGAAGTCGTCCCTTGATCTCCAGCAGCACTTGAGCCTTCGGGGCGTTGAGGGGGGCGTAGCTGCGAAAACGCCGTCGGGGGGGAGAACCTCGGCGCGGAGAGGAACCTCATCGCGGGGGAGAACCTCGGCGCCGAGGGGAACTTCGGCGTCGAGGGGGACTTCGGCGCCGAGGGGAACTTCGGCGTGCCCTTCCGTTGGGGGTTTCCCGCCCCCGAGCCTGAGGTGGAGTCCGGGCTCGCCCGCGACCAGGGGGAGTCCGGGAGCGCGGCCAAGCTTCGGTGCGCTTTCTCTCTTCGGCGGGCCTTCCCGCTCTGCCTATTCGTCGCTTGTCGCGAGCTTCATTATCCTTGGCCTCAAAAGCCTCCTCTGCCCGGGCATAGCTTTCGGCCCGAGCTAGCATGTCAGCGAAATCCCTGGGATATTTCTTTTTCAGGGAGAACAACAGGTCGTTCTTCTGAAGGTCGACGGATTGGTCCAGGTTCCGGACTTCCAGCGCGGCAGCGTTGAACCGGGTGACGTAAGCCCGGATGGGTTCCCCCTCTTTTTGCCTGATGGCCAACAAGGAATCCGAGCCTCTGCGAGGCCGTTTGCTGCTGACGAAGTGGGCCACGAATTGTTGACTCATTTGGTCAAACGATAGGATGGTGCCCGGCTTAAGCGCCGAGTACCAATTCCTGGCCGCTCCCTTGAGAGTAGAGGGGAAAGCCCGACACAAAATGGCATCAGGCGCGCCATGGAGCAACATCGTCGTCCTGAAGGCCTCCAAATGGTCGACCGGGTCGGTGGTCCCATCGTAGCTTTCAAAATACGGGAGCTTAAAGTTCGGCGGTACCTGTTCCTGCATAATTTTTTGTGAGAAGGGAGGGTCAGTGCAAATATCATTACCGCGGGAGGAAGGAGTATGACGAAGTTCTTCTATGCGTCGGCCCATTTTCAAGAGCCTTTGATCCAGGAAATCTTCGCGATCCTTAATCCCCAAGGTTTTCTCGCAGAATAGGTGCGAAGCCTCTCCCTGGGTCGAGCCGCGGTCCGAGCAGGGGCTCTTTGCCGGCTGCCCTTCTCTCCCGAGGATCGGAGGTCGGGTAGCCCACATCGGTCGCTCCTGGACTGGGTTCCAGGGCTCTGGGGAACCCCGCGCTGGTCGAGCGGGCGCCGGACCTCGCGAATGCGTGGCCTGCACTGCCTGCACCGCCTCCGTAAGATCGCGGACCTGCTGGGCAAGCAGGTCGAACTGCTCCGCATCTACCGTGAGTACGGAGCGGGCCCGTGTTGCCGGGGTCGGAGTGGGAGCGGACGGACCCGAACGGGATCGGGCCGTGGAGGCTGCCGACCTCCGGGTCGAGGCTCTTCTGGGGGGCATTTTTCTTTCCAGAAAAGGAATCCTGAAGAGGGAGAAGAGAGATCCGGAGCAGGGGAAGGAAATCATCGCCGAGCACTCCTTTAAGAACAAGGGAACCTCGAAGGTTCAGGTCCTTCCTCTAGCGCCAATCTGTTGGTGCAGAAATTGGTCGTCGTCGGAGGTCGCTGGAGTCGAGGCCGCCGAGGTCGCCGCCGGGGACCTGCAAAACAAAGTCCCGTCCGGAGCCGGTGGGGGGTGGCTCCGGCAGGACCCTCCGACGGTCAAGTCAGCTCTGGCCAACAGTAATGGAGTGCTCGGAATGAGTTCCTGAGCTTAGAGAAGAGGAGAAGAGCTTAGAGATCAGAGAGCTTAGAGATCAGAGAGCTTAGCCTTAGCGTGTCGGGAGGGTCCTTTATATAGTGGAGCTTGATGGTGACAACTGCAGCCGCGTGCTGGCGGGCCGCTCGAGGTTCGGCGGAGTCAGTCTCATGGGCTGGTGCCGTGTGCGGCGGATTGAGGGTGACAGCCATCGCCGCCTGACAGTGGGTCGCTATCGCTTGCGGCGGACTGACTGATGGTACGGTGGACTGATGGTGCGGCGGACTGACTGATGGTGATGGTTGCAGAGCTTGCCGAATGAAGGGTTGAAGGCCTTCGTCGTGTGCCCATTTCGGAGGAGTTCGGGCTCCTGAAGAGGAAGATAGGAGGGAGCTCGGCTCCCATAGGCGTCTGGCTGGAGGTATGCAGCTAAGGCTCGTCCGCTGAAGAGTTCGGCTGCTGAGGATCCGAAGCTCGGCCGTTTGAGGGTTCGGCCGGCTGTTGGACTTCGGCTGAGGCTTGGACACTTGAGAGTTCGGTAGGAGCTCGGTCGGTCGAGGGGCGACCACTGAGGAGTTCGGTCGAATGACGACTGCTGAGGAGTTCGGGCTCCTGAGTGACGACCGCTCGAGGATTTTGCTAAAGCCCGTCTGCTGAGGAGTTTGGCCGCTGAGAGGACTTCATTGAAGCTCGGCCGCTTGAAGTCGGTCCGAAGGAGTTCGACCGTGGGGAGTTCGAAGGAGTTCGGCCGCCCAGGAAGTTCGGTCTCAACGCTGGGAGTCCGGAAGAAGCTCGGGAGCTGGCCAGTTCGGCCTGCTGGAGGAAGTTCAACCGCTGGGAGTTCGGCCGGCTGAAGGAGTTCGGCTGGCTGAAGGAGTTCGGCTGGCTGAAGGGTCGGCCATCTGTAGAGTTCGGCCGAGGGACGATTGCCGAGGAGTTCGACCGCCTGGAGTCGGTCCGAAGGGGTTCGGCCGCCTGGGCTCGCCTGGAGTCGGTCCGAAAGGAAAACCCGGGAGGAGCTCGGGTGGCTGAACGGGCGTCTGGGAGGAGTCCGTCTCCCGAAGAAGTCCTACCGCTTGGAGTCCAAGGAGCTCGGCCGTCAGGAAGTTCGGCTGGCGGTGGGAGTTCGGCCCGGAACCTGGCGCTGGGAGTTCGGCAGCTAGGTAGTTCGGCCCGGACCTTGGCGCAGGGAGTTCGGCAGCTAGGTAGTTCGGCCCGGACCTTGGCGCAGGGGAGTTCGGCCGTGGTAGGGGCTCGGCCTGGCGCCTGGCGCTAAAGCTCTTCTGCGGCTACTGGTTGCATTGGGCCGAGCATCGGGCTAGACTTCGGCGGGAGCGGGATTTATCCCCAACACTAATTATGGCATCAAGACTCAGCCATACATCCATTTAAGGTTCAAGTTGTTGAAACAACAATAAGGTGCTATTTACGATATGCTGAACACATCAGGATTTGGATGGAATGATGCAAGAAAATGTATTAATAGTGATCAGGATGTATGGGACAACTAGGTCAAAGTAAATGCACAACATATTGATTAATTCTCTATTTTTATTTAATTTTTAATATTTTAGTTATACTTTGCGAAATTTATATTGATTTGTTATAATAGAGTCATCCTCAACATCTGATCTTCGGAACAAACTATTCTTATACTTGGACGAACCCTCAATCATATTTCAAAAAAATCGAGCAATAGGTCAGAAGACTGAGAATCCTACAAATGCAACCACTGAAATCCTTGCAAACATAATGAATAGTGAGGAGGAGGTCCAATTTATAGACCTTACTAGATTTCAGAGTAACGGCCCCATTCTCCAAAATCCTGTTAGTCATCCTCAATAGAGTACTTATTCATCCCAGAACCAGTCAAGACAAAAAAAAAAAAAAGAAAAGAAAGATTTCTAATGATAAATAAGTTGCTCGTATAGCCAATTTGATTGAAATTGTAGGCAATCTTAGAGAAATGTGTTAAGCTTCAAGTAAAGGCATTGATAAGTTGACATATTATTTCCAATTCTTTGCATATGATCAAGAATTGAAGAAGAATATTTATGAAACAATAGCTGAAATTGAAGATTTCGGGCTGCATAAATTGTTATGGTTAAAGTTGAATTGATAATTGCTCGTGATAGTGCAAGCTTGACTACTTCTTTTCATTACTTTAGAGGTTGAGAAAATATCATATATTATATGTCCTTGGTTTGGGTCACGATTAGGACATCTATTTTGCTAAATGTGGTTGCCTTTGGTGATATGGATGTTTAGTTGGATTATTTATGGTATTTAGGTTTGAATATTTCGTAGGCTAGTGGATAGTTTTATCAGTAGTTTTAACTATAGATGCTTTTTGCTGGAAGAAGTATAATGAAGTGAAGCTATTAATTTCATTTAATTCATGGATGGTTAATTTTTATGATGTTTGATTTTTATTTTTATTTTTATTTTTTTTTGCTATAGTTGTCTCATTTTGATTGCATCATATGCTCTTTATTCTTTTGTTGGGTCTTCTCATTTTTATATCAGTTATTTATCACTACTGATTTATAAGGATACAAGCACACAAATTTGAGATATATGATTCCTAGGATGAAGCTAAGCTCTGCTTTGATATAATTAGTGAGAGACAAAATTTAGACCCTCCTATTACAAGCTATACTTGTTTAAAGGCAGTTCCAGCTTTCTTTTTTATTATGTACAGGTTCCTCTCAAGAGGATATCTATCAACTCTTTGAATATAACAAGCTTATGGTCCAGCTTTGTTGCTTGCATGATATACTCTCTTATTAGACCAACATCCAATAGCTTAAACTGCAGATTGCTCCACTGAGAAGATTGCATCCAATGGCTTATCTATGATTCCTCTTTATTTAGAATAGTAGCATGAGATACTTTTTCTGTACATTGTTCTACCAGTTACATTTCTCACCACATTTAAGTAGGAGAGACCTTTCCATTTGAGCTGGAAGGAGGAGCTTGGCCAATTATTTAAATTTAAAAAAGAAAAAAAGTTACTTTCGATGTCTAATTGGATCTCATTCATTGATTGCTAGTTTAATTAAGCCTTATTTTTTAAATAATAAAAAAATAAAAAAAATAAAAGAATTAAGCCCACATTGCCGTTCAATAGCCATAATGCTAAGATGGTATTGAGTGTAAATCATAGTATATAAATTTTTAATAGATTTGACTTAAAAGTATTTCAGAAATTTGATTTCACATTACTATACTAGAGAAACGAGCTACGGCAATGGTTTGTAACCGCTACCATAACCCAAAAAATCGCTGCTATAGGATATGACAATGATTAGCTAACCGCTGCCACTGCAGCCGACGCCATAGATTTATGGCAGCGATTGTTGCAGCGGTTATGAAAATCGCTACCATAGACGCCTATTGCAATGATTTTCAAACCGCTGTCATAGGCTTATCTATGGCAATGGTTATAAAATCGCTGTAATAGACCGATCTATGGCAACGATTATGGAATCATTGCCATAGGCTTATCTATAAAAGCGATTACCTAACCACTGCCATATGTCTAATGCAGCGGTTGACACATTGCTTAAGGCAGCGGGTAGCACGTTTACAGCAGTAGTTGTAAAACCACTGCCGTAGCTTCTGAATAATTAAAAAATATAAAATTTTTAATTTTTTATATATTTTATCTTATAAATATAGAGATATATAATACAAAAAATATTATAAACATAAAAATATTTCTAAAATACTAAAATTTATTATTGAATAAAATTTATTATAATATTTTTTTTAAAAAAATACATCAAAAGTTCTCTAAATCTACATCATCGTCGTCCCCGAAAGATGGAGCACGAGCTGGAGCTGGAGCCAGAATGCGCGCCAATATATCCTCAAAGCCCATGAAGAAACCTCAAAAACACGCATTGAGCATCGACACCATGTCTCTCATGATGCCCTCCAGATGAGATGCGCACTCGTCAGCCCGATCTGCTCGCATCGCAGCATGATCTGCCCGTGCCAATGCTGCCTCAAGATCCTTCCGACTGACGACATCGAAAGCTTGTGAAGAGATGCTCGCCTTTGACCAATAGCTGATCGGCGTATGTCCGGGCCTACATCAGATCCTCCCAGAGTGCTCAGGCCCTAAGACCTGAGTTAGATGGTCATGAAGACCAGAGATATCCGGGCCCTCACTTGCGAGCGCATCTAACTGATCCTGTAATTATAAATGCAAATAAAATTTTATAAGAAATGCTATAATACTAATTATATATACTAATATATTTAATACTTACAAAAATCCTTCCAATCACAGTATTCATCGATCTATCCTTCTTGTCCGTACGGTTGGATCGAAAGATCTCGCTATAGCTGCGCATCACTCCATCTCTTATTAGCTATAACAATGAATTAGTTTATCAAAAATATAAAAAAAATATTAATTTAATTTATCTAATAAGATTTAGAATTCATTACCTCTCTATGCATACGACTGGCCATAAACTCAACCGAAAGTGTGCGTATATTTTTGGGCTGCCTGATTCTTTCGATTCTGACGGAAAGTAGTCTAACAAGTATTTAAATAAATAATAAATATTTAAAAAATATTTAAATATAACTTTAAGCGTATTGAAAAATTTTAAAGTTAATAATTTTACCTCGAATTCTTGGCTCCTCCAATGTGTAACCATCCTCTTCCACTAACTCGGAGGATAGTTTTGTATCCAAGGAACAAGCTCCTTTGGAGTGTCTCGTGTTAGATATGTGTGCCCTAGAAGCCAGAATTGGCTGACACTTATAATACACTTCTAGGAGCAAAATTATAATTTTGAGTATAAATAATAAAATGGATTATCTTTTATCATAAATGTGTATTTAGTGTCTGTGATACATCTCTTAAGTTAATGGTAATGATAATTCATATTTTAAAGAGTTCAAAATTTAAGACATGAATTATCATTATTAACTCATAAAATACTTTCGACCATAGGATCATCATTAGGATGGTGATTGATCCAGAAGGTTGGTGTACAATCGCTTCTTTATAGTAGATGAGTCTTGAGTCTACAGTGTAGAGACGCCAAAGCGAGGGTACAGATACTCGTTAGAGAATGAAGATACTGAGCGTGACCACCTCGAGTAGTCATAAGAAAGTCTATCTTCTCGTCGATGACTGACTCAAAGCTACAGTGGTGTGTCTAGTTTTTTGATCTGAGGTGCATCGACAGTTCACCTTGAGGGTGTTATAGTTTGACTACACCATGACTCGATCTCCTAACCATTCAGAATCCTGAAGTGTATGTTGGCTATAGCATGTTCATTATAGAAACTCTAAGGATGAATTGAGGGGGCTCTCATCTGATTGGATCAGGTGATGTCATTCCATCAATCAGATTTAGATCTGATTGCACGAAGCAACGTGATTGATCGGAATGATGTGGCACTGCATGGCGCGATAGGATCTATATAAACCCAGTCTGTGCCTAACTTTGATAGAATTCTCTCTTAGCCCATGTCCTAAGACTATCCCTCTCCCTCCTCTATGCCATCTTCTGATCCTCTCTCTCCTCTCCACACCCAAGAAGATATGGGCTCCAATTTGGTGCGATCCAGGCAAGAGAAAGGTGACGAGAAAGAAAGAAGGCAGCGCTATTGCAGAGACGACTGCAGATCTTCAAAAATTTTTTTGAAGATCCTCTAAATCAGATCTAGATTTGATATTTGGAGAGATGATAAAAAAAAAGATCTCCAGATCTAGCCCGAGTGGATATCGGTAGAGGTCAGGCACTTGCGTGGCTAGATTCAGAACCTCAGACAAATAGTAGGATCATCAAAGGATAATCTGATTACCCAATATCAAAGTATAAATTAAATTAGATTTAATTTTTTTATTTTTATTTAATAGATCTATAAAATTAAATCTAAAATATCTCAGATCTGATCTAGATTTATAACAAAAATTTTTAAAATATCTCTCTTGATCCAATCAGATCTAAAGGAACCTGATCCAAAAAATCAGAATTTTTTCTTCAACTGGTATCAGAGCCAGGTTCTAAAAATTATTTAGATCTAATTTAAATTTATTTTTAATCTATTAAATCAAGAATTTTAGATGTCATATGAGATATGATTAGATCTAAAATTAAAAAAATTAAAATTAAATAATTTAGATCTAAGTTTTACAAGATGCATGACTAGTTGTAAAATAGAATTATTCTATACATAGTCTTTCATGTTCATAATTTAATTTGATTAAGTTATGATTTTAGATCTATTTATTTATTATTTTTTGATGTTATAATTATTATAATAAGATTTAAAAAATAAAAAATAAAAATATTTAATTTTTGGATCATATGAGATATGATGAATGCATGTTTAGACTAGTTGTAGAATAGTTCTACATAATTATCTAGATTAAAATTTATTTTGATATGATCAATTTATTTTAGACTAGTTGTAGAATAGTTTTGTATATTTTTTATTAAGATGTTCCCCTTGACCGTTCGATCATAAGAATAAAGTAGGGTTTAAATGCCCTCTCCTTCCATTCGATGGGGTGTTCTTATAATATGTAGGGGTGCTGCGTGTTCGTCCTTAATCAAAAATCAAGAACTTACTTTCTACAAAATCCTAGATCCTGAAATCCTAGAATTTAATATACATATTTTGTTTATGAATCCTAAACTTAATTAAAATTAAAATTATAAAATATTAATTAGATCTAAAATTAAGAATTTTAGATCTAAGACATATTCATAATATTGGGTTCGGGCATGGGTAGCTCAATTAGGTCTAAATGGTTGATTAAATCAAATCAAGAGTTGGTTAGATGGGATCAACAGTACTTAAATTGACAAACCTAATAGGATTAAGTTTGGATCAAGATCGAATCACGTCAGTGATCGATCAAGCTAAGACCTAATTAGGTTCAGTGGTTAGAGTCTGGATTGTAGGCTAATCCGATTATTCTAGCTCAATAATTTGGTGTCTAAGGTAAGTTTAGCAGATACGATCGACTGATTTTTAATTAAGAGCTACTCGACTCGAATGCGTTCTTATCGAGTTAATGGCATATCCCTTCCACCGGTCTCACTTATCTGACAATATTTGTTGGCTTAGTTCTGATCTGAGGTGGTCAATAATCCTGAGCTAACCCATGCCACTAGGTTAGTCATAATTGTTATGACTATGTCAAGTCTAGTTTAAATGAGACCTGAATCAAATCTTCCTAAGAAAAGATTAAGTCTAAGGTCTTCCACCATTGTAGATGTGCGGGCCCTTTCCGAGATTGATTGTTCTCGGTTGGATTACAGTGGTTCAGTTGCACCAAAAAGATACAAGCCATGTCTATTAGGCATTGGATGCTATGGGTTGGAAGGATCGAGTTGGGCTCAATATTTCAGATATCGGATGAGAGACTCAATTAGGAAATTCAATCTGTGCAAATGGTGGGTCTGACTTAACTAAGGAGTGGATCAATTTTTTTGGGCATACGGATGAGATTCATGAATTAGAGACCAAGTTTGGGTGCACCATGATTAGAGAATCATTGAACAAGAGTTGTTCACTCATTGGCTAATCCATCACCAATAACTGTTAGGTGAGGTGATGAGTCAGTTGGTAGGACCACACCACCCACTAGAAATTATTAATCATCGATATTTTTGCATCTCTAAAGAGGGAGTGTAGAAATCTGAAAAAAATAGTGGGAGCTAATTTATTTAAAAATAAAATTTTTAAATAAATTGGTCAAGTCTTAATTATAATATCTAACTAGAATCTTTGACTCTCTATAGAAAAATATCTGCATCCAACCCATTAGCACGTATCCTGGACACCCATAGACTGACCGAATCCCTAATTATAAAGGATTGGCTTCAAAACTACAAAATTATTTTGGAGTTCTGAGAAGTTAACTCATGTATTGGATCAGAACCCTCCCTCCCACCTTACCAGCTTGTCCATCCACTTGAATAGAGAGCATCTCTTGAAAAATGGACGGATGAAGATAATAAGGCCAGATATTACATGTTGGGCTCGATGTCGATGAACTTCAGCGCCAACATGAAGATATCAGGAACTATCTCGCCAAATGTTGGCTCACCTATAAGAGATGTTTGGTGAACAGAGTCGCGCAGCCAAGTATCAAGTCACTAAATGACTTTTTAAGGCTAAGATGTGTGATGGGACAGTCAGTCCAAGATCACTGTCTGATGATGATCAAGGACATGGAAGAGCTTGAGAAGCTCGGTGTGAAGTTGGACTTGGATCTGCAGAATGATATTAATTCTGCAATCCTTGACTGATGCATATGGGCAAGTTCATCATGAATTACCACATGCATAAACTTCAAAATTTTCTGGACCGAACTTAATGAATATGCTGGTTACCTGCTGAGCTTTCTATGAAAGGATTCTAAAGGCTCAGTTGCTTGCTATGGAATGGACTTCTTCCAAAGAGAAAGTCTTTTGGAAAAGAAGAAGAAGTCTGTGAAAAAGCAGAAGGTGGAAGGAGGAAAGAAGAAAAAGGCAGAGCTGAAGAAGAAGGCCACTGATCAAAGAAAAGTATTTTTCCATTGCAATAATGACGGACCACTGAAAGTAAAACTGCCCTACTTACCTGGCCACCCTAAAGAACAAGAAGGAAGGTCCTTCTGGAGGTATGCTCGTTATTGAGTCTAACCTTATGATTTCTTCTGCATCCAGTTGGGATGCTTGACTCTGGTTCTAGTGCTCATCTGTGCACTTCCATGCAGGGTCTTGAGGATAGCAGGAGGCTGAGGGATGGAGAGATGATCCTACGCATCGGAAAATGGAGCAAGAGTTGCTGCATGGTAGTGGAAAACATACCCTCTTCGATTACCATCTGGTTTAGACTTAGTTTTAAAAGACTGTTATTATGTGCCTGCAGCTAGCAGGAATTTGATTTCTGTTTCATGCTCTTAGCACTAGAAGGCTATGTGATTAGTTTTCTTTAAGGACCATTGTAACATTCTTTATGAAAGAAATAAAATTGCAAATGGTTTTCTTATTAATGGATCTTTATCAGTTACATATTGATGTACCTATTTTTAACTATCGAGCAAAATGTGAATGCCAAAAATGACCTAGGGATAGTCCAAATGATAGGTATCTATGGCACCTGAGATTAGGTCATATAGCAGAAGATAGGATTAACAAATTGGAGAAAAATGGGCTATTGAGTCCATTGACTTTCGAGTCATATCCAACTTGTGAATCTTGTCTTCAAGGCAAAATGACTAAACTCCCTTTTGTTAGGACATGGGGAAAGGGCCACAGATCTTCCTTGCCCTAGTACATACTGATGTGTGCGGCCCATTTGATGTGCCGGACTAGAGGCAATTTTGTCTACTTCATTATCTTTACCGATGATCTGTCTAGGTATGGGTATGTGTATCTTATGAGACACAAGTCTGAAGCTTTTGAAAAGTTCAAAGAATTCAGACATGAAGTAGAAAAATAAACTAAAAAACCCATTAAGGTTCTTCGATCAGATCGAGGAGGTGAATACCTTAGCCAAAAATTCCTAGACTATCTCAAAAAAAATGGCATAGTCTCTCAATGGACTCCACCAGGAACACCTCAACTCAAAAAAATTTTAGAATGGAGAAATCGGATCCTATTGGATATGGTTCGATCCATGATGAGCTTCACAGACCTTCCTGATTTTCTTTGGGGACACTCATTATTAACTTCAATCTATTTACTGAATAGGGTTTCCTCTAAAATCATTCCTACCACACCGTATGAGATATGGCATGGTAAGAAACCAAGTCTGAGTCATCTCAGAATTTGGGGTTGTCCGGCTCATGTCAAAAGACAACAAGCGGAACAAGTTAGAGTTTAGGTCCTTTAGAGCTCGATTCATAGGATATCCTAAAGAGTCATTAGGATATACTATTTCTACATTCCAGAAGACCACAATGTGATTGTGAGTCGACATGCCATCTTTCTTGAAAAATAGTTTATTCAAGATAGCGGCATTGGAAAGCAGATTAAGCTTGATGAGAAAGTCTCACAAGAACAACGAGCTAAGGACCAATTGGAACCAAATCAGGTTGAGCCAATAAGAACACTACCTCCTCCACCTCGTAGATCGGAAAAGAGTTTTCCATCCCCCTGAAAGATACTTAGGTATTATTTCAGAGGACGTAGAGAAAATGTTCCTCATAGGTAATGGTGCTCATGGTGATGATCCCAAAACCTACAACGAGGCGATATCAGATATCGACTCCGAGAAATGGCTAGAGGCAATGAAGTCAGAAATTGACTCGATGCACTCAAACCAAGTCTGGACCTTGGTAGATCCACCAGAAGGTATAGTACCTATTGGGTGTAAATGGATCTTCAAGAGAAAGATTGGTGCAGATGGAAATGTGGAGACATTCAAGGCTAGACTAGTGGCAAAAGGTTATAGTCAACGCGAAGGCATTGACTATCAGGATACCTTTTTCCCAGTAGCTATGCTAAAATCCATCCGCACATTGCTTGCTGTTGCAGCCTATTTCGATTATGAAATATGGCAAATGGACGTGAAAACGGCATTCTTAAATGGATATCTTGAGGAAGATATCTATATGGAACAGCCGCTAGGTTTCACATCCAGTGATACTGATCACAAGGTTTGCAAGCTGCAAAGGTCCATATATGGACTTAAGCAAGCATCTCGGAGCTGGAACACTCATTTCAATGATGTGATCAAAAAGTTTGGTTTCATCAAAAATGAAGAGGAACCATGTGTTCTTCAAAAAGGGTCAGTGGGAGCGCTGTTGTCTTCCTCGTATTGTACGTGGATGACATCCTCCTTATTGGGAATGATATTCCCATGTTGACCATCAGTCAAAATATGGTTGTCCAAGGAATTCTCCATGAAAGACCTAGGTGAAGCATCCTTTATTCTAGGAATTAAGGTCTATAGGGATAGACCGAATAGGATGCTAGGACTTTCACAGAAGATGTACATAGAGGAAGTACTAAAGAGGTTTAGTATGGAAAAACTCTAAGAGGGGATTAATACCCTTCAGACATGGTATTCATCTTTCCAGAAGATGTGCCCTAGCACACCTGAGGAAATAGAATGCATGAGCAAGATCCCTTATGCTTCTGCAATAGGGAGCCTCATGTATGCCATGCTATGTACACGACCTGATATAGCCCATGCTGTGAGTGTCACAAGCAGATATCAGTCAAATCCAGGTGAAGAACACTGGACTTCTGTGAAATGTATCCTTAAGTACTTGAGAAGAACTAAGGATATGATGTTGGTCTTTGGTAATGGAGAACTCCAAGTCCAGGGATACACAGACTCGGATTTCATGTCCGATATAGATGATCGAAAGTCGACACATCTGGGAGTCTGTTTGTGTGTGCAATGGTGGTGCTGTCAGCTGGAAGAGTTTCAAGCAAACTGTGATAGCAGATTCCACCATGGAAGCAGAATATATCGCTGCATCAGAGGCTGCGAAGGAAGCATTCTGGTACAAGAAGTTTGCCATAGAAATTGGAGTAATGCCATCAGATGCCATTCCTCTATACTGCGACAACAATGGCGCCATAGCCCTTGCTAAGGAGCCGAGGTCTCACCAGAAATCCAAGCACATTGAGCGGCGATACCACCTCATCCACGATTACCTCGAGAAGGGTTACGTCGAGGTCAAGAGAGTCAACTCCACAGACAATATGTCGACCCACTTACAAAGCCGTTGGGCCAGCAGAAGATCGAAGCCCACCTTGAGAAGATGGGACTTAGACTTGTAGCCAATTGGCTTTAGGACAAGTGGGAGATTGTTAGATATATGTGCCCTAGAAGCCAGAATTGGCTGACACTTGTAATACACTTCTAGGGGCAAAATTATAATTTTGACTATAATCAATAAAATGGGATTATTTTCTATCACATATGTGTATTTAGTGTCTGTGATACACATCCTTTGAGTTAATGGTAATGATAATTCATATTTTCAAGAGTTGAAAATTTAAGACATGAATAATCATTATTAACTCATAAAATGCTTCCGACCATAGGATCATCATGAGGATGGTGATTGATCCGGAAGGTTGGTGTACAATCGCTTCTCTTTAGTAGATGAGTCTTGAGTCTACGGTGTGGAGACACCGGAGCGAGAGTACAGGTACTCGTTAGAGAAACGAGGGCACTGAGCGTGACCACCTCGAGTAGTCATTAGGAAGTCTACCTTCTCGTCAATGACTGACTCGATGCTGCAGTAGTGTGTCTGGTTCTTTGACCTGAGGTGCATCGGTAGTTCACCTTGAGGGTGTTATAGTTTGACTACACCATTACTCGATCTCCTAGCCATATCGAAATCCTGAGGTGTATGTTGGCTATAGCATGTTCATTGTAGGAACTGGATTGCATCAAGATGGAATCTATCTACCTCGGTGGTAGAGGAGCAGCCCTATGATGATCATGAGAATCAAGTCCATAAGCCCATGGCCATGGCAGAGTGAAAATAATAGAAAGAGTTTCTATTTAAGATTTTCACATCGGACTTGAATCGAATGATTACATCATATGATAGAAACTAGGGTTTGACGAGTTCACCTTAACCCTAATCTGATCGGGAGCTCAAGATAGAAGAACTTAATCACACAGGTAGCTGCACCAAGAGGTTCGCATTTTCAGCTCTGATGGGTTGCCACCATATACTGCTAGGTGTTATTTTGGGAGCAATTAGGATGATTTAGATGATCGATCATTCTAGCTGTCTGAATCAGAAGAGTTCTGATCCATCGAAAGGAAGTTTCGATGATGTCGATGATAGAGATCATGACATATCCATTACCATACAGAACTGAACCTAACTGGATCACACAAATAAGAGTTTAGATCTGAATGATCATCAATTAGACTAATCCAGTTCAATTGAATCTGAATGAGATTCAATTAGGTTCAAAAAAAATCGTGCTAGCACATGATTGAGCCTAACGTTCTTCTTCTACTATCATTAAAAGTTATCGCGACTGAGCCAAATGTGTTCGTGCTCACTCAGGTACCTTTACTTGATTTGACTAGAGCTTATTTAGATCAAAAAAGGGTTGTCTTAATTTATGAGATAAATTTGAGACAACACCTGCCATTTTTCGTCATCTGCTAATTCTTATCTTTTGACTTTGGTCAAACATTGACCTTTGACACTTAGACATCTGCCCATGTGTCATACACCCATAAGAGAGTAGATGGGGGCTTGTCTCCTTACTAAAAATTAGAAAGAAGGGGGTGCACGCCTAAGGAGGCATGCGCCCATGGATAGGGATGCCTAGAGTCCCATATAGATGAGACTCCAGATTGCTTCTTGGATTCTACTTAGGTGGCGCCTAGGAATAGACTTTGATCGATCTTAGATGCCATCTATGGATGAATTGAGGGGGCTCTCATCTGATTGGATCATATGATATCATCCCACCAATCAGATTTAGATCTGATTGCATGAAGCAACGTGATTGGCTGGGATGATATGGCACTGTATGGCACGGCAGGGTCTATATAAATCCTATCTGCACCTAACTTTGATAG
The DNA here is from genome assembly GCA_006176705.1 of Cocos nucifera. Lineage (NCBI taxonomy): Eukaryota > Viridiplantae > Streptophyta > Magnoliopsida > Arecales > Arecaceae > Cocos > Cocos nucifera. The sequence goes on along the minus strand of QRFJ01002197.1, from coordinate 154,573 downwards.
AGTTCTCTCTTAGCCCACGCTCCAAGACTGCCTCTCTCCCTCCTCCATGCCATCTTCTGGTCTTCTCTCTCCTCTCCACGCTCAAGGAGATTTGGGCTCTAGTTTGGTGCGATCCAAGCAAGAGAAAGGTGACAAGAAAGGAAGAAGCAGTACTGCCGCAGAGATGACTGTAGATCTTCGAAAGGAGTTTTGAAGATCCTCTAAATTAGATCCAGATCTGATATTTAGAGAGATGATAAAGAAGAAGAAGATCTTTAGATCTAGCCTGAGTGGATACCGACAGAGGCCTGGCACTTGCATGGTTAGATCTAAAACTTCAGACAAATAGCAGGATCATCAAAGGATAATCTGATTATCTAATATTAAGGTATAAATTAAATCAAATTTAATTTATTTTTATTTTTATTTTTATTTATTAGATCTATAAAATTAGATCTAAAATATCTCAAATCTGATCTAAATTCATAAAAAAAAATTTTAAAATATCTCTCTTGATCCAATCAGATCTGAATGAATCTGATCCGAGAAATCATGATTTTTCCTTCATCTCATCGGTGCTCAAGCCATCCTATGGAGCTTAATCTTATAGCCCCGATACAACTCCTCGATCTTCTTCAATCGGGTATCTCAAGCCCTCTCATGATCAAAAAAGTCGTACCTCCTTTGCACAAAGTTATCAAAAATCAGTTATAAAATTATTCTAATCAAACATAGTGTAAACATGTAAAATACATAAATATAATTAAGATGCACTTACCCATATCTCCTTCCATATTCAGTCCCTGACAGTATCATTCATCAATCACTAGTCTCTGATCTCTATGAAAATAATGTTTGACCATCTCACAAGCACTCCAAAAAAGAATTGCATCTCTCCCGCGGTCTCTCCTATTGGCCTTCCCTCCGGATCATACTGTACCATGATCTGATGCTAGCGGTTTTACATATGCGTAATATAATGGGACTGTAAAATATCCTATTGGATGATGCACCTATAATAAAAATATGTTATGCAAATATATAAGTATACAAATACTATATAAAAAATAAATAAATAATATAATAAAAATGTACACTCAAATGTCGATGACAGTAGAGGCTCAGATGCTGGTGGAGTACTAGATGCTGCTGGTGTAGTAGATGCCGATGGTGGAGGTTCTTAAGCAATCGATACGGAGGTGGATGGAGTATGCTCTAACTGCTCCTCAAATGCTGAACTCCGTGTAACCCTTCCAGAGGCAGGGGTGAAAGCTAGATGGCATTTCGGTGCCATCATGATCTACAATATTAATGAACATTAACCAATATAACATGTTGAACAATAATCAAAGATATGCCGAGGTATCATCCGTATAATTATATATAAATATACGTATGTCAAAGATTATATACACTAATCAATTGATAGGTCTATCGCTATGCAATGCAATGAATAAAAGTAACAAGATGGAGGTTCTCTTAGTGGCTGGAGGTTCTCTAAGTGGTCGGCACGACCCACGGCATGGTCTATCGACACGACATGGTTCAAGGCATGAACTATCGATACAGCATGGTATGACCCAACGTATGGCACGACACAATCTATCGACATGGCCCAAGGCAAGGCACGGTCTATCGGCATGGCACGACCCATGGCATGGTATGGCACGGCCTACCCGCATGGCTCAGATGTGGAGCTCCACGTAGTCATTCGAGGGGCAGGGGTTACAACCTCTAGGCAATAAATCTAATATTTTGAATAATAATATTAGCAACACATCAATAAATAGACTCTAATAATCTATACCAGAATGTTGAAGTTATCGTCCAGTGGCATCTACAATATGGATATCGCCATCGTGTGAGGATTTGTGGTGCTTCCAAGCCTTGGAAGGCCATGGAAGGAGTTAGGAGGTTGGCTCCAAAGATTTCAGAGGCTTGGTTAGTACTTCGGAGACCTAGGATACAATGTAAAGCAAGGAACCAAAGCTAGAGAATCAAGACTTCAGAAAGAAGATTTTTTGTGGGTTAGTTGGCTCGGTCTAAAACTAGATCGGCAAAGTCTCAGTGCATAGGTAAAATAGAAAGCTGCGCATTCAGGATTGCTGGCATGGCATGGGACTGGGTTGGCTCAGTTTCAGACTGAGCTGACCCAGTGGAACTTAGCTGGCTCAGTGCTGAGACTAAGCTGACTCAGTGCGCAGGCAAAGTTATACAAGGATCTATTTTAGGCTAGGGTCTGGGTTGATCCTAGGGATCTTAAGGTCTGGTTTGAGAGGTCTTAAGATGACTAATTCATGTATGGATCAGATTTAGATCCAGAGGATGAGAGCATGGGAGACATGGGTGTACATAGGCTCAGTGAGTGCTTTCATATATTAGATTAGCCAGGGGAGTTTTTGGTCGGGCCTAATGGCTATGTATAAATACATAGATTGTATTAGGATTTTAAAAGATTGAAATCAATACAGACCTTTTCTTCCTCAACTCTCTTCTTCTCTTCTATAGAGTTGCCGCCCTAGGATTCTTGAAGAAGCCCTACAGAAAGGGAGCGTCTTCCTCAAGCCTAAGGAGGAAGGTGCCCCATCATAGATTCAGATGGAGGATCGGTGGTTTGCTGCCCATAGAGAACGTCACAGATTCCTTTAGGTCCATGCTAAAGATCAAAAATTTTTGCAATATGGTATCGGTGCTTGTGATGTCAAGGATGATTGGCATTTGAGCGATATCATGGGTCAATAATTTGGTATCGAAGCTAGATGATGCCTGGAATATTGTGGATGATAATATGGTATCAGAGCCAGGTTTTACAGCCCAATGGTGCATGAAAGGAGCCAGGTTTCAGAGCTTGATGGTGCATGAAAGGAAAGAAGAAGTCGTATAAGGTAAAATCAAAAATCTGCACAAGGATTTCAAGGTATGTCTCAAATCTATCTTATTATTACTGTGGTTTGGCCAACTGGGAGCAGCGAGTTGAAGGTAGAGGTTGAGAGGATTAACGAAAAGGGATTTTTTTGGGGTGGAAGGATTTGGTGCATGATTTGCTGATCAATCTTGGTGGAAAGGTCGGGGTGTATAACAATTATGTGACAGGCAGGGAGTGCTGGAGTGCTGCAGTAGCACTTTTCTAGAGATGCAGAGCTGAAAGAGGCTCGACGATGCAACAGTCGAGGGAAGTATCTCAGTAGAGAGCATCAGAGTTCTCTAGAAAGATGGGCAGTGTAGAACTATTGAAGAGAGATTTTTCAAGAGATAATGATCGAAGGAAGGTTGAAGAAGCGACTATATGTCCTTTGATGTCTGAAAGGCGGAGAAATAGTTAGAGCTGTATTCAGCGGTTCGATCAGAGCATGGATTTACGAAGCCTTGGGAGTGATGGAGATGGATGATCCATGGACGTTCAGAAGATTAAGACTGGGCGATTGTAGAGCGGCGTAGAGATGAGTCAGGAAGTGCTGGAGTGCTGCAAGAGCGCTACCTTGGAGTCATGGGATTGAGAGAGGCTTGGTGGTGCAGTAGCCAAGGAGTGTATCTCCATAGAGAGTGACAATGGTATCTCAGGAAGATCAGGTGTAGGTCTTAGGAAGAGCTAGGGGGTCTCAGGATGCGCCAGAGGCATCTCAAGTAGTCGAGAGTATCATGGATCAAATTTCTTTGCAGGAGCACTAGGAAGAGTCACGGTTCAAGTAGAGGATGGTTCTCCGAGCATAACAAAAGCGATGGTTGGTGTAGGGGCAGAAGAGAAGGACTAGGATGGAATTTTCTAAGGTTCATTCACTAGTTTCAGAAGAGTTGGATGAGCTCTTGAGTTTTGAAGGTGTCCGCAGGTTGCGAAAGTATCCGAGATGGCTTCGAAGAGGGCCACGGAGTATGAAGGATTCAAAGGAGCAGCGACGGTGTTCCAGGTACAGCAACAGGCTCAGCAGTACAGTGTTGAGTGGTTGGTCTCGAGGGACTCGGTGATAGAGTCGACTTCTACGGTATCAGATGGACTTCGAATATAGGTGGAGCTCCACAGTGGTGGCTTCACAAGTGGAGAAAAAATTTGGTATGAGTTCAGAGCATCGGTGATGCACAGTTCTAGGTGGAGCAGCATGTGCAGGTGGATAGATGTAGCTTTGAGAAGATTGTGTCGGGTGGTATAACATGTACTGGTGCAGAAATGCTATAGGTTCTTCAAGAAAGTTCAGAGAAAGTGATGCAGCTACTAAGCAGAAGGGATCCTATAATTCTAGGGTGGTGCCAAGAAGCAAGCGTAGGTCTTCACTGGTGGAGGCGGTCATCTCAAAGGCCTCAAGAGTGTACAATAGCTGAAGAAGATTGGCGAAGGTGATGTTTGCATAGATGCTGTCGAGTGCGTAGGGATAGCGAAAACGTGCAGGAGGTCATTACCGAGGGGTCTGCCAAGACTTGGGGCACCAAGATAGAGATTGTGAGGATTTGTGGTGCTCCCAAGCCTTGGAAGACCACGAAAGGAGTCAGGGGGTTGGCTCGGGAGATTACAGGAGCTTGGTTGGTGCTTCGAAGACCGAGACACAAGGTGAAGCAAGGAACCAAAGTTAGAGAATCAAGATTATATAAAGAAGATTTTCTGCAGGTTAGCCAGCTCGGTCCAAAACTAGATCGGCTAAGTCTCACTGCACGGGCAAAATAGAGAGCTGCGCGTTCGAAACTGCTGGCACGGCACAGGACTGGGCTAGCTCAATTTCAGACTGAGTCGATCCAGTGAAACTTAGTCGGCTCAGTGCTGAGATTGAGCCAACTCAGTGCACAGGCAGAGTTACGTGAGGGTCTATTTTGGACTAGGATCTCGGTTGATCCTAGGGGTCTTAAGGTCTGGTTTGAGACGTCTTAAGGTGGCTAATTCATTTATGGGTCGCGTTTAGATCCAGAGGATGAGAGCATGGAAGACATGGGTGTACATGGGCTCGGTGAGTGCTTTCATGTATTGGGTTAGTCAGAAGAGTTTTTGGTCGGACCTAATGGCTATGTATAAATACATAGATTGTATTAGGATTTTAAAAGGTTGAAATCAATACAGACCTTTTCTCCCTCAACTCTCTTCTTCTCTTCTTTAGAGTTGCCGCTCTAGGATTCTTGAAGAAGTCCTAGAGAAGGAGGAAATCTCCCTCAAGCCTAAGGAGGGAGGTGCCCCATCATAGATTCAGGTGGAGGATCAGTGGTTTGCTACCCATAGAGAACGTCACAGGTTCCTTCAAATCCATGCTAAATATCAGGAGCTTCCATAATATGGTATCGGTGCTTATGATGTCAAGGATGATTGACATTCGAGCGATATCCGCGATCTACAATTTGGTATTAGAGCTAGGTGATGTCTGAAACATTGTGGATGATAATACATCGCTCCTGACAAATGTGTCTGGGACCTCGATAGTACTAGATAAGTTTTGTCCTAGAGAAGCACTTTGCATGCATGGTCCAATATCATCATCAACATCGATATCATAAAAAATATGCTTAGGCACCATCTTCACAACAACACCCCATTGAGGCTCCAAGGGATCATTAACGTAGAAGACTTGACTAGCTTAGAAGGCAAGTATATATGGTTCTTCAGTGCGGAGATGGCATTGCTTGTTAACGAGAGTAAAACCATACTCATCAATCTTCATCCCAGACTGTGACAAGTTATCAAACCAACCACACTTCATCAACGCAATTCTTCCTTTAGAATAATAGTCCAAGATGACTATCTACTCCACCACACCATAATAGTTCAAATCCTCCGTACGAGGCTGTAAATCTCTCGAGCTAGCATAACACCTAGTGGTGGTGTTCAACATGACGCCGCTATTTTATGTTATCATATTTATGGATCTACTGTGAATATTAAACCTGTAGCCGTTAATGATGAGCTATTTATACTAACGTACGGTACGATTAGGGCCCATTGAAAAAGCACACACTTCAGAGCTCACATCACTAAACGGCAATCTTTATACCTAATTAAGAAAATGATACCTAATTAATAAACATGTTCAAATAAGTTATATAAGGCAAGAATATATAATCACTTACATAATCTTTGAATCCTTTAGAAAATTCTTTGCTGTGTATTTTTTCTTTCTTTCACATACTTAGAGCACCATATTTTACTCTTATGACCTTCTTATGTTTGCTGCATGCACAAAAAATAAATTAAGATATAATTAAATATTTTTTTTAAATTATTATAAAATAAATAAGGCTGAGTGACTCATCTTATGTATGGCTTAATGACATCATAATTGAAAAGCATGTAACAGTGTGCCTTATCTCTTTTCTTAATATTTAAATCAGTGAGACGGTATGAACTGGAAAATTCACTTGGCTATGGAATGGACTTAAATACAGGCTCAATTGACTTATATTGATCATCCTGATTCCTCATTGATCGATTACGATGTGTCTCGAGCTTGTTTAAGTATATGGTATAAAAATTCATACACTCTTGATCCAAATAATCTTCTGCTATAAATTTCTCCAGACGATTCATATTCTTACATAAGATTTTAGAGTTTGAATATTCTTCTTAGTAGGATACATCCATCGGTAGAACACTGGGCCTTAAAGTGCAACTTTTCTCGTAAGGTGCACGGTAAGATGTATCATAACCATAAAAAATGGTGACAAAAAATATCTTCTTCAGATAACATAATATAATCACCATCCTTGCCTTTATTTTCTTCATATCTTTTTTAAGCAACCTCTTTGCACAAATATCTCTATAAATATTGCAAAGACGAATGTGACATTTTTTGGCAACACACGGCGAATAGCTATTGGGATCAATTCCTGCATCAGCACATGATAATCATGAGTTTTCAATCCCCGAAGTTTGACATCCTTACTATTCACACGCTTTGATATATTGCTTAAGTATCCATCAGGGACCTTTATGTTCTCCAACATACGAAAAAATGTGGACCGTTTGGAGGTATTTATAACATAGAATGCATGAGAGAGCCTCCACTGTTCTCCCCATGCCGGCTCTGGATGGAGTGATCTCCTAATATCCCATTCTTTTAAGTTAAATTGAGAATTCAAATCATCCTTAGTCTTATCTTTGATATTTAAGATTATTGCCAATAGGAGCTCGCACACATTCATTTTAATATGCATTACATCTAAGCAATGGCGCAATAAGTTTATCTTCCAATATGGCAAGTCAAAGAAGATACTCTTTTTCCTCTAATTAAAGTGTGTGTCATCTTTCTTTGATCGATGCTTCTTCTTTTTACCATCAATCGGATCATCTTTTTTAAATTCAATACTGAGACTATCCAACTCTCTAAGTACATCACTTTCAAACATCCGACTAGGCGCCTCACCTTCTTCAATAGTACCATCAAAGGAGCGTGCATCCCTTCTGTATAGATGGTTCCAATGGAGGAAACGTCGATGTTCCATATAACTAAAGCTCCTTCGATGTGTCAACCTTCTAGATCGGATATTTTTTCCATAAATCGGGCATGTTAACTCACTTTTGGTGCTCCAATCCGACATTAGGGCATAGGTTGGAAAGTCATTTATTGTCCACAAAAGTGCTGCGCGCATGGAGAATGACTCATTCAGCAAAATATCAAAAATTGAAACACTTTGAATGCTCCATAACTATTTCAGCTTGACAATAAGAGGCTGTAAATAAACATCAATATCATTACCTATCTCCATCGATCCAAGGATGAGCACTATCATGAAAGCAAAGGATTTTTTCATACACATCCACGGTGGAAGGTTGTAAACATGAATAAATACTGGCCATACATTATGGACGGTATTCATATGCTTGAACGGATTGAAACCGTCGCACGACAAGCCCAACCTCACATTACGTATCTCATGTGCAAAGTCAGAATGTAATTCATTAAACTTCTACCATGCCTCTTCATTAGCTGGATGCCTCAATGCATCATCTTTTGTTCGGTCCTCTTCATGCCATCTCATGTCCTTCGATGTTCTTGCCGACATCAACAACTTTTGTAGTCTCGAAATCAAAAATAAATGCCACATCAACTTTTGAGGTGCATGAGTCGATGTGTCGTCTTTATTCTATTTCCATCTTGACACACCGCACCTCATGCACTCATTTTGGTTGACATCCTCCTCCCAATAGAGCATGCAATCATTGGGACATGCATGTATCTTGGTGTAAGCAAAGTCTAGCTGTTCAATAATTTTCGATGCTTCATAATTATTCTTCGAAATTTATGCATCATCCAAAAGAATATCTCCCAAAAACTCTAATATACAGTTCACTCCATTATTACTGAACCCATTGGAACATTTTGCATGATACAATCGAATTAAGAACTCCAGCTTCGCCATCTTTTCACATTCGGAATACAACGAAATATTAGCATCCTTCATCAACTTGCAGACCTTCTCTACATCCTCACTGTTTGTCATTCCACCAACCATAAAATCAGGCGTAGACGTAGATACACCATCATTATGGCCAACAAATGAAAAATATCTCAAACCATTTGTTCTACTCTTCCATCATGTTGATCGCCTCCTTGCGGTCTGCCCTCACCATGTTGGTCCCAACAAATTGCATAATCGACTTTAAAGCCATAAATAGTAAGATTATCATTTACATCTTGATGAGGTAGCCATAGTCCATCCATACACTTTTTATAAGAACATTGGATGAGTCCATGGTCTCCAAATTTTTCTATAGCAAAATCAAATTTTTTTTTAAGTCCAACCTCATATTTTGGCGAGAGTCTACTAAACTTCATCCACCCTTTATCCATTTTAAAAATGATGATACTGCAATTAAATTATTTATGAAACTTAAATTATATACTAATGCATTATAAATAAATATGCAATAAATACATCCTATCACCAACTAATAGGTAAAGATAAGTCCTATCCCATTTAGAAATTGCATTAATTCTATATGTTCAATACAGTAATCAAATAATATACAACAGGGATTGAATGAAATTTTGGCAGTATTTTTTCTTAGTTATCCCATGTAGAAAGAATAAAAGAAAAATACTATCCAAAATTTCATTCAGAATTCTTAGCATACCATTTAATTACTGCAACTACCTATAGAATTATCTGTAATTTTTAAATTATCTAAATTGGATAATCAATTGATCATTGTACATAATTTTTTCATTAGTATAATTACATAGAATTGTATGAATGTCGGAGATTATGTACACTAACCAATTGATGGGTCTATCATTATGCAATGCAATAAACAAAAGTAACAAGATATAAACATCTAGAAATTATTATTCAATAAATTCTACAATATGAATTATATTCATAAATAATTAAGGATGAGCAACAGTCATAAATTCGATCTCTTGCGCAAACTGGGTGTTAATCTAGAAACCTGAAAGAAGAAGGAAGTAGATGATGGCGGCACCTTAGGGCTTAAAATTGAAACCTTAAAGAGACATATCAAATTCTGTTCACACCCATCGAGCCAACACACTCAGAAGTCGAGCTGGCTCTATGCCTAAGACAGCCGGCTCCGTGCTTGAGACATCCGACTTGGGTTCTCCCCTAGCTGGCTCGATCTCGATCTGAGCTGGCTCGGTTGCTATCTGAGCCAGCTCGACTGTGTGCCATCTCTTGTTCTTGGCTGTCTCCATCCTTTCCTCATCTTTCTGACTGCTCGTCTCCTACTCAATCTCCATCATCGGCGAGGTCGGACCCCCTCCCTGATCCCTCTCTCCCTCTCTTGATCTTCCTCTCTCGATCTCATCCCTCGTCGGTGAGGTCGGACCCCCTTCCTCTATCTCTCCCTCTCTCGATCTCCCTCGCTGGCGATGGCGGCGAGGCCGAACCCCTCCCTCCCTCTCTCACTCTCTCGATCTCCCTCACCGACGAGGCCGGACCCCCTCCCTCCCTCTCTCCCTCTTCCTTTCTTAGTTTTGGATCCCGAAATTGGATTTGGATACTTGGAATCCATTAGGGTCCGGGTCCGGTACTTCAAGTATGGATCCATCGAATATTCGGATTCGGATCCAATATCAGTAATTAAAATTGGATTTGGATCTAAATATCCAGATTATGATCTGAATCTGATCCATTGATAGGTCTAGTCCAGTGATTAATAAATAATACTATAAAATTAAAGTAGAAAAAATACCTACGACTATAGAGAGGAGGTCGCATCGAAAGCTTTGAGGATCGCCGACGATAGCACTGGAGGAAGATGATGGTGCTAGAGGTAAGCTACAAATCAATAGCAAGATAGTGAGATAGAGAGAGAAGAGAGAAAAAGAGAAAGAGGAAAGAGATAGAGAGAGAGGGAGAGGGGGCCCGGAGGGGCATCATGACGGGGAGGCCAAGGGATGGGGAGGGTAGGGGCGGTGGTGGCCAGGGATGGGGAGGGCAGGGGTGAGTGGTCGGGGAGGGCAAGGGGTGGTGGGAGGCCGGGGATGGGGAAGGCGGGGGCTGCGATCAGGGATGGGGAGGGCGAGAGGCGGGCGGTGGTGCCCGAGGATGGGGAGGTTGGGGGGTGGGCGGTCGGAGAGAGCAAGGGGTGGGCGGCGATCAGGGATAGGGAGGGCAGGGGCGGTGGCGGTAGGAAATGGAGGGCGCAGTGGATGAGCGTCCGGGGATGGGGAGGGCAAGGGGCGGCGGTGGCCGAGGATGGGGAGGGCGAGCGGCGAGAGACCAAGGATGGAGAGGGTGGGGGCGGGCGACGACGGCCAGGGATGGGGAGGGCGGGGTGTGGGCGGCCACGATCGGAGATGGGTAGAGTCTCACCAGCGACGAAGAGGAGGGGGAGAGAAATAGAGCACGCGCACGAGAGAAAAGAAAAAATTGAAGATTTTTAACCTAATCTACGACAGCGATTTTCGAACCACTATCGTAGACCTATGGCAGCGGTAGATCTACGGTAGCGGTTTATAACCGCTGCAATAGGTCTATAGCAGCGATTTTTAGTAACCGCTGCTGTAGATTGAAAATAAATTTTTTCTTATTTTTTTTAAAATATTATATAATTTTAAAATTTAATGCTCATCTTCACCGTTTATTATCTAAATAATTACTATTAGAGTGTCGTCATAAAAGATCACCTCGATCTAATGGCCCTAGCTTCATCGATCAAAAAAATTTGATTTTGATGATCATGAACAATGGTGCGATGATTGATAGATGGAGATCTTCGATCGATTTAAAAATCTGCAATGATGATCTTGGTGACATTTATAGCATACTATCAAAGTTTTACTTCAATCGGATATCATTATCATGATCAATTTAGTATCGAATGATTTCGATCGTTAAATTAGAAACAAGCAATCAAAGGGCTAAACGGCGTCCGATTACGAGATATTTTTTAGTTAAATTATCTTTGCTATAATTTTAATAATTTTATATAGAGATGATAGTAAAATTTAAATCATTTTCGTATAAACTATTTATGTTAAGTAGATATTGCAAAAGCACGAGCATATATATAACAACCAATGAAGTTTAATAATGGTTACCAGGTGACGTATAGTTTTAGATTGTTCTTAATCTTATGAATTAAATTTTATAATCACCATCATTAAAAATGATTAAATTAGTAGTCAAGATCATTTATAAAAAAATTATGTCATAATCGGATACCGTCTGATCCTTTAATCACTTATTTATCATTTAACGGCCAAAATTAATCTATGCTAAATCGACCAAGATAACAATATTCGATTGAAGTAAAATTTTGATAGTACGCTACAAACATAACTGAGATCATCATTGTAAGTTTTTAGACCTATCGGACGTCTCCATCTATCAGATCATCGTATCGTCGTTCGTGGTTGTCGAAATCAAATTTTTTTGATCGATGAAGCTAGGACCATTAGATCGAGGTGATCTTTTGCGATGATACTCTAATTATAATTATTTAGATAATGAATGGTGAAGATGGGGATTAAATTTTAAAACTATGCATTATTTAGAAAAAAATAAAAAAAATATATTGCAGTGGTTACAAATAACCGCTGCCATAGATCGACGTATAATAGTGGTTACAAGAAACTACTACTATATGTCGGACCTATGGCAGTGATTATAAAAAATCGCTGCCATAGGTCGGACTATGGCAGCAGTTCCTTGTAACCGCTGCCATAGATCGGACTTATAGCAGCGGTTCCTTGTAACCGCTGCCGTAGACACCATATTGCAGCGATTTCGAAAATACCGCTGTCATAGTATGCACTACCATAAACTCTTTTTGTAGTAGAGCTAGTAATCTGATTATCATATCAAACACATCAAACAAGATTTTTAGTAACTTTACTATAAAATTACCTATTTATACCAAATATAATAATCAACATTACTAACAATTTAATGATGGTAATTATGTTGTATATAATTCATATTATCTTTCAAGATTGTCCGGCAATGCGCCAAATGCAACCTTAATACTTCATTCAAAAATGAATGGCATATATTGCAGGCTTGTACGGTAGTGGAGACAGGCTTGTACGGTAGTGGAGACACACATTATGCACTAAAATATCGGCAGACATTGGAGCTAGCCTTCTATCCGTTGGATCATACGTTTCGCAATCAGCTGCAACCACACCTACTAGACTGGCATGCCATGTATTCGTCAAAATAATCTCGGACACCTTTCATCCTCTCTGTGGATGCATCAACTCTAGAAAGCCCCGTGGCACCACCGAATGGTTGAACCAGGAAGTAGGCAATGTATATTTTTTTTAAAAATTTTTAAAGAAATTATAGAGACAACCCTTCCTTCGGATTTTGGTTAGATAAATATTAAATATTTAAAAATTTTAATTTGCCATCAAAACTTAATTTTTATTGTAACATAGTCCAAGTGCCTATCAACATCTTAACATCATTAACAAAAAATAAAAAATGACTAAATTATCCATACTTATATTGGGGGTTACCAAAGTTTATATTTAACTAGAAAGCAATGTCTAATAATTGATACACCTACACTAGAAAACACTCAACTTTCCACCTTATCACTATTATGTGTATTATGTGTGGACCATATGAAGCATGTCCTTAGTATAAGCGACAAAGTAGTTCCGCGTCTTAGAGATGGAAAAAAAATCGTTGTCTACTAGCTAGACGTGGCAGCGTGGGCTGGGAGCATGCACAAAACTGTTGCTACCGCCCCTTTTTTTTCACCATCTCTCCAGCCTTGATTCCCCACCACCAAGCATCAGATGTGGTCCTCATCCCTTTATTGGAACGACCTCCAACACTGATCACTGACCCAAGACAGTCTCTCTATTTTTCATCTTCCCCATTTCCCCTTCTTTCTCTCCACCTCTCTTGCTTCCCCACCGTCGAGTCCCACTCCCTGGTGTTCGCCTACCTTGTTGCATGTTCATGCATTTAGCCTTATCAAAACTACCATGCACCCGATTGCCATAGCCCAACCTTTTATGGTTGTTAGATGTGCAAGTCAAACCTCGATTGGCCAGTCATCGAGACCCTTAACCATCTTTCCTTCTTCCTTTCCCTCTTCGTGTTGTCTCAGGCAAAACATCGGTTTGCTAGCATTTTCTCTACCCATGCACCAATTATAATTGCCCATCTAACCGACTTTCCTACTCATCGGACCATTTCTTGCATTTGCCCTCCCTATGGCGGGACCTATCTCCCTCCCCCTTGTTGGACACTACAGGCTCGCCAAGCCCCTTAGCCCGCTCACCTAGGCTCTCCTCTCCTGCCCCAACCCTTGATCTCCACCTCCTCCATGGCTGATTCTTCTTTATTGCCGAGCTTCGATCACCGATAAGGACCCCCTAGGCCTAACTCTAGCCTCCCTCAATCCACACCCCCTTTATGGATTGTCACACAAATCTTAGAACACTCCTTCCTCCATGATTCATCCACCTCCGATAGATTACTCAACTTACTTGTACTGATTTTAAAGCAACTAGTGGGTGATCCAGCCCATCTACATAATCTTAAAGCAATCGGTGGGTGATCCAACTTGCCTGCATATATATAGAAATAATCAATAGGTGGGTCCAATAGTGAGAAATGATATTTATTATGGAATAGTCATAGCTCAGCCTAGGCATAATATACATCGGTTACTGACATACTCCGATAGGTCATCCACACGAGATCGGTTACTATGGAGAGGCTATTCGTTCACTCACGATTTGCTATAGGTCAACTTTGGTTGAGCAATTTTCAAGAACGTCTTATCATAGATCGGCTAATGCCAATCTACTGAAGTTCGCCCCTAAGTAAGCTATTTTATAAGACATGTTGAAGGTTCACCATAGCTCGTCCTCGGTGTGATATACATCGGATGTCGACCTATTGTAATAAGTCACTCGAGCACAACTGGTCTTCGCTGCAGGCTACTTGTTCGCCGATGATTTGCCAAAGAACATTCAAGCGAGTAGACTCCAAGATTGATTTATGGTAGGCTGGCCATTTTCGATCTACCATAGGTCGTCTTGGGCCGATCTATTTCGTAAGAAGGTTTACTTTGGATTTACTGTAGGAAAGCTTTCCACGGCCGAGCCCACCCATAGATCATCTTATGCTGACTTATATAGGTCATACTCAGTTGATGAATTTACAAGAACGGCTAGTTGTAGGTCGACTACTGTCGAGCTACTATAGTTTATTTTTGGATGAGCTATTTTCTAGGATATTTATTTCAAATTCCAAAAAAGCTATATACATAACTGACCTATTGAATATCGTCGGTTATCGAGCTATCTTTTTTTCCTCTAGTCCAAATCGAAAAAGTCCGAATAAAGGAGGAATCCAGTGATAATCCAACTTGTCAAAGAAGGAAAGAAATCTTTCGAATCAATATGGATCGACAAATTTGGAAGGTCATTAGAATCCGAAATGAACATGACTCTAATCCCTCTCCTATAAATAAAGAAACTCCATGATCCTTCAGGTGCGCATTTAATTTGATGCTTTCTTCTCTCTTTGTTCTCCAATCTCCTAACTTGAGCGTCGGAGGGTCTTCACCAGAAAAATCCTCGGTGAGGACTTATGTGCAAGGGATTGAGTGAAGCTCTAGCGGCAGTTCTTCCTCGAACACAAATACCTTGGCGGCCGACCTCAGGTCGGAAGATCGAGAGCAATAGTTGGTGCTAGGAGGGCCCTCAACTTTTTTCGAGGCCTAATTTGAGAGGAGAAAGTTCGTCGCCAGTCATCATGAAAACTCGAAGGGGAGCATCAAATGCATCTCAGCGTTCCAGTGGCCAGCGAACCAACAACGTTCAACCGATCAACGCATCACCACCATCGATTCAGAAAAATCCACCAACAGTATCAACGATCTCACAAGAGCAGTACAATATGCTAGTTCAGCAAGTGCAGGCACTCTTCACTGCCGTAAGAGGAATACATCAGGCCAGCGAGCATCGCCCGACCAATGAAAACTCGGTGCCAGCCCAAGGAAGGTCAGAAGAATGGTGCCCTAGAAGCCCAAGGGCGGAAGCTACTCATCATAGCCAACCTATCAACCCTCCTCATCGAAGACCTGGATGCTCACCTACTCCTATTTCTAGAAGTGACTCTACTCCGAGCCATATGACTTCTCGGTGTCGAGCTATTCGAGAAGATAGGGTGGAGAAAAGGCTCCAGAAGATGCAATAGTGGATAGACACGTTGCAGGCACCAAAGCAACAAGAGGACGATTTGGGATTCATTATTGACCCTCCATTCACCCGAAGAATCATGAACGAGCCATTGCCTCCTCATTTCAAAATACCTCAGATGGAGCCTTATGATGGGTCGACTGATCCTATAAATCATCTGGATAATTTTTGGACTCTCATGCACCTTCAAGGAGCTAGTGATGCAATTCTTTGCCGAGCTCTTTCCTCAACATTAAGAAAAATGGCTCGTCAATGGTATTCGAACCCGCAGCCAGGCTTCGTAGATTCTTTCTACCAGCTGAGCTATCTGTTTGCCATGCACTTCATTAGCAGTCACCGACAGCATCGAAATTTAGATTTTCTTGTAAGCATTAAGCAGGAGGGCAAGCCTCTTCGGGAGTATATTAATCATTTCAATGCAACAACCTTGGAGGTACGAAATTTAGATTAGTCAGTTACGATAACGGCATTGAAGTCCAAAAGTCCAGACTCCTTTGGAACGACCTCCTCTTCTCTCTTAACTTGGACTATCCGAAGGATTTTGCCAAGATGCTAGAGTGGGTCGAAAGATATGCCCAAATTGAAGAGGTCTGGGATCAGCAAGGAGATAACCACGGCAATAGATCGCAGTCGACCTTAAAACAAGAGGAGAAGAAGGATTATCGGTGTGTTCAACATCATCGCGAAGAACCCCAACCACGATGCTTGGAGATCCCACCATAGAGTGGCCGACCTACATCTCCAAAACCATAATGCCGACCTAGGACTCCACCTCGGAGGTTTCACTACTACACTCCTCTTAATACTCCTCGGACTCAGATTCTAATGGAGATAAAATGGCAAGAAAAAATACCACGATCGAAGAAGATGGTGACCTCTGTCCGAGTAAGAAACTCGAGAAAATATTGCAGATATCACTACGACCATGGGCATGACATCGAGGAGTGCTGGTAGCTCAAGAAGAAAATAGAGGCATTGATCAGATGAGGATGGCTTCGATGTTATGTTGATGAACAGCAAATCCGCATCATGAACAATCTCGATAAGATGAACCTTGCAGAGAACAACCGATAGTAGGGGAGATCAGAATGATTGTTGGAGGGCACCTTGGTGGAGACACCTCGGATCGAAACCGACCAAGGGAAGAAGGACCAAAGAAAAGGAAGGCTAAAGATGAAATTACCTTCATTGAGGATGATCTATAAGAAATAAATCAGCCAGATGATGAAACCGTAGTTGTTTCTTTGAACATTTCTAATTATGATGTACATCAGGTCCTTATCGATAATGAAAGTTTAGTAGATGTTTTATTTTATGATGTTTTTGTTCGAATGAACTTGAACCCTAGACAGCTAACGAAGAGGAATGTACCCCTGATCGGGTTTTCTGGTAGCACGGTCCGAGTAGAAGGGACTATTTTATTAATAACAAGAGCCAAGCATGCTCCGAAGCAAGCCGTAGTTGAAATAACTTACTTCATGGTAAATAGTCCATCCACCTATAATATTATCCTAGGTCGGCTAGGATTGAACATCCTTCGAGCTATAGTATCAACTTATCACTTAAAAGTTAAGTTCGTGACCCCCAATGGGATCGACGAACTTCGAGAAAATCAGTCAATTACAAAAGAATGTTATATGGCAACTCTACATAGAGTAACAGTTGAAGAACAATCTCTGAATGAGCTAGATGTACGAGATGAGTTGATTAAGCAAAAGGGTCACCCGATGGAAGAATTGATCTCAGTACCAATCAAGGATGATTCGACCAAAGTTGTGAAGATCGGCTCAAGCTTATGCGAGGAGGATCGTCAACATCTCATCTCATTCCTACGCACCAATGTCGATGTATTTGCATGGTCGACTTCAGACTTGCCAGGCATTAACCTCGAGGTTATGGTCCACAGACTCAATGTGGATCTAAACCATCGTTCAGTCAGATAGAAGAAGCGAAGCTTTGAAGGCGATACAGGAAAAGATTGATAAACTTTTAAAGACCGGATTTATTCGAAAAGTATATTATCTAGAGTGGCTGGCTAATATCATCCTTGCCAAAAAGTCGAGTGGAAAATGGCACACATGCATTGATTATACCAACCTCAATAAAGCATGTCCAAAGGATAGTTATCCCCTTTCCTGTATTGATCAACTGATGGATGCAATTTTAGGACATCAACTCTTGTCGTTCATGGATGCATTCTCAATATACAACCAAATCTGAGTGGCACCCTAGGATGAGGAGAAAATCTCTTTTGTAACTGACCAAGATCTTTTTGGTTATAGGATCATGTCGTTCGGCCTGAAAAATGCAAGGACAATCTATCAATGACTTGTGAACAAACTCTTCAAAGATCAGATCGGTAGGAATATGAAGGTATACGTGAATGATATGCTAGTCAAAAGCAGAGCTACTGAGCATTATATTACCGACCTAGAAGAAATCTTTTCTACATTACGACACTTTCAGATGAAGCTTAATTCGAATAAATGCGCATTTAGAGTCACCTCTGAAAAATTTCTTGACTTCATGGTATCACAATGTGGGATTGAGGCTAATCCAGAAAAGATTCAATCTCTTCAAGAGATGAAGCCTCCAAGAATGATCAAAGAACTGCAACAGCTTACTGGAAGGATTGCAGTCCTAAATAGATTTCTATTAAGGTTGGTAGAGAAGAGCCTTTCATTTTTCGAAGCTCTTAAGCAGTCGAAGAATTTTCAGTGGTCGGATGAGTGCCAGAAAGGTTTTGATGATCTAAAAAAGTACCTCGATTCTTCTCCTCTTTTAAGTAAACTGCAACCTGGAGAGGTATTATACCTGTATTTGGCCATTTCTTTCTCAACAATCAGTTCGGTTCTCATTCGGCAAGAAGCCAAAGTACAGAAATTGATCTATTATATAAGCCAGGTATTTCACGATGCCGAAATCAAATATACGAAGCTAGAAAAGATTGCATATGCTCTCATAATATTGGTCAAAAAGCTGCATTCATATTTTCAAGCGCACACCAATGCTATTCTCATCAATCGACCAATTAGATCGGTACTCTACCATCTAGACACCTCCGGACGATTAGCTAAGTGGGCCATTGAGTTGGGAGAGTTCAACATCAAGTATTTACCAAGACCATCTATCAAAGCATAGGCATTAGCTGACTTTATCCTGGAGTGTACAATCTTGGAAGAGGAACCGAATACTAAAATAGCTCCTACGATTGAAGAATGTTGGGTCCTCCATGTCGATGGATCTTCAAATATTACAAGAGTGGGAGCAGGGCTGATCTTGACTAGTCCGTAAGGAGTGGTCGTAGAGTACGTTCTACGCTTTAATTTTTTGGCTTTCAATAATAAAGTCAAATATAAAGCACTGATAGCGAGTCTGAGGATGGTAAAGAAAATGGAAGTCCGACATCTCAGGATCCATAGTGACAACTTATCATCGGCTAGGTTGAAGGAGAGTATGAAGCTCAGAAACCAAACATGATCAAATACTTATAGAAGGTTAAAAACTTAACTTCTAGTTTTACCACGGTAAATTTTTAGAAAGTACCGAGGGCAAAAAATGTACGGACCGATCTTCTTTCAAAGCTTGCTAACCTCGATATGATCGACCTAAAAAGAAGCTTATACTTTGAAGTTCTCGAGAAGTCGAACATCGAGGAAGCTCCGATAATGCAAGCAGACCCAAAACCAAGCTGGATAGATCCTATCCTATGCTACTTGCAAGATGGTATTTTGCCAGCTGATCAGGATGAAGCCAACAAGTTAAGACACATTGCTCCATAATACCTCATTTATGAAGAAAAGCTATATAAAAGGTCTTTCACCTTATCTTTGCTCAGATGCCTCCTGTAGGTGGTGTGGTGCTCCCAAGCCTTAGGAGGCCACAGGCGGAGCTAGGATGAGGACTCCAAAAAGGCTAGGATAGGTGCGGTCTTAGGACTAGGATAGGAGTTATCCTAGAGTAGAGGTAGCATGTAACTCTCAACGGGCTTGAGATTTGGATATTGAGGGCCTTAAGGGACTTAGTTGGTGCTTCGGAGATCTAAAATTCAAGATAGAGTAAGGAACTAAAGTTAGAGAATCAAGACTACAGAAAAAAGATTTTCTACAGGTTAGTCAGCTCAGTCCAAAATTGGATTGGCTAAGTCTCAGAGCACAGGCAAAATAGAAAGATTAAGTTTCAAAATTGCAGACATGACATAGAACTAGGCTGGCTCAGTTTCAGACTGAGCCGACCCAGTGAAACTTAGTCGGCTCAGTACTGAGACTGAGCCGACTCAGTGCGCGGGCAGAGTTACATGAGGGTCTATTTTGGGCTAGGGTCTACATTGATCCTAGGTGTCTTAATTTCTGATTTGAGAGATCTTAAGGAGGCTAAATCATGTATGGGTTGGGATTAGATCCAGGGGATGAGAGCATGTGAGACTTTGGCTCGGTGAGTGCTTTCATGTATTGGGTTAGCCTAAGAAAATTTTTTAGATATAATTTATTAGGGTTCTTATGGAAACTCTAAGATATATAAATTAGGATATTATAACTTTTACAAAAGAGAAGAAAATATAATTGAGCTTTTTTTGCTAACTCTCTTCTCTCTTCTCTCTGGTTTCAACATCAAAACCCTAGCTTCTCTTATTTTTCTTAGATCTTCTTTAGTTTGCTGGATTAACATCCAGGTTCATGCAAGAAATCGAATCTACGACTGTGGCTCCGAGCAGCCGTAGGAACAACAATTGGTATCAGAGTGAGATTGAGCGTGAAGAAGGAAGAAGATCAATTTTCAGTAGAGATCCGCAATGAGATTCAGATTTAAAGGCTTTCTTCAGGCTTCGTAAGAAAGAAAGAGATCACAGGGCTGCTGTCTACCATTTCTAGTCAAGATATTTCTCAGATCTATCTATTTGCTGTTATTTGATTCAGATTGATCATAAAAAATAGTAGGTTGAAGGTATGATTAGAGAAGTTTGATGGAAAAAAAAATTTCACGATGTGGACGGTAAGAATGAAGGATCTACTGGTTCAGATGAAGTTGGATTCGATCTTAGAAGATAGACCGGAGGAGATCATAGATAAGGAGTGGGTGTCCTTGGAGAAAAAGGCATATGAGATTTTGTATGGTGTGTTGGAGGAGAGAATACCTAAGGGATTATGGTCGAGGTTGCAGTAGTTGTACATAGAGAAGAACATGTGCAACAAGTTGATGCTGAAGAAGCAACTATATAGCCTTCGGATGTAGGAGGGCGAGGATGTTGCGGGGCATATTTAATGGTTCGATCGAATGAGCATGGACTTGCTCAATATAGGGATGGATTTAGAAGAGGAGGATAAGAGTTTATTATTGCTGTGTTCGCTATCCAGGAGCTTCGATCCGTTAGTGACAACTTTGCTGTATGGTAAGAAGACACTGGTGTATGAGGAGATCGTATTAGTGCTCAGATCCAACGAGCAGCGAAAATGGATGATGAAGAGGAAGGTCTTCCAGAAGAGTCTTGTGGTTTCAGAGAAGCATAGGAAAGAAAAGAAGAAGGGCGAATAGAGGAGCAACAAGAGGTCCAAGAGATGCTTCAAGTGCGAAGAATCAGGGCACTTTAAGCGGGCATGTCCGCTTTGAAAGAAGTGCAAGAGAAGAAAAAGCTCGGATTCCATCAGTACAGTCGCTGAAAGTAAAGATTCGGATGAGCTCTTGATGGTCTCGGAGGAGCCCGCAGGATGCGATGTATCTGAGACAATTTTGGATAGGTCTGCAGAGTGCAGAGGGTTCGAAGGATTAGCGATGGTGTTCGAGGTACAGCGACAGGCCCAGTAGTGCGGTGTTGGATGGTTGGCCTCAGGGGACTCAAAGACAGAGTCGATTTCTGCAGCATCAAGAGGACTTCAGTTCTAGGTGGAGCACCAGACAAAGGTGGCTTCATAGATGGAGAATGTTGTGATACGGATTTAAAGCAGAGGGGTGCAGAGGGAGGACCTATATCCCAGCACCAATGTCGGGGCTGTACAGATCCAGATGGAGAGAATTATGTAGGAAGATAGGTATCGCTCTGAGGGGACAGTGTCAGGTGGAGCATCAGGATATGCGGCAAGTGCCAATAAAGGAATATTGCATGATCTCCAAAAAAGTTCAGGACAAGTGACGCAGCTACCAAACAGAAGCATACCTATAATTTCGAAGGTGGTGCAGAGAAACAAGTCAAGAACTTCAGCGATGGAGGCGGTCATCCCAAAGGCCTCAAAGAAAGCTCAACAGTTGAAGAAGAATGATAGTGGCAAAATGAGCATGAGTGGCTATCAAGACATGCAGGGACAGTAGGATCATGCAGAAGGATGTTGCCAGGTGTGCCAAGGCTTGAACACACCAAGGTGGAGATTGTAGGTGATGTGTTGCTCCTAAGCCTTGGGAGGCCACGGGCGGAGCCAAGGTGAGGACTCCGAAGAGGCTAGGATAGGTGTGGTCCTAGGGCTAGGATGAAAATTATCCTAAGGTGGAGGTGGCATGTAACTCTCCACGGGCTTGAGGTTCGGATATTGAGGGCCTCAAGGGGCTTGATTGATGCTTCAAAAATCTGGGATTCAAGATGGAGCAAGAAATCAAAGCCGAAGAATCAAGACTGTATAAAGAAGATTTTCTATAGGTTAGCCGGCTCAGTCCAAAACTGGGTCGGCTAAGTCTCAAAGCATAAGAAAAATAAAAAGGTTGAGCTTCGAAACTGCAGGCATGGCACAGAACTGGACTGGCTTAATTTTAGACTGAGTCGATCCAGTGGAACTTAGCCGGCTTAGAGCTGAGACTGAGCCGACTCAGTGTGTGGGCAGAGTTACGCGAGAATCTATTTTGGGCTAGGGTCTAGGTTGATCGTAGGGGCCTTAAGGCCTGATTTGAGAGGTCTTAATGAGGCTAATTCATGTATGAGTTGGGATTAGATCCAGGGGACGAGAGCATGTGAGACTTGGGCTCGGTGAGTGCTTTCATGTATTGGGTTAGCCTAAGAAAGTTTTTGAGCTGGGATTTATTAGGATTCATATGGAAACTGTAGGATATATAAACCAGGATATTGTAACTTTTACAAAAGAGAAAAAAATACAATTGAGCTTTTCTTTCTAACTCTCTTCTTTCTTCTCTCTGGTTTCAACACCAAAATCCTAGCTTCTCTCATCTTTCTTAAATCTTCTTCGGTTTGCTAGATTAACATCCAGATTCATGCAAGAGATCGGATCTATGACTGTGGCTTCGAGCAGCCATAGGAACAACACTACCATCCCTTGAAAGTCGATTATGCCCAACAAGAAGTGCACGAAAGAATCAACGGCAATCACCTGAAGGGCAAGGCCCTCGCTCATAAGATATTGAGACAAGGATATTTCTGACCGACCATGCAAAAAGATGCAACCGACCTGGAGAATAGATCTGATCGTTATCAAAGAACCTCCAATATTCAACGCCGACCTTCAACTCCATTGGCTCTGATCACAACCCCTTGGCCTTTTGCCTAATGGAGAATGGATATCCTTGGACCGTTTTCTATTGCCATAGCATAAAAGAAATTTGTGCTCGTCGCAATCGAGTACTTTACAAAATGGGTGAAGGCGGAGGTGTTCGTGACCATTATCGAAGCTAAAGTCTGGGATTTTATCTGAAAGTTAGTTATCTATCGATTTGGTCTGCCGTGAGCTATCATAACTAATGATGGGTGATAGTTCGATAACCTAAGGTTCACGAGATTCTTCAACGACTATGAAATTTCGCACAGACTAACATCAGTAGATCATCCTTATAGTAATAATGAAGCCGAAGTGATGAACAGAATACTGTTGTAGGGTTTAAAAGCTCGCCTCGGCTAGGCAAAGGGATTGTGGGTCGAAGAGTTATATGATATTCTCTGGGCATACCGCACAACCCAACGAGTGCCGACCAGAGAGATGCCCTTCATGCTGGCCTTCGGAACAGAGGCCGTGATACCTTTAGAGATTGGATTACCTACACTCTGAGTAGAAGAATTCGATGAGGATAGCAATTCATTCGGAATGAGGGCAAACTTAGATTTGTGGAAAGAAACTTAGGATCGAGCTAGGATCTGAATTGTCAATTACCAGCAGAGAGTAGCTCGGTATTATAATTCTCGGATTAAAGAAAAGTTGTTCTTGACTGGGCAGCTGGTTCTTCATCAGGTAGAGGTCTCTCATCCCACCAAGCGGTCAAAGCTATCACCAAATCAGAAAGGCCTATTCTGGATGGCCGAAATAGTCAATCGGATGTTTATCGTCTCAATCGACTGGATGGAACTCTAATTCCAAGGACATGGAATGCCAACAACTGTGCGAATACTATCCTTAAATTATAATTTCCATCTTGATTTTTCTTTTGATAATAAATAATAATTTTTTGCAGTCTTGGTCTCCAATTATCATCTGCCAACACATGTTCTTCGACCACGGTCGAGAAGCGGAACGCGTCTCTAGCTATCACTAAAACGTGCTCCTCAGTTATGGTTAAGGAGTGGAACGCATCTCAATAAAAATTGTTAATGCTCACTCCTCGACCATGGCCGAGGAACGAAACACGTATCTAAGAATCATCAGCGCGCGCTCTTCAGTTATGACTGAAGAGCGAAACGCGTCTCAACAAAAATTGCCAACATGCACTCCTCAACCACAACTGAGGAGCGAAACGCATATCTAAGAATTGCTAATGTGTGCTCCTCAATTACGGTTGAAGAGCGGAATGTGTCTCAACAAAAATCACCAATGCGGGGTCCTCGGCCATGATCAAGAAATAGAATGCATATCTAAGAATTGCCAATACGCACTCCTCAGTTATGGCTGAGGAGCGGAATGCATCTCCAAAAATCACCGACATGCAATCCTCGATCATGGCCGAGGAACGAAATGTGTCTCCAAAGATCACTGACGTGAGTCCCACGGATATGACCGAGGAACGGAATGGGTTTCTAACATTCACCATGGTTCCTCGGCTACGACCATGGCTAGGAATCGCAGCATGCCCCCAAGCATTATGATCGTATGTTCCTCGGCAAAAGCTAAGGAAATACGGTAGCATATTTTTTATGGCATTAGCGTCGATGAACTACTCAAGGCCCTGCCCTCTTAGGAGCTCATCCTTATGTTGGGCATTCTAAAAGATCTAAGCCGATCTATATCTCAAAAAAGAAAAATTTAGTAGAGAATATTCATTAAGTCATGATGACCGACCTCAACAACTTGGAAAAGAAAACATTGTATTCATTAAACAAGCATTTACAAGTATTAGTCGACCTCATACAAAAACACCTCAGTAAATGTCGAGGATAAGCAAAGGAGGCTGACATAACAAAAAGCTTGGACATTCTTGAGCAAAGGTTTACGTTAAGCTCCATCCGAAGCTCTAGATTCGCTGACCTCTGCATGCTCGGGTAAGGCGATGATGGCTAGAGGAGGTGGAACTGATGTTACATCCTCGACGACCGGGTCATCATGGGTGGGGCTGAAGAGATCCTCCATTCGGACCTCCCGACCTTCAGCCTTCTCAGCTTCTTCGCCATTTGATTCTAAGAGATCCAAGTTCAAGTCGGGGAAGTTCCTTCGAATCTTCTCCTTCAGATCTTCAACCCCCTGTAGATAAAAAGCGAAGAAAATTCCACCTTTATGTTGTGGAATTCGGCCGACGAACGGAATACCTCGACCGCCTCGACCTTGGCGGCCTCCACCCATGCCTTACCGACTTTCTTCTCTTCTACCAGCCGAGCTTTAGCCTTAGTTCAGACTCCAGTTGCTTTACCTTCTCCTTGAGCGATCTACTCTCATCCTCGACCTTCAGCCTGGATAGCTGGGCGTCGTCTGCCCTTCGAGTGGCCTGGGCGGCTTTCTTCTTGGATTTCTTGGAGAGCCGCCGAACCTCACTAATCACCTTGGCAAAATGGTCCATATGGTGGATGAGCTAAAAAATAAATTGAATGATGAATGAATAAATGACCTAAGATGAAGGTCGGCCGACGATCAATACATACCCGAAGAAGGGAGTCATAGGAGTCCTGGATGTGAAAGACGCCTCCAACCTCCTTGAAGGTTTGAATGTCGGCTGGCAAGATGACTAACTTTAGTAGAGAATGAGTGACCTGATAATCGTCGATGCCCTTCCTTCTATCCTCGGTGTCTGAGATAACCTCCACCGTAGACACATCCGTTAGAGCATCAGGCCCATGGCTGGACGTCCGATTAGAGATCTTTGGTCTGCTTGAGCTTCTTCTTGAAGAGAAGGTGGAAGGTCGGAAGGCAGGCTCCACTAGAGCAACGGATCATAGTGGTGCCACGGCCTTTGCTAGCATCGAGCTTTCTTTCCTCGGGGCATGGGCTGCCCCCGAGGAACCCCTAACCATTGGTTGGGCAAGGATGGCTTTAGGCCAGCCATGTTTGGGGGCGGGCGCCGTGCTGACCTTTCTCTTCTTCACCGCCCAACGAATGGCTTTCAGATCAGTAGGGTTCACCATTGGTTGGGCAAGGATGGCTTCAGGCTGGCCATGTTTGAGGGCGGGCTGAAGAAAAATTCTAATTTTTCGGACCAAGTTCTTCCAATCTGATCAGATCAAGAGATATATTTCAAAATTTTTTTCTTTGATCTAGATCAGATCTAAGATATTTCAGATCTGATTATTATTATTTTAAAAATTAAAATAAAATTAGATAAATTAAATTAGATTTAATTTATCTTAAAGTGGGTAATCCTATTATCCGTTGATGATCCTATAAGCAGTGAAAGATTCTGGATCAAGCCACGTAAGTGCCTGATCTCTATCGGTATCCACTCAAACTGGATCTGGAGATCCTCTTCTTCTCTATCACATCTCTAAAAATTAGATCTGGATCTGATCTGAATGATCTTCAAAACTCCTTTTGAAGATCAGCAGTCGTCCTTTGCAGTAGCGCAGACTTCTAGCTTTCACTTACCTTTCTCTTGTCTAGATTGCACCAACCAAGATCCAAAACTCTTTTGGACGTGGAGAGGGGAGGGAGAAGATGCTTTGGCGTGGAGGAGGAGAGGAGAAAAGGCCTTGGAGCGTGGAGATCTCAATTAATTCAGATTCCTCTTTAAGTTGGGCATAGGGTCTTATTTATAGACTAACTGTGATCCAACTCCTCTTCTTCCTAATCAATCATAACTCTTTGTGAAATCAGATCTAAATCTGATTGATGAAATAGAATTCCCTGGATTCCTCCTTAGAGGGTGCCTAAGAACAGTCAAAGTTAGTTCTTAGGAGAACTCTAATTGAAATCCAAAAAGAAGATGGAGTCCTTGTCCAATAGAAACTCCTGGGCGCCTCCAACTTGGGCACACGCCAAGGGTGGTGTGCGCCCTCTTCCTTGCCAGGTTCTGGCAGGGGGACAGGCCCCCACCAGCCCCTTGGCGTGTGCCCTCTTCCTTGCCAGGTTCTGACAGGGGGACAGTCCCCCACCAGCTCTCCAATAGGTGCGTGACACGTGGATAGAAGTCAAAGTGTCAATGGTTAATATTTGACCAGTCAAAGATAGACTTTTGATCAAAGTCAAAGAACGAGAAATGACAGGTGACCAAAAATGGCAGGTAATGTCTTACAAAATAAGACAATCTTTTTTGACTTGGACAACCTCCAGTCAGACCATATGAAAGCCTCTGATTGAGCACAAACTTCTTTGGCTCAGTCAGGATAACTTATTTATGATAGTAAAAGAAGAACGTTAGGTTCAATCGAGTGCTAGCATGATTTTTTTGAACCTAATTAAATCTCATTCAGATCAATTGAACTAGATCAGTTCAATTGATGATCACCAGATTCAAAACCTTATTTGTGTGACCTAGTTAGGTTCAGTTCTATATGGTAATGGGATATGTCATGATCTCTATCATCGACATCATCGAAACTTCTTTCGATGGATCAGAACTCTTCTGATTCGAACAGCTAGAATGATCGATCATCTAAATCATTCTAATTGCTTCCAAAATCCACCAGTGACACCTAGCAGTATATGGTGGCAACCCATCAGAGCTTGAATGCGAACCTCTTGGTGCAGCTACCTGTGTGATTAAGTTCTTCTATCTTGAGCTTCGATCAGATTAGGGATTAAGGTGAACTCGTCAAATCCTAGTCTCTATCATATGATGTAATCATTCGAATTTAAGTCCAATGTGAAAATCTAAATAGAAACTCTTTCTATTATTTTCACTCTGCCATGGCCATGGACTTCTGAACTTGATTCTCATGATCATCATAGGGCTGCTCCTCTACCACCGAGGTAGATAGATTCCATCTTGATGCTATCCAGTTCCTACAATGAACATGCTATAGCCAACATACACCTCAGAATTTCATATGGCTAGGAGATCGAGTAATGGTGTAGTCAAACTATAACACCCTCAAGATGAACTATCGATGCACCTCAGGTCAAAGAATCAAACACACCACTGCAGCATTGAGTCAGTCATCGATGAGAAGGTAGACTTCCTAATGACTACTCGAGGTGGTCATGCTCAGTGCCCTCGTTCTCTAACGAGTATCTATACTCTCGCTCCGGTGTCTCCACACCGTAGACTTAAGACTCATCTACTAAAAAAAAATGATTGTACACCAACCTTCTGGATCAATCACCATCCTCGTGATGATCCTATGGTCGGAAGCATTTTATGAGTTAATAATGATTATTCATGTCTTAAATTTTTAACTCTTGAAAATATGAGTTATCATTACCATTAACTCAAAGGATGTATCACAGACACTAAATACACATATGTGATAGAAAATAATCTCTTTTATTGATTATAGTCAAAATTATAATTTTGCTCCTAGAAGTGTATTACAAGTGTCAGCCAATTCTGGCTTCTAGGGCACATATATCTAACACGGGTGCCGTGCTAGCCTTTCTCTTCTTCACCGTCCAACAAATGGCTTTCAGATCAGCAGGGTTGATCGCTACATTAAAAAGAAAAAGATCAATAAGAGTTAACGATAATGGTAAGAAGGATCAGCTAAGTGAGATGGTGCAAAAGGAAATCACTTACTCTTTTGATCGTTTGGGATCAGTCCGATCTTGAATAAGTTCTTCTCAGTAAAGAGTTTGGACAATGGAGTGGGGGCAAAACCAAAGATTCGATCTAGGATCTCCTTCTCGGCATCGGACAACATCGGAGACCTGACAATCGACCTATGAGGTCGACCCCATGATGTGTTGAAACCCTAAGGTTGCTTGATCGAAATAAAGAAAAAGCACTCCTTCCAATTATGAACCGAGGAAGGAGCACTTCGAAAAAGACAACATCATTTTCAAGGAGAGACGTACCACCAACCAATCTCTATAGGGTGCTCCTTTAGTGTGAAACAAGCTCGGAGAAGACGGAAGGTAGGCTCGACCCCGAGGAGGAGACAATGTATAAAAAAGCCTAAAATTGACTGCCAGGAGTTTGGTGCCAAGTTATAAAAATCAATTCTATACAAATTTAAAAACTCAACGACTAAGAAGTGGAAGGATAACCTGAGATCGGCCTTCAGGATTCCTCATAAATCCCAACCCAACTAAGACGAGGAAGAGCTATATGCTCCCCGGGACCCGTGACCTCTAATCTAAAGTCATCGAGAATTTGGTACTTCAACCTTATAAACTCCAAGTCCTCCGAGGAGAGGACGAAATTCATCCTAAAAGGATCATAGTCCGAGATTTCGTGTTCTTCGGACCTATCCGAAGAACCAACTATCCCAAACCCATGATCTCCACCTGAATGGTCATCCGAACTCCAAGAAGATCGGGATAGATTCGACTGACTCGTGAGTGCGGAAGAAACTAACCTAAAGAAGTAAGAAGACCAAGCAACAAGGGGGGAGGACGAGGTTGATGATAGCTCGACTTCGTTCGAATTATTCCCTCACACGTGCAAAGTGCCGGAGTTCATCCTTCAAACAACAGCAATAGTAAAAAACTAGGATGATGCTGACCCATATTTATAGGAGGCTTGGAAGGCTCCGATCTACCATCGATTCACCAATCTTTTTGGATCTTTGCCAATTGTCAAACATTGATTGGTCAGGATGGATGGACCCGGATCAAGCTAATAAATGACCAAATTTGATGGTTGTTGGACTTTTATCAGTCTCATCAAGATGTCGAAATCTGACATGTGGCAATATGATCTCGCTCAGGAGATCGGCCTCAGCTTTGGAAGGATACTCACATCGATCGATCAATAATAGCTCGGCCTCATGAGTGGGGGGCAACTATTATGAAATGGGCATAACTCAGCCTAGGCATAATATACATCAGCTACTGACCTACTCCGATAGGTCATCCACACGAGATCGATTACTATAGAGAAGCTATTCGTTCACTTGCGATTCGCTATAGGTCGGCCTTGGCCGAGCAATTTTCAAGAACGTCTTGTCGTAGGTCGGCTAATGTCGATCTACTGAAGTTCACCCCTAGGCAAGCTATTTTTTAAGACATGTTGAAGGTTTGCTATAGCTCATCCTCGATGTGATATACATCGGACATCGACCTATTGTAATAAGTCACCTGAGCATGACTGGTCTCCGCTGCAGGCTACCTGTTCGTCGAAGATTCACCAAAGAACATTCAAGCGAGTAGTCTCCAAGATCGGTTTATAGTTGGTCGGCCATTTCTGATCAATCATAGGTCATCTTGGGTCGATCTATTTCATAAAAAGGTTTACTCCGAATTTACTGTAGGAAAGCTTTCCACGATCGAGCCCACCCATAGATCGTCTTATGCCGACCTATATAGGTCATACTCGACCGATGAATTTTCAAAAACAGCTAGTTGTAGGTTGGCTACTACCGAGCTACTATAGTTTATTTTTGGATGAGCTATTTTCTAGGATGCTTGTCCTGAATTCCAAAAAAGCTATATACATAACCGACCTATTGGAGATCATCTGTTACCGAGCTATCTTTTTTTCCTCCGATCCAAATCGAGAAAGTCCGGATAAAGGAGGAATCCGGCGATGATCCAACTTATCAAAAAAGAAAAAAAATCTTCTGAATCAATCTGGAGCGATAAATTCGAAAGGTCATTAGAATTCAAAACGAATATGACTCTAATCCCTCTCCTATAAATAAAGAAACTTTGGGATCGTTCATGTGCGCATTCAATTCAACGCTTTCTTCTTTCTTTGTTCTCCAGTCTTCTAACTTGAGTGTCAGAGGGTCTTCACTAGAGAAATCTCCGATGAGGACTTCTGTGCAGGGGATCGAGCGAAGCTCCAATGATAGTTCTTCCTTGACTACAAATACCTCGACGCCCGACCTAAGGCCGGGAGATCGGGAGCAACAATATTCATGAAATTATAGGCATGTTTGGTTACCATGTGATGATTACAATTTCTAATGGAGATAAATAGCTGGACCATAATAGATCTCAAAGCGTAATCCAAAAGTGAGGAACGATATTTATAGTATTATGGGCCTTTTTTATTATCATATGATAATAATATGATAATAATTTCTAATTGAGATGGATGGCTAGATCACATTGTGGCTAATTGGAATCAATCTTTTCCAATGCAATAGGGATTAGGCAGCTCTAGCTGCATAGCCCAAAGTTTCTTTTCTTACCTTTTGATTTAGTATTGAGTAAGCGGCTATCTAATTACTCAGCCCAAAACTTCTTCTACATTATACGCCCTCCTTTAGGAGGAAGACCCTCTTGCTTTTGGAAATGTGCCATCTAACATGCATGGAACATATTTATTTTCAAAAAAATTATTTTATTAATTTATTTATATCTATGATATTAAAATAATTTTAAAATAAAAATATATTATATATATAATATAAATTATAAATTATTTTATTTTTTAAATTTAAAATCTTATTTATATATATATATATATATATATATATTAAATATATTAGATGTATTAGATTAGATTTGAATACATACAATAAATTTGGTCAGTTAATGATGTCAACCAATTGTGCTAGTGAAATCACTGGATGTTGAATCTAGTGACTGGGAAACACCGAACCCAGCAACCATCCAGGCCCACGGCCCACCATGACCTGATTCCGCATTCCAATCCAAGTGTCTCAAATGCATGCACCAAGCACCACCTCTCTATCCGTATCCCAACACCCGATCCTCCATCCCTCCTCCAGCTGCTTCATTACTTCCCGAAGTCTCAAACTGCAACTCCCGTCTCCTCCCCCACGATTCTTGCAAACGTCGGCAAACGGAATGGCATGTCCGTCGCCTATGGCAGCGGTGCTAAAGGCGGTGAGCCTAACCCGCGTCCGGTACCGTCGGGCCGACTTGCTGGGTCACTTCCTGGTTGATCTCTCGTCGCCGAATCATCCACGATGACCGCCGCCAGCGACGATGTCCTCCCCCAAAATCTCGACAGTGGGAGCGACCTAGGCGATGGCGAGTTCGTGAACCCTGCCCCCGCGTACACATTTGCTGCCTTCCTTAGCCTGACCTCCTTTGGGATCATGTCCGGCGCCAACCTCCCCACCCTGAACGCCACCAGATCCCATCCTCCACCGCTACCGGCGGCCGCCGTGTGGCCCTCCACTGCCTCGTCTGCTCTAGCACCATCACCACCTCAACCTCCTCGGCCCTCTGCTGCTCACACTGCCATAACGCACAAAAATTACACCGATCTCCGTGTTCTCCTTCAGGCCCTGGCACCACCACCACCGCCGGCTCAAGCACCGGCACCGGCACCGGCACCGCCTCCTCCTCCTTGGCTCTCTACCGCTCACATTTTGGCATGCCTCTTTTTTTTTTTTTTCTTTTTTTTTTTTTTGCTTTAAAATAATAAAAATTAACGGAATATGTTGGTGTTGTTGTTGGAGTGGGTGGTACTAATAGCTATAGAGTGTGGAGGGGGGGAGATAGGAAGATGTGAGGCAGCAGGAGGGGTGGACCATGTTGTTGGAGGTGATCAAGGCTGGGATGCTGCCTCCTATGTGGCTGCCTGGTCCACTGATAGGGTCTTCAGGGTTGAAGACAACGTCTGTGAGATGGTGACGGCAACTACTCCGTCGGGCCCGACTGTTAGTTCTGTGTGTTCTGCAGCCTCCGCATCATGTCATCATGTCATGGAGGGCTCGGAGGAGCAATTGCAATAGGAAAAGGTGAGTGACCCTCTCTCCATCGAGGAGAAGTGCAGACGCAAGACCGAAGGTTTTTTTTTTTTTTTAATTACTCCACGTGGCTCTCTTCTTTCTCTTAAAACTTAAAGCGTCGAACGGAGGCGTCTCTACCGAAATGCGCGATCGGAACGTAAGAAGGTAGGAGAGACGGAGGAGGAACCACGTGTCAAACGAAGGCATCTCATTGAGACCTTCTAAACTCATTTTAATACCAGTTAAACCTCTATTTTTGATACACATGTCAGGTTAAGAGAATCCAAATCATAGTTTTTTTTTTAAAAAAAATTATTTGGAGCCCACCAACCAGCTTTGTCTACAAAGACAATGACCTAATAGGTTAGACGCCCCATATATTGTTATCTATTAGATAACTCATTTCGATTAGCATAATGAAATATATTACCTCCTCAAATATTCCTCCCGGATTTCCTCTGATTTCCACATAATTATTTTGTAGTTTTCTACGAAAATAAAGCCAATTTGCACCACCAAAGAAAAAGCTTCGAAAGAATGCAATGGAATCAGCTGATAGTGGCCGGAGGCGAGGTAAAGGTATGGAAGACATAGGATGCGGTATTATTTGAGATTTAAGCCGAAAAAAAGCTTAGATTAAACTTGGATTTGGAAGGGGCTAAGCAGTGATAATGGAGATGATGGTGGATATCTTTGTATCCTCACAAAAATACTATCTAAAAAAAATTAAAAATATATTTTATTATCAACTTTTTTTATTTATTTATTTATTTATTTTTTCTTTTTTTTCCACCGACACCCCACTTCCCACTTTCTTTTTTTTTCTTATTTTGCTCCGACACCCACCCCACTCCCCATACCATAGCCTCTTCCAGCGGCTTCTCCTCCAAACCCCCCCATCTGCTTCCAAACCATCCTCCCTTCCAACCGAAAACCCTCCCCCTCCTCTTAATCTCTCTTCTGTTTGTCTCTCCCCCTGTTAAATCTTCTCGCCGCTAAAATCCTCTCACACTCTCCAGGAAATCCCCACTCCTCCACTCCCACCCGACAGCCTCTTATCTCCGCCGCTTTTCTCTCCAATCCTCACCTTCAACGCATCTCTCCACCGCCGCCCCCTCCACCCATCTCTCTCCCAACCACCATCCCTCTCTCTTCCGCTCGAATCCTCCGACCACTCAAATCCTAATACCCTCCCCTCCACCGCCAATCCACCGGCCATCTCCACCGCTTCCCCATCCCAACCCTCATCTTTGATGCTTTACTCCACGCTAAATCTGCACGCGATGCTCGCCACCAGTTGGTTTCTGCCCTAGGGCTTGATCCCATGGATGCCCACCACCGATTTCAAAGTCGACGATTGGAAGGGCAGTGGCTACGCGAAGGTGAGGAGGGTGCGAAGCTTGCGCTTGGAGAGGAAGGAGTTGGTCTTGTCATGAGGAGAGCGGATGAAGAGGTCGAGGTGGGTGCCCCAGCGGAAGCGGCCGTCGAGGATGGCATTGCATAGAATGAGGAGGGATTCGAGGGCGAGATGGGAGACGGACGACTTGGGAAGGTAGGAGCCCATCTCGTCCGCGTACACCTTCTGGTATGCGAGCACTCAGAGCTCGAGGTGGCGGAGGTGGGGGCAGAGGTAGGAGGCGGTGGTGGAGGGGTCGCAAAAGCTATCGATCCAGAGGGAGGCACAAAGGGAGATGGGGTCCTCATGAAGGAGGGTGGATGGTTCATCGAGGTCGAGGGGGAGGTGATGGGGAGGGCGAGGGGAGAACGAATGGGGATGAGGTAGAGAAGAAAGAGAAAAGATAGGATGGTGGAGAAGAAGATGAAGCGACTGCGTAGGTGGAGAGAAGGCGGTGGCGGAGGTGGAGAGGAGGCAACGGTGGATGTGGAGGAGGAGGTGAAGATGCATCGCGTGACTGGTACTATCCCTTGCCCTATTCCTTCCTGCTTTCCGTAGGTTCGAGCACCTTCCCACACCCAGCTCCCTTTTTTTTCTCTTCCATTCTCAACCATCTATTCACCTTCTCCCTACCGCTATTTTGGATCCACAGTTGGACCATCCAGAAACCACAGGTGCTTTCTCATTTTATCTTGATTTGACCCTCATCGGATCGCACCTTCACCGCCAGCCAAACCTTTCTTCCTCTCAAACCCTAGCCACCGGTTACCCCCCATCCCAGCCCCACCATCCAAAAATAAATAAATAACCTAGCTAACATGTTCCAAATTGGTGGTCCAATTCAAGCCCACCATTTTAGGCCCAATCATAAGCCTCAACTTAAATTTGGTCTAATGCACGACCCAGTCCATTTCTTACTTAACCCGGATTATTGGGCCTCAACCCATCCATCCCAACCTCAGACCAGTTAAAGTGGGCCATCCCACTCTCGGGCCCAATCCAGGTTTAGCCCAGAATCTAATCCAAACACTGGACCTGATATCAGCCCATGAACAAAACGTCCACTGCACATAACCGACCCTTCTGGATTCGGATCTGGTCCTTTTCTTGACCAATTAAACCATTAACAAACTTTCTTTTTTTTTGGGTTCACCCTACTACCACTCTACAACAAATTTTTTTTTTCCTTTCTCTCAGCCGGGCTGTGAGGAAGGCTGCCACTACACGGCAGTAACCCTCTGTCCATACCTTTCTCCATTCACAACAAGGCTATGGATCCCAATAGCAACTGTGATCTTTTTTTTTTTCGTGTTTCCTTTACATCAGGATATTGAGCAAGACTGCTACAATGTGGCAACAAGCCTCTATCTCTTTTCTCCCTCATGTGATATTTTAAATGAAAAAGTGGAAGGCTGTCAAAATGCAAGCAGCAACCCTTCTGCATCTTTCATAAGAAATAGAACTCTGTTTCTTAATAAGGAGTACAAAACTGATGCTATAATGGAAAAGCTTCTGAGTAAACTGATGAGGGAACCAAAAAAAACTCATCTTCTATAGCTCGCTTTTCTCGATTCAGTTTTTTTGATCCTTCTGATCCTCAGCAAGCCTGCCCAAAAAAATATAAAAAAAAACCAATCAAATCCCCACCTTCTCTATCCAGCCGTCTTCGATGTTTATCTTTTATAGCTCGCTTTTCTCGATTCAGTTTTTTTGATCCTTCTGATCCTCAGTAAGCCTATCCAAAAAAATAAAAGAAAAATCAATCAAATCCCCACCTTCTCTATTCAGCCGTCTTCGATGTTTTGAATTAACTTCTGAACCTTTCCACACACACACACACACATATATATATATATAGCCTTTAACAGAAAAATGAGCGATATGACAATCCATGCTTGTCTTCGATGTCATCTTATTTGTTTGCCCAAAAAACTTCTTCCTCTAATTAAAGCCTCTGTGATTTTTTTTTTAACTCGATATATCCTAATCAAAAGCTAAGGCATGCCGATGCTATGTCTCTTCAAAATTCATGCACCCTTCTTCTTTTTTTCTCTCTATGATAGGTCAGTTATGAATTTGGCTTGAGCGTATATTCGAAAGAAAAGATGAAAAACCTGTTCTCTCTCTCTCTCTCTCAATGATGTCTTCTTCCGTAAGACTTCTGTTTGACCTCGTCATCTTTTTTTCTCCCTTTCTCCTTCATAAAATTCTCTATCAAGGTCAACACATATAACACGGGCTCTGAAGCTAAGGCACTGATGCATGTCTCCTCTAAAAAGTAACACATGGCATATTGAAGAAGCTCTGGACTCTTCTTTTATATATTATATATAGATATATTAGATCTCTATCTATTAGATAGGATGCGACAACGCTAAGACAAGCTCCCGTTTACAAATTTTCTATGAAGATAATCTGGTGAAAAAAAAAACTCCACTCTCATCGACTGCTTTCTCGTAAGCTTGCACATGAAAAGCATGAGGTCTATCAAGAGCTGAAACAATGTCAGAACCGACCCGAACATTGTGTCAGCGGCGGGTAGCGCACGCAACCTCTGCTGGAATCTCCGATCGCAAACCATCCTACCGCCCACATGGCGAGTGGTGGCGTCTGGACCGACGATGGGGGACAGCCACTCGTGGCCGCACTAAACAACCTTAACCCACAATAACGGTAATCATTACTGCCACGCGTCCGCCCACCATCCATTTCCCTCTCATCCCTTCGGTCACGCACCGCGTTGCTTGGAAAAATCAGAAGTGGACTTGTGAAGGAGGCATGATGGACCACGGCTACACGGTCCACCAGATATGGAAAAATAATTCCTAAAATTAGTAAGAATTGCTATAGTAGCAAGAAAATCCTGTGCCATTCAAGGTTCCATTCCCAGCTGCTTGATGCACAAGTATTATTTTTCTTTTTTGGAATGTTATGTACCGTCCAAAGTAGAGATAAAAGTTGTTATTTGCACAGCAGGCATGGCGCTGCCTTCCAATAGACGTTTGGGGAACAAAATAATAAGGAAAATATTATTCTGATGAACATGATGGACAATAGAAAGAAAGATGTTCTAAAAAAAATAAAAATTTTAGGATCCTCCGTGGCTGGAGTAGAATTTGAGAGATCCAATCTCTCAATCACAACTCTCCACGAGAACGGACATGTGTTGCCTGGCGACGGGGGTTAAAAATGTTGCATATATGCGAACATATTATTCTAGGTATTATATAGAGTCCTCTCAACCATTGATGCCACGCAATACAAGGGGTTGCAATCGGAAGACTAAAGCAGAAAGGTTTCGAATTTAATAATATTTTGTAAAGAGTGCAACTACCAATCACCAACCGCTCAATTCATGATGTGACATTCGGGACCGGGCCCAAACATGGTGTACCCAAGGATTTACACAGATATGCAAATTAAAAAAAAAAAAAAAAACTATTTTGACGAGATAAACGTTGAAATATCAAATAACTGTTATTTTCTGTTACATTAGATATTAAATAAATTAAAAAAATATTATTACATGAACATGGATCGGGTGCGAGGAATTGCTGCTATAAAAATATTTATTATTTTGATCTTTTATTTTGCTAGAAGAGAAATTTTTTTTTTTTTTTGATAATTATAAAAGGAACATTTGACTTGTGCAAACAAGTGGTTGACTTTCCACCGGACTAATTAAATTAGTCTTATATCCCCTTCGGCTCGTTAAATCGATAGTCATTAAAAAATTCCAAGTTAGACATGAATAGCAAGGAAACTCGCGAATGCGATGCGCTTCCTTATATCAGCTATACGTACCTTCCTATTCTACACGCTGTCCGTCTCTAGATCCGACGGTCTAAGAGTTCATCGATAAAAAGATTAGAGTTTATATATCAACAAATGCTGAGGTAAACACGTGCTCTTTTGTCCGAACGCAAAATTACAAATAGAAATTATAAAAGGCGCCGCCCGCATTGTCTTGGAAGCCAAGCAAACATCGAGCACGACCAAACAAAACTCACTTGCGGAAGCGCGTATAGAAACTTGGGTGCGGGCAGGCCTCTCTATCTGCATTCTGACTCTTGGAGGTCTCCAAAGCGTACCAACCTATAGCGAGTTGGAGAAATTACGGGCCAATTCAATGGTGGCCAGTCCAACTAGAAACGAACAGTCATAAAGATACGGAAAAAATAAGAAACAAAAGAAAAATCATGACAATATAGATATATTGTGCCTGTTAATATATGGTGGGACCGATCCATCACTTCAATGGTGGGGCTTGTACAATTAAAAATTTTTGAGCAAATAGAGCTTTCTTAGGTGTACAAGCGTGAATGTCCCATTTCTCGGTCCCAAAATAATGGTCCACATCATTAAAAAATATTTAACATGGATGCATACTCATAAATTAGGTCGGAGTAACCGGTCCTGAAATGAACGCTAAACCGGATTTTTATACAGAATCATAAAAGATTTTATTGTCCATTTCATCCAATGTCATTTGCAAAAGGCCCGGTCCATGTGGAAAAAAACGAAACATACCCCAACCGTTTCTAAGAAAGAAACAACCCACAATACACGACCTCGTGGGCTCAGCTGTAATTAATCATCATTTAGTTAACTATAAATTTACCGTAGTTAAAAGTTAATTAAAAAAAGGGCAACTCAATCTTCAGTACAGAGCATAGCAATTTCGAGCCAACCCTACCCCGTCACGCCAAACCACGGTATTCTATTTGAACGGCTTATATTTTCCCACGTAAACAGCATGTACGGCGGATCTTTTACGCACGCACGGATTTCTTCTGCGGATACAATAATTAAGGTGGGAGTAAAATGGGCAGGACGGGAACCGACGTCCGCCAAATCCGGAATTAAATAAATCCGCACCGTTTTGGTAACCGCCAAGGAGACCTGGCGCATGAACATCATGTCATGTCATGTGTTCCATGCACCCATGCCAGCTCCAGACCCGCTACCTCTATAAATTGTTCCATGCATCTTCTTCCATTCAATTTGACCGAGACGGGGAAAAGGAGGAAAAAAAAAAAAAAAAAAAAGAAGCGCTAAAGGATAAGGCGGAAGAAGAACGGAGGAGAAGCCGAAGTGGTCGGTATGTACGCTTTCTGCTCGCTAAATAGTATTTGGTGTTATATTTTATTCTAAGATATTTAAAACTTTTTGCATTCATTGGTCCCGTGGTGTAGAGAGCAGCGGCAGAGGGCCATTTCGCGAAGGGAACAAAGGGATAGATCTGTCATATATTGACGGGGAGAAATCAGAGCCATAGACTTGTAATCCATCTAAGCCGCTACCTCATCTTTTCTGCTGTTGCATCGATCGTTCGGTATATAACTTTGTTTTCTAACCCATCTCATCCTCTTTTTAGGAAAGGAGACTCGGGAGAGAGAGGGGGAAGCTAGGGGAGAGAGCAGAGGAGTCGAGGAAGAGCGGAAGAGAGAGGGAGAGGAGAGTGGATATATGTCGGCTGCTGGTGCCTGGTATGTGCTGTCTCTGCTTACTGGCGAAGACGAAGGCCGAGTGCTGAAGAGACTCCCTCCCTCTGTTTCTGCTGGTGGCCATTTCTTCCCGTCCTTCTCGGCTCCCTCTTGTTCTCGTATTCCTATTCAGGAGGGCTCGAAAACGGATTCGATGTGTTTGAAATCTTCTTGGTACGGAAATAGAATGATTCCCCCCCCCCCCCCAGCTTCTGGTATTTAAGTTAATAGATTATTATTAGCGAAATGATTTTTTTTTTTCCTGATTTGGGATTTGCAGGTCTGGATTCAGAGTGAAATACTTTGGATTTATGTATTTCTTCCTCTTTCTGTTCTTAAGAGGAGCCCTCACTTGACAGAGTCTACTTTTTGAAGAACTTACAAAACCTTTTTTCGTTCCTTTTTTTTTTTTTTTTTTTCTAGTTTTGGTTTGTTAAGCAATAGAGAAAGAGGAGAGAATAGATGCCGGGTCCTCAGAGGCAAGCCGTTATGGAAGATAAGATGATGATGCGAGCTAGTCGGAAGAGGAATCCGAAAGATTTGGTCTTCCGAAAATCTAAATTTCTCCGATCGAAACCAGTGAGAAGAAAAATTCGCGTGGTGTTCACTGATCCCGATGCTACAGACTCCTCCTCCAGCGAAGAAGATGGAGAGATGATGACGATGGGATTCGCACCGAAGAAGAAAACGAAGCGAATAATACATGATATCGTCATCACCTCCTTTCCCTCCCCTGTTTCTAAAATCCCCATAACCCCCAAAAGCCCCAAGACTAGAACCCTCAACTCCATCAACTCTTCTTGCACTCCGACTCGCAGATATAAGGGAGTGAGACAGCGACGGTGGGGGAAATGGGCAGCGGAGATTAGAGATCCCATCAGAGGTGTCAGGTTGTGGCTTGGCACTTACGACACCGCCGAGGAGGCGTCCGACGCCTACCAGGCCGCCTCGAGGCGTCTCCAGGAGGAGAAGCAGCGGCTCCTTCGTCCCTCAGCCTCCTCCACCTCCCCCGTCTCGGAGAATTCCGAGGCCCCCCTTTCCGCCCCCTCCCCTTCCTCCGTTCTCGATGTCGCCGTCTCCGGGAATAATTTGGCGACCGTGAAGAATTCTCCGAGGGTGGTCGAAGAGGTAGCGCCGCACACCGATGACTCTTCGGTGGCAAAAGAGGCCGTGGTGGAGGAGAAGCCGATCTGCGAGCTTTTTGATGAGCAGCAGCTTGAGATTCCGGACCTGGGCTTCGGGCTTGATTCCGATGCTTTCCTTGTGGGCGAACTCGGCGAGGACTTGCTGGGACTCGACAACCTTCCATTGTGGGCGCAGCCGTTGGATGGAGGAGATTTCTCCTTCTTGGATCCATAGTTTTTCTAGGTAAAAAAAATTTTGCACTTACTCGTATTTCACAAAATTTTCATCCCTCCGCAGTTTGATAGTACATGTTGTCGAA
Source organism: Cocos nucifera (assembly GCA_006176705.1). NCBI lineage: Eukaryota > Viridiplantae > Streptophyta > Magnoliopsida > Arecales > Arecaceae > Cocos > Cocos nucifera. Next base: position 113,577 of record QRFJ01002197.1, on the reverse strand, counting down.
CCGGTTGCTGATAGTGGGTTCTGTAGGTTTTTCCTTAAGAAAATAAATTATGCGATGTTGTGTGTATTGGCTGTATGAGAATTTGTTAGGGAGAGGTTTTCTTTGGGTTTTCCTTGAGCTTTGGGAGCCGTCCAAGGGAGTTTTGTGTGATCTCTCACTTAATCGTGTTATTTATCATTTATGATCTCTGTTAGTTCTATTTAATCATGAATGTTTTGTTTTGTTTTGTTTTTTTGGTGGGATGTGTCCTTCCTTGCCGGCTCTGATTTTAGTTCAGCGGTTGGCTAGCCATCCCTGTTTTTTTATCAGCTTTGCTCCTCTCGACTTCTTGAATTTATGAGCTTGTAATGTCGTCGTTGTACAAGATTTCTCTATACAAACACAATAGGAGATCTGGTATGTAATGTTCTGGTCCGTGAGGTACGCACGCATCGTGTGAAAACTGAGGATTCCGGCTGATATGGCCCGAATAAGTTATAACTTAAGTTGCGCCTCTTTTGGACAATCCGAAGAAAAAAGAAAAAAAAGCTTAGGGGCTCTTTTTAGCTCGTACTAGGCCCCCTAGAAGGCTTTGAATGCCGTTTTTGAACCATCCTTTTCACTCGGTTCGTGCGGGTCGCTCCATCATCCCGGTGCCATGTGGTGGGCGTGAGTTCCTTTTTGAGGAACTAAAATGCCTCGTACACACAAAAATCTAACACGTCTGCGTGAGATTTACAATTCGACATGAACAATGAAGAAGCGCAGGGTAACGAATCAGACAGACCAAACTAGAAAAATAGCCAACTCACGTTTTCCTGCTTCACTAGCTCTGCCAACCAGTGTTCTAAAGGCAAGCATTTAATACTCGTTCAAAATAGCAAAACACCTGAGCTAAGATGATATTAAAAATAAAATTTTTATTTTTATAAAAATAATTATATCTATCATATTCTCCGTAATAATTTTTATCTTTAATATCTATCTAAAGATTTTACTGTTTCCAAAGAGCACTCGTTAGTAAAACCCATTAAAGAAAACATCCTTAATTTTCATATTATTTATTTTTAATTTACGTTTTATTGCAAGAAGATTCTACCCTGACAGATTTCCATCTTCCCGAATGGAGACTACAAATCACACAAAACACTAAGGTTTTGAGCACTCATACTCTTGGGATAAAGACAGGAAAAAGACAAAATCGAAAGCTCAGCTCAATGATGTTAAATGTTAGCATATGCAAAATTTTCATTTACAATTGCAACCAACATGGCTAAATAAAAAGAATACATAAATGAATCAAGGTACAATGGACGACGATTGAAACGAGGCTCCTAGTACAGCTACAGCGGGAGGGTCAATGCCAACAAGGTCATTCTAGATTTCGAAAATCCACAGGCAGCCTAGCCTTCCCTCTCACGTCTCGGCGAAAAATTATTTCTAACAAGAGGATGACCATTAAATTTCACTAGAAAAAAGTTTTTGCTATAATACATCATCATTGGGACATCTCGATCCTTTCTCCAGCAGTGCCCTAGCCACCAACCATCTCAGCTGTTGCTCTCCCAAGGAGGTGAATGCAAGCCCAAGCCCAAGATTAGAGGCGTTGATCGAGTTCTTCTGAACACCCCCCCCCCCCCCCCCATTTGTTCGTTACCTCCTGCAACAGCACGGCCGTACTTGCTGGCCACCGGCCTTGGCATATCCCATCCGAAGGATGTCTTTGCAGCAGGGCAAGGCCATTTACAAGTTTTTTCCGTGAATGTGTCAGTCAGGAATGGAGAATCATGCGTATCATGTAAGGGTTGCACCATGAACAGATGAGCTTGTGTCTGATGCGTGCAATGCTGTGGGCGTAAACGATCTTGGGGCCTGCTGTGGTTCATTGACAAGACCTACCGCTTTGAGTGTTTGCCTGCACTCAAAGCAATCAATGAGAATATTACATAAGCATCTATTAATGATTTAGGTAAAACAGATCAGAAAAACACATCATGTGAATGTTCAGAATTTTTTCCAAGCCGAGATTGAGCTGTTCAGATCATGTGTCACCCCTAGTAACAGGTGAATGTTCAACCACGTGCCAATTTAGTAGGATTGACCCATTGGCTCATGATGATACAAGTAAAAAATAAGTATATACATAAAATAGTAAAAATATTGAAAATGTATTAGACAATAATAATATAATTATTTACACTGGATGATCTACTTAAATTCATGAAGGACCATATTCTTCAAAACAAACTTTTAAAATAGAGAAGTATGTCACAAAATATGATAGCTCTGCATCTTTGTGGTCTTCTCCACAGAAGATAACCAAACACACATACAAAACCAAAAAAGAAACAAAAAGATATACTTCCTTTTTGTTGCAGAACTTACTCAAAAAGAAGACCCTAAAACCACAATAAAATAAAACCTGGAATATAGATCAAGAAAGGAAGGCAATGGAAACAAATGGAAAATTTACAAACAGGAAAAGAATGAAGATACAAAACACTGAAGAGATGCTGCCACCTATTTATTCATTTCTCCATAACCTTTGGTGCCAGCAGCCAGCAGTTGGTGTCCAGAAACCTCGTCAACACCCTAGCCGATTAGGCCAGAAGAAAAAAAGGAAAAAAGAAAATTAAGAAAACCCTATCTTCCAGCAACCTCCCCTTAGCAACCTCTTTGTGGCATGAATCACTTCCTAGCAGCAGCACCTCCCAGTGGTCAAAAAGTGAAAGTTTAACGGGTTTGAACAATAAAGGAGGCTAAGGGGATCATGATGGGGGTTGGACAGGTAAGCAGTCTTTTGTTTACTTTAACGTTTTAAACAACCGATCTGCAGGTTGTTTGAGAGACTAATGCAGCAGTTTAAGCACTCAAAGCATCCAGGTCATCAAATCCCAAAAGTAATTTGTCAATAACTCATCATAGAAGTTGTTGGCACATGGACAATACCTTGGGGGAAAAAATATATTTTTTAATTACCTCGATAATGAATTCCTTATGTTTGGCTGATTAGCATAAGCAGCAAGAGGACCTCGCAAGTTAGGATATTTATTCAAAGCACTTTCAAGCTGTGGCGGAGGTAACTGCAAGCACCATATTGGCATTTGTATATATCAGTAAACTAGAAAAATGTTAAAATCCAAGACATATGATAAATAAACAAACAGCAAACACCTGAAGTAGGACATGGAAGGAGTGGGGCTGTGTTTGAGAGGCACATTTTAGAAAACCCACCCACAACTTTGGCATCTTCCAGATCTGCATAAAGGATAATCAGATAAAATCAAAAAGTGAGTACCATAAATGGTGTTGTAAGATATAATGGAAAATGAAAATATATCCAATCAAATGTAAGTTCACATGGGGATCTATAAGCTGTGAAAACTGAAATATTAACTTCAACATGCTGTACTGTATTGAAGCACAGGAAGGTAGATCTTTGAATCTGCCGTTGGTAGTTTTAGGTATGACCAACTCCTCTGCTTGAAGCCACAAGCAAATATAAATGACAGCTGGCATCATTTATACTCATGCCAGCATCCGCAAGCAAAATATGTCACCAAACCAAAATGATATTTATTAACTCGTCATATGTCAGGCTGTGGCTACAGTCAAGAACTAAAGTTTAAATAAACCATAAAAAATCAGTCAAAGAAGAATACATTGTCATTCCTTGAAATGAAGGCTGGGTACGGGATTCAACATTTGCAGAAACGACCATACCAGACCTAGTGAACCAAGAGATGCCTTGAGACAACTAAAATAAACTTTTATGTATGAGCGAGTTAGCAAGGCACATCATGATACCTCTAAAAAATGTGAGATGTGGATGAAGTGGAGAAGAGTAATTGTTAAGAATTATGTGTCAACTATGCGCCAAATAAACCTAAACGATAAGAATATAGCTTTAGATGTATGGCAAAAACAAAATGGGAGGGTTCATGATAGGGGGAATAATGCAATTATGACAGGTGGACAAGTGATTAAAACAAGGACAAAGTTAAATGGGCATTAGAAAACAACAATCAGATTAATATTTTCTACATTATTAACATGCATTGGCAATGCACTCAAAAGCAAATCAAGTTTTAAATATCCAGATCATGAATTCAAAATCATAATACTTGAATTTGAAGACAATTTTGGCATGTTGTGAAACTCTCAAACACAAAAAAAAATGCTAATCTATCATAGTTCACCATTCAAGCTTATACAATGAAAAATGCATGTATCCAACAAGTCTAGCTTGAAAAAAATGCAGAGAACGAAATCCATCCACGACCACACTGGACATAAGGGAAGCATAAATTACTACTCTAACTCGCTTTATTAATCTGTAATAAATTGGAAAAAATATCGCAAAATCATCTAGAAGAAATAATCAGATCAAAAAACCAGATAAAATGACATTATAAAAAGGATGGCATTGTATGCCAGAAGACAATGAACTTAATACCTGCTTACTCACAAGTTTTGAGAGTACTCCCATAACAAAATCAACCTGCAGAGTGTCAAGACAACAAACAAATAAAAAGTTATCCCAATCAGCACAAATATAATAAAAATGATCCTCATAATGCATAGATAATCTTTCTGTTCTGCAGTATGTTTCAACAATTAAAAATACGGACACAATTATCGTGAAAATGTAATTCATATAAAATGAAAAACAAAATCAAATCAATCAATTCACCAAAAACTGATATAACTCTAGGGCTAGGACTTCTCAAAGGAGGGTTATAAAGCTCTATTTTTTATTTTTTATTTTTTTAAAAAAAAACTTCTGTAACTTTTAGAGCACGAAAGTGCTTCTTGAAAACAATAAATACTTGATAACAATGTCCGAAAAGTACTTCTAGAAAAGTAAGTTAAACAAGTGCTTTTAGAAGAAACTTGAAAACCTAGCTTTTGGCTTCTCCTTTCGTGAGAACACCTTTGTGAAAAAGAGGAGCAACACTAAACATGCCTAATTCCAAGCGATACCAAACATGCCCTAATTCCAAGAACACTTCCAACCAGAATATCTTCCCCTGCACTATGTAACACTCCAGGTAGGTCTGGCAAAGGTTATTTTGCAATCCTACTTGGATCTGGGTGCACCTGATTTAAGTCGAATGCACAAACTATGTAGTGAATTATCCTTTTATGATGAATGGTGTGAATTGTCAATTTAAAAACTCACCACATAATTTAACTACAGGGCACAATCAAGTTGATCATGGCACGTGAACATACACTCATTCCCTTCTTAAAAACAATCTCAATTATATATGTGGTATGCATATAGACACGCATACAGCACACATCTTTTCAAAGGGTAAATTAAGGAAAAAATTCATGTGTACATACCATTAGCTCAACAGCAAGTCATGAAAAGCACGACTACGAAATCAATCCAAATTCGATGCTACCAAATGCTAATGGCATCAGCATCCTTATATTCCCTAAATACAATGCTCGGTGAAAGAAATCTGTAAAGCTGACTCCAAATAGCTGGGAAAATGTCTGATGGTTATGGTCATAGGTGAATTCACGCTTGTATGTATGCATGCATTATGCGAGGGTGTGTGCATGCACGTAGCTAAGTAGCTATCAGTGCATGTAGTAGATTCAGAAAAGAGATGTTGTACAGACATAGACATTAAAACAATTTGAAAATATTACAGTAATAATAACCAGATCAGTCAGGTAAGGATGACTGAAACCCATTGATGCAAAACAAATGGCATCAATTACACCACAACCAGATATCATGAAGAGAGTGGAATAAATGAAAACCTATGCCCAAGCCCAGTCCAGGCCAATTGAAAGTGGATCCTAGAGAATTTAATGCCAAAAGGAGAAGAACATACATGGTAAGTCTGCTATACAGTTCACTTTTAACCTGAAACTCATGGGAAAACAGGCAAAACAAGGTATTGGGTTTTGTAAACCATATAAAACATTAGAATGGATACTCGAACTATAGTTATTGTTGATCAACCATGATCTCATTGATATTAATACTATGAGGCCGTGATCAAGTTACTGCCCTTTAAGCTGATGATAACCATTCAAATAAAAACATTTTAACTCCAGCTGAATGGAGAAGAAAAAAGATATGAAGGGGAAGTTACCAGAGTTGGGAAAGCATCAATTGCTTGGATAACTGTTCTCATAAAAAGTAGAGGAATTGGAACTTGCTCAACCTGAAAAGCCAGCACCATTATTATATAAAAATATTATATTAAGCTGAGAACTGAGGGTTCACATTTGATGAGTTGCATACCATGTGGCTCAAGGATTTTGCTAAAACATGCTGAGTAAATACGGTTCTTTGCTCAAAACAAGCAGTGCAAGCATCTGTTATCTGAAGATATTCCCATTTTCATTAGCCAAGTTTTTTTCCCCCCTAAAACAGAAATTGTATCTCTGAATGGTACCATCCATTAAAAAGCAAAATTAAAATACCTTCTTGAGTGCAACTCCATCTTTCTCAGGATCAATATCATGAATTGCAATCAACACTTCAGCAGGTGTTAATGCTGGACCTGTATGAGCTGAACCCTGCCATGAAAAATATATATACAAATGAGTCCAGAATCCAAACAACCTATGAATAAGATACTAAAAAGGAGCACCAAGCACACAGAACCAAGATAAAACATCCACATACAAAAGAATAAAAAGAAAAATTGATGGGAACAAGAGAAAAGGACGGCATACTACCGCTAAGATGGGGATGTACATCCAGTAAATAGGTTATTATATCACCTTTCAAAACCAATGCACATGCATGCACACTATCACATACATACATATGACTTATCATACCCATATTTTATCCTACTTTTTCAAGATTTGCTGTATCAACCCATCTGTACCATCCATCCGTATCATGCATATCTATATCCTGTATGCATATTCGTGCTTCGTAGTCAGACCATCTTCAAACCAAAACCCCTAGCCTCCAAACACGTACACATGCACACTATATCACATTTGTGTACTCACACCATATCATCTTTTTCAAACGAAAATCCAGCACCCACAGACACATGAACACAACTATCAACCTTTCTCATTTGTCTGCTTGAATACAGGAGGGTCCAAATCTCTATAAGAATCCAACACAAGAACCTTTTGAAATCAAATACACACTCACATATTAAACATTATAATTAAATATTTTCTTCTAAAAGATCAACTTTATTAAGAGAGAATATCAATGCTTACAACCTGTGGTAATGATCTTTGAGAGTAAATATGGCCTTTCAAGTGGCATATAATGCTCATGATATTATGATTTTATGGCATAAAAGTGTCATGAAATGTTTGCAAGCATCCAACTGTTTGACATGTCAAACCGAGCATTAACTAGTGGAGCAAATGAACCGAGTTGCCCGTGAACAGCTTGGGTTTAGCTCACTAATAGCTCATTTGAAATCAGCTCAGGCAGCTATTTAACATAGTCAACCAAGCCTGAGTAACCTGATACTTGGCTCAGCTCACCACTTTTGCACCCCTAGGGAAAACATGATAATTAACGACCTGCACCACCCACTGGCCAGTGGCCACAAGCTTCTATACAGAAGATTGTTTACTATTATTGAACGACTAAAGTAAATGCAGCAATCTAGTTTGCAGTAGCTAGATTTGGCAGGTACAGTAGTGGGTGGGAGAAGTTGACATTTCAGAAGTAAATGAAGTGCCCAGGAAGAGAGTGCGGATTCAAGATTCCAAAAAGACTCCGAAACAAGTGCATTACACTATGTAGAAGATTCAGGCTATTAAAATGTAGTTACCACATAGGTGACAATATACCCTTAAAATCATTAACACTCGAAGAGTAAGACAATATACTAGCAGCATGCATATATACAGATCTGAGATACAGTCCACGTCCAGAATCATAGAAGGATAAAAGAATAAATAGGACATAACACTGGTTTAGAAAGGGTTGTGATTTGTATACAACAGAACATGTTATTGTACCATCTAACCCACTCAGCCACCATCTCAACAGATACAAATAGGATATATTGGTCAGCAGGCTGAAATTGAAGCTGGGTCAGGTCTGATCTTATTCCCACAAGGTCATGTTGAGAGGCCAGATCCATGTCCGCTCAAGCTAGACCTATTTTTTATCAGTAGATATTGATAGTAAAAAATAATTATATAGCATGATTAATAACTAAGGCCGGGGAGTTTACAGGCCTGGCTAAAGTCAGCCTTCAGCAGGACTAATTATAATGATACGTTGCCTTCTTGCTTTTAGAAATGCAAAACATGATTCTCTACAGGTAGGTTTTAGGGCATTATTCAGAAATACAGACAACCCTTCCATTCATAAAACCAGAAATTTCATTTAAAATAAAGTTTCCACATTCATGATTTTCTATTAGACTCAAATTCTATGCTTCCAATCCTACTAATCCTTAAAGATAGCGACACCTCTCATAAAAATTGCAATTTCTGAATCAAATGGTATAAATAATGACAATAGGGGATCATGTTTTAAAATTCTAAGAATTGAGAATAAGTTCATCAACTAGGGAAAATGTAGAAAGGTAGCACTAATATAAAAGAAAGTTGCATATAAATACATAGCATACAGCATGCCAACATGACTGGAGTAGCCATCAGATAATGATTCAAGATGCTCAACAACCAATGGAAAAGGCTCAGAACAACATAATAATAAACCAAAGGTGTAGGGCACAGTTTTGGTAAAAAGACTGACTAATCCACAGATGAAGTCATAAGTAATAGAAGTTGGTTCCTAGAAAGTCCATTTACAAGCATTTACCACAGCAGGACACAACTTCTTGAAGATTACTTTGATTATTTGTCTTCTCTCATGTAGATGTCTGAGTAGAAACTATAGATGAATATGTGAAGTTTAAGTCAAACAGAAGGACAAAGTTAAGATGATCCGACGACACACAAAAAAGACCAGTACGAAGCAAAGAAGACAGGACTAACTGACATGAAACAGATTAGTGACAGCCTATGATAACCGCAAACAATGAAGTTTCAATGATCCAAAAATTACAGTGATTTATGACAGCAGAAAAAACATCATACAATCATGGTTTTTCAACAAATAATTAATGAAATCTTCCCCAGGCCACAATCCAAGCTTTGATATCACAGGAACTTAGCAAGCACAAAATTTGGTGTCACAGTTTAGTAAACACATGCACAGAATTAAAGTCCATGATGCTCAGACAAAGAACTCCAGAATAGAGAAAAGGATGGCAAATTCACCCAGTTGTAATACAAATATCATAGAACAGGCTGCAAACTGCTTTATCAGAATACACCAAGGATTATTTTAATGTAAATAAACAAAGAAGACATGCAAATTAATTAAATTAGCATTATAATAGCCAACTTTTATAGGACAAATAGGGGGCCAGTTAAGCTAGTACCTGCATCAGCCTGATACAGAACAAAGTAGAATATTTGAACAAAAGCAAAGACTGATAAGATGTGGTTTGAATCAATGTTGAATCATTTTACTTCAAAGAGATCAGACATGAATACAGCATGTGTAAAAGGTAGTCATTTACTGCTAAAGAGTACAGAGTGCACTTTGACAATCTAGTGTTTAAAATTATTTAGTGAAGAAAGTGTAATTCTTTACCTGCAAAATGCGAGCAAGTGCCGTTTGGAACTTCTCCAATGGAAGATCAACGAGCCTAGGAAATATGGGCAAAACCTGATGGCAAGTAATTTACATGATTCACATGTTAGAGCAATTAGTGGGCACAAGGAACACCTTAATACAGTAAACCAATCAAAAGCTCAAGCTCGTATTTATATACCAATTAAGCCATCTATGGTAATCAAAAAACAAGCATGCATGCGCGTGCACAATGAAAAGCCACTTCATTCAGATTGCATCTAACAAACAATAAGTTTAGAATATAAAATTTCTAACTATGAGTGGTTCAATATATGGAACCTTTTCTTAAGCAAAAAAAAGAGGGAAAGAGTGGACGCCAATTAGGATATTCAACAGAAAATTGCTGCAATTGACAACAAATCCTAATCGGAAGTTACAAATTTAAGTGTCAGAATCATCTGGGTATGAAAATGACCTCTAGTTGATAAGCATAATAGTATATTTTGACAAATTCAGATAATAATGCAGAATGAACCACAAAACCACATGCTTTATCCCCACTAATAGCTTTTATCATCGAAAGGCATTCTTAGTTTCAAACAAACTAATTGAAAAATAAAACTATGGAAAAAAAATATATACAAAAGCAATACCTCATCTTTCGAAAGCGAAGATAGCATTGGGATGAGAATTGCAACATCCTGGAAGGAGACATATCACAGTTAGAGAATAAAAGACAGAACAGACCATTAATACTTCAATGTGACAAGCTTCGGTCACACTTGTTTCTAAAACCAGTAAATGCTCAGAAAAAAATTACACTGAGAAACATTAGGTAAAGAAAATTAGAACCTTCAGTTTAGTCTCATATAAATGTTTAACAGCAGCAATTAGCTCAGCTGAAGGGGTGGTTTCTTCAGTCATAGTTTGTAATACCTTTTGGAAAACAAATGAAAAACCAGAACTATTATCACAAGAAAAAGGCACACACGGCAAGTCGAGCGAAAACAAAATAAACAAGCAACAAAGTATACCAGCATTATTAGCTTTTCACTTCCTTCAGGTGGATCAGAAATCATGTGCAACAGTTCAGGATATGATGAGCCTAGTGTTCTCACAAGGACCGTGACATGCCGATGAATAGACTGCAAAATTATTTAGTTATATAAGAGAAATGATCATCATAGCTCCATCCACCAATATTTTGCATTTTTCTCAGAGTCTATGCATATTATATTTATATATATATATATATATATATATATATATATATATATATATATATAGAGAGAGAGAGAGAGAGAGATAGAGAGAGTTGAGCTACCATCCTTCTGATATGATTAAGCTTTCAATCCCACCAAGCCAAAATAAATGACAGAATGTTTAAATTGTAAAATCCACCCATTCAAGCATGACCTACAGCATCAAAAATACCTAGAACAAAATGTAACGAATAAAAGCCTATTTATACATCAAGTGGTTCAACAATTTAGGAAGCACCGAGACTTAAATCTTGTGCCAGTCTATATCTGATAGGCAAGTGATACCAATATCTCTTGGATGTGCCGCATGCTTACTTTTAAGTATCCTTGTTTTCCCGAATTAATTTAAACACTTGAGATCAAGGAATGCGGAATTATCCCAAACCGCCCAGTTTGGGGCATACCAAGCCATGCTAGTGATGGACCAGGATGGTTTTGGCACTCAAAATGAGAAACTGGTGAAGGAGGAAGAGAGGGAGAAAGAAAGAGAAGGAGATATAGGGCGGGAGAGGGAGGGCATCGAAGGACGGCGGAGGGTCTTAGAGTGACGCAAAGGGATAGGTTAAGTGAAGTCAGCAAGAGGGATGCCAACTTCACTTAAAATATGCAAATAAAAAAATTTGCCCTGACGGACCCCTTTGAAATAGGGGTATGGAGGGTGCAGCCCCTCCACCCCTCCATGCCACTCCCTGGCTCTCTAGTGGCCTCCATCTCTCTCCCTCTTTTCCTCTCTCATGTTCTTCCTCCCCCACCCTCTCTACCGTGTCCAGCCACACTCTGCTAACCTTCACCATCTATCCCCCTCCCTTCTTCCCTCTTCCTCCCTCTCCCCCTCTCTCTCATTCTCCCTCGCCTTCTCTACTATGTCAGTACGGACAAGGTACATAATGGCATGGGAGCGTACCGAACCATGCACCTAGCTGACCAATACAGGTCCTGATTCCAGCATAGCATTCCTTGATTCAGATACTTCAGCATACCCCTTAGATACTTGCAGGATACCTTACGAGATGAAAGTGCATTCTCTCTCTTTACTTTTTTACTTCAAATAAATGCTACCTCTTCATCATGATAGTTAATTTTAAAGTTTGAGACACTGATCTTATAATTTGGAGTATGGCCTACGATCTCTTGATCTAAATAATAATTAATAGTGGAGTTTTGGAATAATGAACTGTATTGTCAATGATTATATCATTGTGATAAACCATCATGCCTTACAGATGCCTCTTTAGTCTTTTACATATGTGGAGGAAGTAAAATAGTTATGCATTTGTTTTAGTAATCAAAAATATAAAATACTATGACAGATCATAATATTTATTATGAAGTTCCATCTTCCATGTAAAATTCAGCCTGTGTGGTGTCAAGTACAAACTTATGATCTTAATGAAGTCAACCTTGATTTTAAACATTAAAGATTGCTGTTTTATGCGTATGCAGGAAAAGCATAAGACTCATAAATTGATGATGCTTCTTAAATAGATGTAAAGGATCCCAAGTATAATCATGATTATACTTAAACATATAGATACAACTATTCATTTGCTTTATATTATCAAATTAAGATATTTCAGTAAAATGACGAAAAAAAAGCACTAGCAAGGCAAGCAACATTTAATTTTCTAACCACTGTCAAAAATTAATTAGCCATTATTTTGTCCAACCAATGTCGTTGTTATTTAACTACAACTTTTTTTCTTTCATCAAGACACGAAATTAGGTCAAGGATACAAAACACGACAGTTTGCAGAGTTGTTAAGCACTCAGGTACTTGTCCAAACATGAGAAATGACAAAGCCTCAGTTCTAAATCATGATGGTGGGCTGGACTCATTGACGGAAGAATCCAAGTGCCTAAACCTAAGACTGTTTAAGTCGGATGCAAGTTCACATGTAACACCAGGACGAGACAATTTTAATGACATGAAACTCCTTTGATATCATTCACAGCATGAGCCATCGAAAACCCCTACATTTAGGTCCATACAGTATCTTGATCATTAGAAATGGTGTGGTATGCTGTATCATCCATTTTAACAAAATAACACGACTGCTATAAGAAACCATTTTTGTGTGCACTTGATGCATAGGGAAGAGTTGCTTCAAATACATATTTGTGTTTTCAAGGTATTCCAAATTATAGGTAATGATCAACAATATAGATCCTTATGAAATATTTATACATATTTGCATGTGTCTGACACAGACATGCATCTATATGTGTGCATGCATGTGTGTTTGCATCTATCCATGTATGTCCATACATGCCTGCATGCATGTGTATGTGTCTGTATGTGTGTACATACATATGTACATGCATATGCATGTATGTAAGCATGAGAAATAATGAAAAAAGCACCTGTTTGACAGCCTTGGGAGCCCCTCCATAAATATCGAATACAAGCTTAAGAAGACATGGTTTCTGTAGAAAATGAAAGTCAATATCAAATATCCTCAAAATGAGAAACCAAGTTCCCAACAAGAACCGAATTGTCAATGTCACAAGCAATATTACAAATGGAAAGACATACCTTTGTGCAAAGAGCAAAGAACAAAGATGTCTGTCGTTGGGCTCGAGAAAAAGACATGGCTGGTTCTCTTGGCAGAGAAGTTTGGATACCCTTTATATTTTCACTCTCAGAAGCCCCGACCTCAGAATTCTGGGAACCACTGATTGAGGTTTCCTGACTACCTGTCTGAAAGAAGATAGTGAACAAAATTAAACTAAGAAGAAAAAAAGGATGCCTTACTATATAATAAAGGTAATTTAAATTTGACTAGATAAGCAATCTTGTTGTCAAACTATAGCACAAACAGAACTTGTAAAACTGTAGGACATTAAAAGAATATTAAGTGAATACAGACATTCACTGGTTAAGTAGACACATTAGCAACATCAAAATATCATTCCCCTTCACAAAATGGATGAAATCAATGTTATATCAGTAGTATATATTTTCATGGTGTGAAATCAAGAATAATTTATAGATTCCTATAGAAGCAGCAGCTAAGAAACCATGAATGACTAAGCTACAGGCATGGATGAAGAGAAAACACTTGAAAGCGATGGACCCAAAGGAAAGTGAACTGATGATGGATAACACAAGTAAATAAATCTACCTGCCTATAAGAGTAATATCCAACATTAATCAGCCCCCCTCTCATTTCAATTAAATGAATTCCAGTATATATGTTTGTTCCAGAATTTTGATAGACTAACTGGCAAAGAGAAGCAGCAGCCGAGCAACAAAGACTGATTAAATAGTAGACATGAAAGAAAATAAGCAAGTCTCATGGTTTCCATAAAACCTGAATTGAAGCATTCCAACATTTTAGGCAACAATTCTTATGAAAATTGTTATGAAAAGAGATACACCAAAGAATTAAAAGAAGATAAATGATAAAATGAAGAAACTTCAAATCATAAGAGAAATATTTAGAGACATTTTCTTCATTTTTCTTTTTGTCAACAAGCACATTAATGTGTACGTTATAACTGAAGACCAAGCAGTGATAGCTTCTCTTTTCAAATGACAAAAGCAAAATTTTAAGCAAGGTGAAAAAGATCAATTAAACAATTTCAAAAATAAAAACTTGGATATGACTATTCTAACATAAACTGAGCTATTCAAAATTTGATGATTAACATTTGGATTCAATCTAGTTACTTCATATAGTTTGAACTCCATCACAAAATGTACCGCAACAAGTTTTATCCATAATCTGCTATAAGCTTAACTGAGCACACACTGAGCTTGCAACAAATTTCCAGCAGCAAATCAAACTATCAAAGCTGCCATCAGCAATAGCTTAAAAACAAGCTTCTCCATGGTACAAATGATTGCCTGTTTTATATTCATCAGCAATAGCCATTGTTATTCTCTGAAAGCATCACTTGGACAAGATAAATATATGGTTACACTTGTTAAATCTAAATGATCAAAATAGAGGACAGCGCATCCAAACAGAGTATGGCAATATTGACAAAGGAAACAGTATCAAGGATCAACTCAGAAAAGAGGACCCTGAAAACAAGAGTTTAGAAGCAGTAAATGTTTGATCTAACTTTATACTGGAATCAAAAGATGTATGTGGTTTATGTTGTATCATACATCAAAATCTGAGACAAGCTTGGGGTCTTCGAAATTTGTAATATATAAAAAGGGCATCCCGGTGAATGCGGCTCCCGCCATTGTAGGGTCTGGGAAGGGTCAAATATTCGCAGCATTACCCCCACACGTAGAGAGGCTCTTTACATATTTTGAACCCATGACATTCAGCTCACAATGGAGCAATCTTGCTGATGTGCCAAGGCCTTCCCTCAGCATCTAGTGTATCATTAAATTTACTTATATTAGACTAGACTCCTGATGGTAGAAGTAAAGAAATCATAACCAGATTAGAAAATAATTGACTTTTTTGGACACAGGCCATATACAAAAATAAGCTACCAGCAAGTTGTCAAGTAATACCATAGTACATCATTCCTATATACAAAACTAAGTGCCCGTTAGTACATAGTGTGAATGAGAAAATGCTATCACTGAAGTTGGTAAGGTGAGAACACGAAACAAAATTTGTAGTCTAATGTATTGATCTAAAACCAAAATTAAAAACACTAAACATAAGATGATACTTGTAGCAAAGGGAAGTTTCATATTACTTCTGATCTTTGTTCACTAGAGCATGCTGGTTTGAGCTCTCCTTCTGAAACTCGCTGATTAACAACAGATAACAGCATCCTTGTTGCAAACTGCTCAATTATGTCTGATGCATATCTGAGGGGATAAAGTTTGTTTGACACCTGAAAAAATAGTCTAAGAGATAAAGCAGGAAAAAACATAGGAAATACAAATTGCAAAGGGCATATTAAGCTATCAACATCATGATTAAAAAGAACTGAATTGGGAATAGAGCTTGTTGGCTATAGCTATTATGCATGCAACACCAAATAGAACACTTCAAAGGCAAAGCTGCTACTAGACCAGAACAGAAGCAGAAAAATAACCAGAACTGAAACAGAGAAATTATAAAGGAAAAAACCAACTTGATTCTAATTTTTAAGGCACATACCAGCCTAATCGCTTTCGCCCTAACTTCATCTTGAGAATGAACAGCACACTGCACTCCAATTTAAAACCCAAAAGTTTAGACAAAAATCAATCACCAGAAATACTCAAAGTGAGAAAAGCACAAAACAGCTAAACCTCGAGTAATCTAATTTATAAGCATCACTTTTAAGTTCACAATCTTCAGATTAGTTCTAGAAAATTGGTCATGTACTTGGGCAGCATTCAGGCATGATGAGTCATGCCTACGACCAATTGGTTGAATGACTATACTAGGAGCACATCTGATCCTTTGACAGCCTTCAATGCCATAAATGAATAATGATATAATATAAAGTGTGTTTACAAAGAAGGCATAACTGAAAATGCACTCTCCTCTTTTCTCCATCACCTTGCTCCTTTTCCTTTCACAACTTGCTATATTAATTCCTTCTCTCAAGAGACATTTGTACATTGGTTGGCAGACTTAAGCATATAGCTTCTAAGGCATTCCTCTTGGCATAAAAATTAAGTCTGCTAAAGGTCAAGCACCCAAACCATGTGGCACAATTTATATGTTGGCATCGAACTTGCACTAGTACAGGTGTTGGGATGCCAATACAACTATACCAGTATGTAATAGCCCTACTGGTCTACACCAGTCCATACAGATACATACCTATAGAGCCACACCGACTATACTGGTCAATATTGATCGTTTTTAACTTATTTTTGGAAAATGCCGGTTTCAATGGCATCATCAGTACCGGTACCATACTCGTACCTCATTGTTCGGATTGGAAAAATGCTACGGGATTCGACACTGGTATTTAAAATCTAATTTGCTATTCTTTTTAGCCTATAAACAAATCTTTATTGTTGGCTAAATTTGATTGAACTTTTCCATAAGATAAGAACTCCAAAAATCATTTTCCGACCAACAAACCTATCTTGTAAAGCAAGGTTCACCAAAACGGTATCAGAGGGCATACCGGCCAACAATTGGTTCAGCATGGTATAGGTCCATATCATGCCATTGTGGGGCGGACCAATAGATAAAGAGCCAAAAAGGGAGGGGAAGAGGGAGAAGGAGAAAAGGAGGAAGAGAGAGAGGGAGAGCGAGGAAAACTCTAACCCTAACTTGAGCAAGAGAGAGACAAGGAGAGGGGAGGTTCACCGGTGATGCCAAGGGGCAGAATCGTGACTTAAGTGCTCCGAGGAATCATGAAGAGGGGGTGCTACAATCGCGAGCAACAAGGTGGGGGGTCTCTCGAAATCACGAGACCAGAGGAGACCGAACCATGAGGAGGGGGGAGGGGGTTTAATTGATCTAGGTGAGCAGATTGAGCCCGGTTAATTGAGCCATTTTTAATTAAACCGAAGGGTTGGTGGATGGTTTGGCCTCTATATCGAACCGACAAGGGGAACCATTAGGATTGCCCATCGGCTTGGCTCGATATGACCCAAACAATCACAAACCATGTTCTAAAGCTTAAGGTAGACCTAAAGAATTTTCTTATATCCTTTAATCTAGAAAATCATTTCATTCACATAGCATGGGCTAGCTTTGATAAGAATGCCTAGGCACCTAGGTGATCTCAAAAATGAGAGTAGAAAATGACGACAATATGATCCAACCTCTCAATATTGACTTTCTAGCCCATTACAAAGGATTAAAATGACAATCACATGCCTCGGTACCATTTAGTTATAAAAACTATTAGACTTGAAGAAAGAGAGGATGCATTCACCGAACGAGGTTCTAGCATGATATAGTCTTACAATAGCTTATAGACTAGTATGCATCGCACTCATATAGCAAGCACTACCATACCAGTCCATATCCAATGGTTTTGTGTGAACAATAGCTAACAAAGTTCAGTAAGCAAAATTCTTTATTGACCAGGATGTTGTACAATCATCATGATACACTACATTGATGTAGGTTGACATGACACAGAGAACCTGACCAGAGTAAAATATCTCTTTTGGATCCATTTGGTTTTCATATACTCTCAACTTCACCAACTTTTTTATGCTTTGAGTCCAATATAATGCAAGTATATAGTAGTTTAAGTTAAAACTCTTGAGGTAATTGACACATACTTAGGTTTGTTAGTAATAGTATTGTATCATTAATATTAACATGCAGATGCCAAATTTGTTCAGAAAAATCAAATTCTTAAATTTTGAATGTCTAAAGCAAATCTTCTTGCTGATGTAAAGTAGCCAGATGTACCATACAGTAAGAAAATATGTCCTTAACATGACTTAAGTTGCTAGATTAGCCTATAGCAAGGTCATATATTCTTGTAAATTATGAAAAGTATAAATCAAGATGTATCTACTTATTACATAGGGTGATCAAAAGCATCCTGAAATAACAATAGGATTTTCCTAGAATATGTGGCATGATTTTAGTGTATCTGCTAGCAAGTGTTTCTTCCTTTTGTCTCAACGCAAGTCATGAAATACTTGGCATCACGCACTAAAATGGTACCAGTCCCTAAACAGCACAAGCACATTGTTCTTAAATTCTTCCCGAAATTTAAATGATGGCATCGTAAAATAACAATGGGATTTCCTATAGCATATGTGGCATGCTTTTACTGTATCCGCTAGTAAGTGTTATCTCCCTTTTGTCTCAAAGCAAGTCGTGCAATACTTGTCATCACACACTAATATGATACAAATCCCTAAACAGCACAAGCACATTGTACTTAAATTCTTCCCAAAATTTAAATGATGACACTTTGTATGTCTATAAACAAGAAGCCCAAACATTGTTTAACTGAAATAGTCAATATCTTTAACAATTTACGTATGTTGGAGACAAGACTAGACTAATTCTCATGGCACAGAACAATAAACCTTTAAAGCAATATCCAAGCAAGCTTGTCGACTTGGAGGACGTCCCAGAATGAGGCTCCACACAGCACCAAGGCCTTGAGTAACACGATCGGCATCACAAAAATCTTTTCCAAGGTGACTGTAACCATGTGAATGACAAAGATCTTCCAACAACTTCAATGTAGAGTCAGGTAAAAATGGTGCTTCAGCAAGAAGTTTACTAAATGATTTGTCTGAAGCTGGCAAGGAATCAAGCAATGCTTTTGCCTGCTCCACATCAAAAAAAAAAAAAAGGAACAAGAATCTGAATATTTTTTTTCCATGACATTTTACGGACACATTCAACAAACATGTGAAGATAAACAGTACTTACAACTGCTAAAAGAAACTTCTCATAGCTACTAGTAGCAGAGGAAGAACTCTCATCTAGATCAGATATTATGACTGTGTGTAGGTGATAAAGGACATGCATAGCAAGCTCATGGCCCTGGAAAAAAAACAAAAGCAGTTGAATTTCGATTTTGAATGTTGTAGTACCATACATTACAAAAGGCTGCAGATTTTACTCCTGATTGTGATCTATATCAAAAGCACAGAAATCTTTAAACATACATGGCATAATAAAGTCCTTGTTCTGCATCAACAATTGCATAATTAGACATTCATATACCCATCCAAATAAAGTTCAGATTTATTTCAAGAGGTAAGTGAGCTTCTGTTTATTACAGAATGCTAGATCAAAGCATGTCAACTATAAAGCTATAAAAAATATAAGTAACACGTAGTATGGGAAAGCATTTTATTTTAGTCAACTATTAAAATCAGCATACACTGAAATAGTTAAAGGTATACTTTGTAACCCATGTATAAAAAATAAAGGTGCAGTGGAGAACACAGGACACAGTAAATTTGTTGGAGAAGAGCAGAGGCAAAGCATAAGATCAGTGATCGAGGTCACCAACACAGATTTTGATTCAAGGTCCAATATGAAACATATTCTTCCTTTATCAGCAATCTATGTAAATTGGAGGCAAAAGATGAATTTAAAAACAATAGAACAAGCATGAATTAAAACATTAAACAAGAACTTAAAATTTGAGCTAAAATTCAAAAAAACCAGGAGAGAAAGGAAAAGAGAATTTTGGGGGAGGGGGGGACACCAATCATTACTTTACCACGTTGGGCAACATGATCTTTTATGAATACCCAAATATCAAATAATTAGCATCCACGAGAATAATATATGGACATGCGATGAAAAAAAGGGTAACAATTAATGACACTCTGCCATCCCAATGAGAGTACCTTCTGATGATGATAGTCTGAAATAATATGCTTTTGTAACAATTTGATGATGTCATCATCAGCATTAGCCTGTCAGTGGGGAAAGATTAAGTTAAAATGGAGGAACAAGAAGGCATACATCAAATCAAGTATTTCAAGTGACATCAACTAGAAGAGGTGCCATTTCCATTTCATATAACCAATCTCAAGAAAAACACTAGTGGATCATTATAAGCAAACAATGGAATAAAAAATAAAATAAATGACTATAATATAGCTAAACTGATGCAAAGTAGAAACCAATGAAAGGACTGACGAGTTGAAGATATATCCCTTTCATGAATAGATAAAAAAGCTAGCCAAGATGATGATTTAACCAACCAGTTTTCCATGCTTCTGATTTTTTGACAAAGTAAATACGAGAATATAGCACAGATATATGGTTTTGGACGAGGTTCAGTTGCTCAATACTGAAAAAGGAAATTTAGGAATCAAGTTTAACACCCCAGGAAAATGTCTAAATATGTCATGAAACATTTAGCTAGTATTATAAGCAGTATCTGCAACATACTATCTGGCTGTAAATTCTACTTATGATGGCAAATTCACTTGTCACTTATGAGACAGCCAAAAAGAGAAGCATCAGGGACCTAGCATTCCTACATGTTGTATGCACATGTATAAGATAAAGAAATAATGACTACCTGCAGCACCAAACGAGCAAGTAATGGAAGGCATGCCTGACCAGAGCCTGTAGCTCGTATATGCTTGTAATCTTCAATAATCCGTGTAACTGCTAACTTTTGCAGTGTCCTCTTCTGCTCATCCGTCAATTCAATGTGAAGTGGAAGTGGGGGCAAATCATGAGAATTATCTTCAGTGACCAACATTGTAAAGAGAGGTGATGAATATTGATCACATTCTGGCATGTTACCATCAACATCTTCATTTGCAGTAATGTCGGAAGATGTGGATGCTGCCAGCTCCGGGTCAACAGCACGTACCGGAGAAAGTTCCATGTTGGATGGTGCAGAAACATTTAAAGATGGTTCTGGTTCCATAGGATCATCTAGAACATCTAAATTTTCTTTTGAAGCTAAATGGTCAATCACAGGATCAGTTGAACTTTCATGGAGCTCAGTTTCACTCTTAGAAATCAATGATACAGGAGAAGTTTCACCTTTGATGACATCCAAAGCATGAAGAGGTTTATTTAATGAATGATGCAATGCAGTCTGCATGTCACTGATATTATCCAAGTTTGAAGGTTCAGAGTGTGAATTGACAGATGCCACTGCACGGCGTGGATCAAGCCGACGAGGATCCTGAAGCTAGAGTATGTCAGTATCAATTAGATTATCATACAATATAATACCTGACACCAAAATATATATGTATGTATGCACGCATGCATGTATGTTGTTAAAAACTGTGAAATCAGATAGAGATATTTATGCTCCACAAGTAATTTTAATAATTATACCCTTCGTGGATCACGCTTCAAGTCAGGAAGAAGATTAGGGAGGGAAGATGCATCAGATGTTGGCACACTGATTCCACCAGCAGCAACTGCAGTTGATGCAGGTTGGGAGGATGCTGCAGAAGATGGCACAAAAGTTGTGGCAGAGGTAGTTGACACAATTTGTGATGAAATGCTGGAGGAAGGTCTCTGCGGATTTGTTTGTAGGTTACTATGCCTATCAGATAAGGCCAATGGGTTCTTTGGTAGATGTTTCATCGTTTCTATTACTATATCAGCCAAAAGGTCCGCCTGCATAGTTGAGATGAGAAGCTCAAGTGACTCAACACCCCTTTCTCCTTCTGCCAGTAGAGCACCAATCATGGCAATCATCTTTTCAACTGGAGTCAAATCATTATCCATCAGAGACGCATTAGAAGAAAGATCATTCATTGCACCATCATCATCAATCTGTAAATCACAAGCAGTTTGAGCTGGCTGAGTTGGGATGGTAGCTGTGTTCGGTCTTGTTCTCTTGGCAGACATTTCATCAGAAATAGCAGGATTTGCACTAGCTTGTGATCCAGACCTCTTCCTCATCACATCGTCACACACAGATATCTGGCTGGATGGTGGATCATCCTGGTGACATGAGACAAGGACTGACTGAGACATTGCAAGTTTAGAGATGATGAAACAACTGGCCTTTGTGTTAAGAAACTTAATTGAGAAAAATATATAAAAAATCACCTTGCTAACACGACTATCCCGAGATATGCGTTCGGTACTTCTAGACATCTTCTCTACTTGACGTATAATTTGATCGGTTGCTTCCCCAGGGTTTATTGCTCGCAAAGCCCTTACTAACTTGTCTCTTGACTGAATTAAAAAAAAGGAAAACAGCTGTTAGTAGCTGAATTCAGAATATGATTACTAGGATTTAACAGGAAATAAAATGACGGCCCATGCATGTGATGAAATGCAAGATTCTAAGAATTTATTGTTAAGCCAATTCACCATTTGGAGTACCACGATTATTCTAATCAAGCACAGAGAAAAAATATATAAACAAAAGTCCTGGATAACATAACAAAGTAGTTCCAAAGAACTGTGAAATACATACCCCACTGAAAACAACTAAATTTGAATTACTAAAACAGAAATTTATTAAATTGTAGTTCAAACTAAAAAGATATGCATACTAGCCAAGAGGAAATTTGATAAGTTGAAGTTAAGCTAGGAAGTTCTATCAATGCAAATCCCCAGTTTTCATTGAAAACCTTCATATGGGTAAAGCACAGGATACCATATTCTATAAGATATATGGATGCCAAAAAAGGTAATATTTCAGCAAGAAGTAAGTAGAATATCAAATTACTGAAAAATTATGCCTTATTCCAACTTCTTTGTGTTGGCTTAGGCATTCTCTTTGCCTCTGGAACCTGTTTGCATGTGCATTCATTTCCAGTTCAAGCTTACCAAATTCCCTTGCCAGCAGTGTTTTAAAACCAGGATCATTTTGATCAATTCAGGTTCCAGGTCACCGGTTCAGTCTCAGGTCAACTGAGATTTAACCATGATAACATCATGATGTAACAAATATATTACTCATTAAACAATCAAATTAAAATTTGTATAAAACATGCAAATATATATAAAAGAAATAACTCTATAAAGTTTTAAAAACTTTCCTAAGAGTTTTTTGCCTATTATCAGCACTATTATGATAATGCATGATGGTAGGATATCAAATTATAAATAAAAAATGACTAATATATAGCCTCCAATCTTCTCCTTGTCTCTTGAAGCTACCTAAATTCAAAAAAAAAAAAAAAAAATCAAGTTTTTTTGTTCTAGAAGAAAAAGCAGTCACCAATACTCCCCAATCAATTACCAAGATTTTGCCAGGAAAAATTTATAAAAAAATAAAGATATCAAAGAATTTATTTGGTAAAAATATCAGAGAGATTAAAATATAAATAGATAAATGCATCTACATAAAAAGTCAAAAATGGAACTCAGGTTTTTATATAAAAAAACAAAGTTTAGACTAAATGGGATCGGGGAACCAGGTGGGTGAGGGGGGGGCTCAAGTTTTCATACTATGATCATGGATGAACTCTTCATAGAATAGATAGGATAGATGAGAGGAAATCGTACCTCCATTGAGAAGACATCTGAAAGAATAATGCCAGAAAATAAAGGCACTGTTTCTTCTTCTTCTTCTTCTTTTTTTTTTTTTTTGATAGGCCAGATGAGTCACACTAATCTAGTATGAAAACATCCAATAAAATCAGAAAATAAAATAGCACAAAATGGGCATAGCACGGTCACATAATTGGCCTAGAGCACATCACCAAAATGCTCCACCACAAAAGAGGCAACCCAGTCTGCCATTCTATTAGCATTATGATAGACATGACTGGCACGGAAAGTGACACAATCACTCGCAAGTCACCAAATGTCCCAGAGTAGAGGGTGTCTGTCTGCTACCCCAAACTGCCTTTGAATCCAACCAATTACTATAGCTGAATCACCCTCCAGGTGGATAGAGTCAGCCCTCAAAATAAGTCTCGCATAGCTAAAGCCCACCAAGGCTGCCCTCAACTCAGCTCCAGGGATAGAGGTATCATAAACCTGACTACCTCCAGCAGCGATGAGTCAAGAGATGGGGCCTCTAATCACAAACCCCAGCACCCCCTCTACCGCCACCATCCGTCACACTCAGAGAAAATTCATTCTATGATTTTCAAAGTGCCACTAAAGAAGGGACTTGGAAATTTTTAACCTACAGCATAATGCATTGTCAAACAGAGTAAATAATTGACCCACTCATCTAATATGGCACACTTGCAAACATTACTTCTGGGGGAAAACAAATAACACATTACATAAACATGGGAGTTTGAACACCAAAATATAGGGTTATAAACTGTAACTTGGCCAGAGATATTGCACATTTTATGATCAGATGAAAAAAATGATATTCTACACTTATAACAACAAAGACTGTATTGCGCACGTAAAAAACATAACAATATATATCCTTAAAATCCAATATATCAGATAAAAACTCTTGAAATTACAACAAAAAAAAAAAGGAGCACATTCTGCAATATCTTCTGATGGTTGCATGAATGGCCATGTATATAATAATAGACTGATGCTTCTGGTTAGTAAAGGAACAACAGTTTATAGGAATATCTCGGAAAGGAGCAAAGAAGTTTACCTCAATAATAAATGGATGGTTAGACCGTAGAAATCCTAAAAAGGCAGTCCTCAAAGAATACCGGATGCTTGCAGCATGACCTTCCTTTAGTGTTTCAAAATTAGGATCAAAACCTAGCAATGCAGACAAAATAAAGTTGTAGTGGACTGGTCTGCTCTTTGCAATAGCTGCAAGACTGAAAATCAGAGTGATGTTAATGGAAAAGGAGATCTTCAGGTGGAGACATATTGCTATTATAGATATTCATAGTCCCATAAAACCACATGAAGCAGTAGTTTCAATGAAAAACTAATGTGTACACCAAGGTAAAGACAAGCCAAACCATTAAATGGATCTACCATCACCTTTAGTGGATTTTGCATAAGAAGTCCACTTAATTACTGATTTTGCACGAAATGGTTGAAAATTAATTTTCTTTCGCAAAATAATAACTGTTTAGGGGCCTGCAATGATTTTCCCCTAGACATAAGCACGAGGCAGGAGGTAATCTCAACAATGTGTCCCAGATATTCAGAATAAATGTATCGGATGTTCAATAAATGTGTATAGGATGTCTGGTAAATGTGTATTCCCCAACTTGTGCTTAGATTCAAGGGCAAAATCATCCGGGGATCCTCAAATGTGGATCGTTCCACCAAAAAAGAAAAAAAAGAAAAGCAAAATCAATAATTAAGTGGATACGAGAAAGGCAAACTTAAAATGCAGGTTACAATTGTGAAAATCTCCTTAAGTTCAGGATAATCATAAAGCATATTGTACCATACAGAAAATGGACTTGGATCAAAGACAATAAAGAACCAGTTCAGGATGAATGCATTATATAACATGCAATGCGGAAATGAAATTAGACAGGTTGCTGACTAACTAAGCTTTGCAAACAAGGGGCTATGATCTAGAACAAAACAACAATCCAAACAACTAATATGAAAAAGAGTACTAGCCAGAATTCCAGCTCCCACACGTGCAATATCAATTATGGCTGCAACAAACAGAATCATGATGAAGAATCTGGTCTTAATTAGAGAAACTAAAAGACATAGAACCTTTGTTAACAGCATAACCATATGATAAATCACCCTCAAAACTTTGAGCTGATAATATTGTACACCAAACTGAACTCATAGTGACTTCCTTCTGACTGCCTCAAAAATTGGCAACCATAAAGAAACAACTTAAAATCAGCTACTAGTTCCATATTCCCTTTTCTACCCAAAACTTCCAGAAATAAATAATTATGCATTTGGTGGAAGTCAAGCTTGTTGCAGGCAGGTCTTTGAGCAAGGCAAACACCCAAGCACCTAGATTGATGCCTAGGTGGGCGCCTGGAAACCTAGGGGTCTGCCATTGTCCTGAATGTTCCGTGTATTTCACAATTTGATTGGAAACATGATGTGTCTCACCATTAACATCAGAACTCCACATCTTTGCATATAGGCTGGGGATGTCAACATGAGAATTGAAAATCATGTGGAAAAGGTGATTTAAGACTCACCAATTAATAACAGCAATTACAAAGGAGCCACGAAGAGCATTAGCTGACTGCAAGATATCCAGCAGAAGGGAAACAATTCTGTTTGCCTCAGATTCCAGAGAGGCCGGATTAACAGTTGAATGGCCATGAGCTAACTGCGAAACATTGAAGCTCCATTCTTTTCCTATTATAAAAAAAATTTTAAAAAAAAAAGCGAGCAGTTTGACTGAATATTCTACTTTGTCAAGATTGTATCATAATTTGCTCATGTTGTCTGCTAAAAGAAGAGTTTGCACAAGCTTCAATGATCATCACTTTAACTGTAGAACCAGAGAGCGTACCTTCAGCATAATGTTCTCCATTATCATTCGCATCAGGTGTGAAATACAAAACACAAATTTCAAGAAATTTTACAGCGAGCACCTTCTTTGCAATAGATCCAGGCTGCAACATACAAGTTCCAGAGAAAGGACAATTAGCTAATATTTTGAAAATCAAATTCAAGAAATGCACTCCTCCATTTTCAAAGAAACTGTTATGACTTAAAGCCTTTTAGTGTCACACTACTGCAACAGTCCACAGTGGAAAGGGGCTAGCATAATAAGAAAAATCAAATGGCACAAGTATGACAGTATACTCTCACTTTTACCTGTTCATTAAAGAACTTTAAAAAAAAAAAAACCAATTTCTCTAGTCAGGTTATAAGTTGTTGCATAAATATAAAACCAGCAAAAAAGGTGGCGTATTTACAGCATAAACATATGCTACAGGAATTTTTTGCTAGAGGGCTACATAGACATAGATATTATGAAACATGTAAAATTTAGAATTTCTATGAATAAGAAAGATTTCAAGTTATGAACTTCTAACGATAAAATAAATGAATGTCATGTTCCAAAGTTGAAAAAAAAATTCAAATATATTCAGAGGGTTGGATGATTCAAAGCCTACCCCTAAAATGATGCCATGAACTGCATCCTTGAATTGAACCATGCAGGACCATATTTCCTCAAGCCAAGCCTCGACCTTCCCAAGATCATGAAGCTACATTTTGAACACAAAATCATTGTCACATGGCATCCCAAAAACAAAAACAAGAAAAAAAAAACATATATATAAGTGATATTCACACACACACACAAAAAGAAGTGATCTCCAGACAGTGACAAGAAAAGCATCAGTAGAGGTCAAATGATAACAAAGTAGACATAAAAGAAAAAAATAATACAATGTAAACAATGAAGGATGCAAAGAAAGGGTTTTATTATTAAAAAAAAAAAAAAAATTGAAGGAATGCTAATTTCAAAAGTTGACAATGAAGTCCTTAAAATAAATAAGTATATAAACGTAAATATATGAATATATAAACATCTATTAGATAAATATATAAAAATATGATTGACATGATTTCTATCCATATTGTAGCAGGATAGAACCAAGGGTCATGCCATCTATGCTATCCCGCATATATATTACATACCATGCCAGTAGGCTATTAGCATGACACAGGAGTATGATACCTCCGTATCAAATATTAATCAGTCCTGCTATAAATCAGCCTATGCCAATGCATCCTGACATCAAAAATGCTCATTAAGACTAATAAGCATTAGCATGCGCTCACAATTCGCCGTTGTGTTTTTAATTCATGCTTAAAAATTCCTATCTTGTTACCTTATGATCTACACTCTTTCATTTCTTTTCTTTCTTATTATATTAAGAAAGCAAAGGCCCAATCTACAAATAGGGCAAGCAGACAACATTTCACATTACACATCATGCCAAAAATTATAAATCAGAATAACACGCAATAAACACCTTCATAGTATTTATACTATACATTGAAAATCCAACAATATGTAATTAATATAAAAGCAAATTTTTCTGCACCCAATCATTTGCATTATTAATTTTGAACATACTTATATTCTCAATGTGGAAAAGTGCTTATTTAATATTATTTAAGTGGCAATTACTTATGAAATAATAATGCAGCACATATGTTCAATAATATCAACATAAGTATCCAGGATTACTTATGATCCTAATTTTTTTTTTATAAACAGTAAGTGTATTTGTGCAAGGCATATGCCAACAGGATACAAGTGTATTAGCATTAAAACATCACAATGATATGTCATTAGCACTCCCCCTTTGGCTCACATTTCTCAATGCCCAAAAAACTATTGCAAGTTCATAGAGATTGGAAGTCGAGATAGCCATGGGTTAATGAAATTATGACTTCACCACTTTTAGATCGTGGGAGTGATAGACTATCATTATGGGTACCCACTCTAACATCCTCACCCTCGTAAAAAACCCATACACTTAGGGATGTGCAAAAAAAAAATAAAAAATACCAAACCGCAAAACTAAACCGAACTGGTCTTTTCGGTTCCATTTATATTGGTCTTTTTTAGTCTAGTTTGATGTCAATTTGAAAAAAGCTTGAACCAAAAAAAATTAGATCAGTTTCACTTTGAGTTTTAAATAAAAAAAGAAAAAATCAAACTAAACCAACCCTACATATATATATATATATATATATATATATATATTATTCACTTTTAAATTTTTCTTATATTTTCTCCTATGTATAAAATATTTTTTTTTATGTTTAGACTTAACCCAGCCCATTGAACATCAACCCAATAAATTGAACCAAACCAAACTGAATTTCGTAGGTCAGTTTCAAGTGAATTTTGTGATGGTCAACTTGGTTTGATTTTAGTTTTAGGAAACTGGTATAAATTGCTTTGGTTTCAGGCTCCAAACCGACCCACATACACCCATGATAGCATGGTCATGTGAAGCAACCAATGGCAGTATTGGACATTACGATCAGCTTAAAAAATTTATAGCAGCATGATGTATACAAATTTCTTGACAGGGCTAAAGCAAAGATAACATTTTTTTTAATTTAAAGGATAACCAATTTTCCCACAAAAATATAAGAGATAAGAGTCATGCAAAGTGCTGCAGCCTAAATGCAAGCTCCAACCATTATGGATGGTGGTATTCATGTTAACATATAAAAGAAGACAAGTGCCGCATTTGACATCACTCCCTGCCTCGATCAACATAATTGCCACTACAGGTCCAGGATTCCTTAACAGTTCGTCTTCAAGATCAAATAGCACTTTCACAATATGATGCTAAACAATTCAAAAGGCATTTTTGCCTTGCAACATCTGCAATTAAACCATTTCTTTTCTTTTCTATCAGATTCTTTTTTATTATTTACAATTGATGCCTGCTAATAATGCAGTGAAGCTGAGGGTTTTATTATGTTGTGATTAACAAGATAAATGACAGAATCAAGCAAACAGCACATAAACTAGACATCATATAATTAATATGTCAACGGAAGCAACCTATGAGGCATTACATCTTCTCACAGTTAGCCCCATATATCTCCTTGCCCCGAGGTTCTTCTTGTAAGCATCTTAGAACCAACATTTTCTATCAGATGCATGGAAATCGCAAAAGAATCA
The DNA here is from genome assembly GCA_006176705.1 of Cocos nucifera. NCBI lineage: Eukaryota > Viridiplantae > Streptophyta > Magnoliopsida > Arecales > Arecaceae > Cocos > Cocos nucifera. The sequence goes on along the minus strand of QRFJ01002197.1, from coordinate 83,889 downwards.
TAAAAACAATAAATAACTCTTCAATGGCACCATGGTGATACAAAAAAGGTTTTCATTTACATGAATGGTCAAGTTAATTATACAGTAATAGTATATCTGTTATACAAAAAGCACCTGGAGTGCCATCTCTTCTAAGACAGCGCCAAATAAACTCGTGCCACTAGCAATTGATTGTCTAACAACAATGGGATTGTCATGTTTTAAGCATGACAATAAGTTTGGCATCAATAGAACCGATTCTTCTGTCAACTGCGAGCCAAGCTCCTTCAGTAAACTGCCAACAACAAAAATGCTATAAGAATTCACAAAAAAAAAAAAAGAAAAGAGAGAAAAGAAAAGGATAGCAGCTTCAATTGCTATGTCATCACAATAACCCAGCTTCAGTAACCTTAACAGGTTGCTACTCTCATCAAACAACACAACTGAGGAGGAAAGTCAGCTCCATCCACCAACTGACCGTCCAGGTAACACAGCCGTTTCTTGGCCCATAGCCATAAAATAACCCAGGAAGCCAATTCTGTTTACTTGGCAAAAGGCTTCATATTTTAACTCTGTTTGGGATTATTTGTACAGTCTTTTAGCGCATTGCAACAAAAACCAAAACCCTAGTTTTAACACAACTCAAAATCAATCGAACTTCCTTTTGTTGATAGAAATCCCTAATATCTACCAAGGCATCCTATATCCATCCGAGTCGAAGATTTTACGAGGTTGTTTGAAAGCTCAAAAATTTCTCCATGGAATACACACCATAGAATATCCAACAATAAGGAAAGCACTCGATTGTAATAAGTAATTCTTTTTTCATGCAGACTCATGCGAAATGATGATTCCCTGATGCGATTAAATACCCCCTTTTCCCTTCCGGAGAACCAACAAAATCCTCAACCCCAATTGACTCGCTAAAACAAATAACCAATTCCAAATAATAGATACCAACAAAGAATACGAAATAAGTGCAGGTGAAAATAAAATAGGGAGAAGAAGACAGTCATCTTACTCGAGAGCACGGGAAGGATCCCGATAAACCCCATCCGGGCGCTCGGGCTGAGCAACCGCCTGCGCTGCCGAGGCCGAGGCTGCGAGGCCGTCGCCCGCCGCCGGTTTCTTGCTGCCTTCTTCGATCTCCATGGGGTCGACGGCGAGGAGAAGGCGGCCTAACCCTAGAACTTTCGGCGTGCGGTTCCGGCGCCGCCTAGGGTTTGCCCGCCGAGACCAAGACCAAGAGAGGGAGGGCTTGGCCGTATCTATGGCGGTCTAAGGAGATAGCACAGGTGGTGCGGATGAGGCGACGAGGGAAAGAAGGGAAGGAACAACTGGAGAAGGGCAGGAAAGACCGGAGGGCTTTTCTTCACAGGAGACGAACAGGAGACGAGGAGGGATGCGCTCGGTTTCGTTCCCAAGTTCAATTAGACTTTATAGACCTCCATTTAAATGAGCGGCTGTGATCTCACGCATCATAATCTGAATCATTAGTCAGTGCTGCAATCTAATTTCACTGAATAGCACTACAGCGCCTCACGATTGCGGCCAAAGCGAGTACTATGCCATGTGGCGCAAGAGGAGCGGTGAGATTCACGGAGTTTATGAGATGCAGGGCGGGATTCTGGAAAAATGTACCCGTCCCTGTGACGTGCTGCGTGGTGGTGCATCGATGTTGGACCCGGTGAATATTTCAACTCAATATCCTTTACCTGTTATCCGGAAGAAACATCGCTGGATTGGTTTGTTAAAGAAAATTTGTGTTAAAAAAAAAATAATTATTATTAATATTTTAAAAATATATTTTAAAAAATAATAATAATAATAAAGATATTTTTTGTTGATCAAAATTTTGCTAGATAGAATATTCAAAAAAAATTAAACCTAATAAAAAAAAGAGAAAGAATTGATAATCAACTCTTTAGCATGTTCTCACTTTTTTTTTTCTGTAGCCACCACCATCACCGATTATTATCCAAAAAAAACCTTTTAAAAAAAAATAGAAAATGAATTTATAATTTTTAAAAAAATTTTAATCATTATTGACATCATTATTATTATCTTTACTCATTGAAATATATATATATATATATATATAAATGATTCTCCCTGTCTTCTCTGGGTATTATTTACGTTCAATTAAAAAAAATGAAAAAGGAGGATGTGAGAAACATGATGTGTTATGCTTGGCCATTCTTTGGATCCAGACTCTACATCTGAAGCATGCCTGGCTCTTTTTTATTTTGAATGCTCTTGTTTGATAATATTTCATCTCCTGATTAATAAAACTAATTTCTAAATTCTTACATTGAAAAAAATAATTCTTAAGACTTTTTTATAATCTATGTTTAATAATTTAAATCGTGCCCTTTCCTTTCTGATCATCAGATGGTGGACGATAGTCTTTTACATGGCTCATCTTGTTGCATCTTTCAAGAAATATGACAGGCTAACAGCCTGGAACTTGCGAGTCTCCTTCGTTGATCAATAATAGTTTATAACAGCGGTGACAACATTATTTTAGCTCTTATAGTTGTTCACTAAAAAGTGAGTGATTACATTGTATGATGAGTCCAGACATATAAAAGGCTTCTTTTATTCCATGACTTCAAGTCCTGTAGCCTGTAGGGTTATTCATCCTGCCATCCTGCACCCGAAGACTTCTATTTTTATGGTGTCACCTTCAACTTTTGAGGTCATTTTTTGTGGTCTTGCCTTTAATTTTTTTCTGAGAAGCAAATCACCTTGCATACCACAAAACATGACATATTGACACTGAATGAATATAACAAAATATTGGCCCTTTCTCTGGAAACATGCAAGGCAGCCAATGAATTCGGGAGAAGATTTGGAAGTTTTCTATTTATTATTGCCGAAACTAAAAAAAAATATAAATCCCATATGTACATCTTTATTTGTCATGGATATACTATTCACCATATATATGCAATGAGGCTGATCTGTACTGGGTTTTAGGCGTATAAGCCACTAGTATGATTCTAGCTCGCATCATAGTTGGTCTTGAACCTTGGGTATCCATGGATGCAGTGTGTGTGGGATTGACAAGGGTTGCACTAGCAACATATTTGATGGAGACATGATCAACATGCAAAGTTTGGTACTTATAACTCCAAGGTGAGTCTAAAAGTAGCACCAGCTTCTCATGCGCTCTGTTGCACCACTTACTCGAACCATCCATCATTTAGATTTAATTTGAAGCTTTAGCTAATTTGAGTTACATCCATATGTCATAGCATTGATCTAGCCTTGCTCCTCAATTTAGGTCAGGCATGGTAAGGGCCAATGCAATTGCACTAGCTCAACTTGTAATGAGTTTAACTCGTTACTTAGCCTAGTCAATTTGATTTTTGGTCCAAAAAAGCGATTGTAAAATAGCTTTATCTAGTTGGCACATCAAGAAATTAACAAGAAGTAGTGCAAAATCAATCAATAACCACCCCCCTCCCCCCCCCAAGGAATCGCTCATAGGTACCATCAAAGCCAGCTTAGATTTCAGATGCTTTGAACATGCTAGTTGATTTGAAAACTTAAATCCACATCAAAATTTAATTATTGGACCATCAAAATCAATTACAGAAGACTCCAACCCCATGTTGATTGATCAGGCCAGGGTTGCATCTAGGCTTCTTCATACTTTTTCCTATTAAAGAACACGATTAAGGGGATATAAACATAACTTTATAAAATATAATTGATCATATATTGTACTATATTATATAAATTATTATTTATTAATGATTAGTATATGTATCAAGTTTAATCAAGCAGGAACAACTAATTGTTATTCCCAGATGATCTGCTGTATATATTGCCGTCCTCATATTTTTATACTTTTTTTTGATAAAATAATTTATTTAAATAATTTTTGTATGAATATAATCAAGTAAATTAAAAAATTAGAGATCCAGAATGACTATAGTCTCACTTCAAAGAACTTTTTCAACATGCTTAGCTATATGGCTGCCATTCAATCTGGAATGTTCATCCAGTTTCGAGCTAGATCACCATCATGGTGGAGTTACTCTCAACAATCTATGCACTCTTGTATAATTAAGACCAGATCTTTGAGGCAGCGACTTTAAGCTCAGTTCGTTTATTGGTCGAGCAAGAAGCTCATTTCAGACTAAATTTTGAACCCAGTCCAGAATGCCACAAACAGCTTGCTCCTTGGATAGCCTTATTCCGGGCGCGAGGCACCACGTGCATGTCACGCGCACAGACCGGCACCGGCGGCGGCTGAGAAGGCGATATGGTCGGAAGAGGGGAAAAGCAGGAACAGAAAGAAATTGGAAAAGCGAGAATCCGAGAGGATGATTTCGAGCCCAGCCCTAATTATTCCGTTGAAGAGTCGTCTCCCGCCGGCGAGCACCACCAGGAGGGCCGTGCCTTTCGCGGCGGTGGCGGCGGCTTCTTCCAGCAACCAGCCTCATCGGATGGACACCGAGCAGCTGAGGACTCAACTCGACCAACTCCACGCCGAAGCCGAGATAACCAGGTCCAAGGGTACTTCCCCTTCTCCGTTTCTCTCCAACTCCTCTGCCCGCCTTTGGCCTTCTGGTTTTGTACCTTATTTATTCTTTTTTTTTTTCCAGCGTCGGTAGACAGTTTCGTTTAATTTACTTACCTTCATAGTAGCAGTAAACGTGATGCGAAAAAGAAAAAAAAAGGGGGGGGGGGGGGGGGGGGGGGGGGGGGGGCAATATATTTTACCCAACAATAGAAGAAAATAAGGAATTCTATATTAACTGTTACGGATTCTGTTTCCTTATGGAGTTTATGCAATACCAACTACGCTGACAACTAGAGACGGCGAACCCGATCAATGAGAGAATACTTAGAAGGGACATGAGTACCATTTTTTTTTTTTTTTTTTTTTTGGTGCGCGCGCGCGTGTTTTAGGGATTAGGGTAGTTAAGGAGGGATCTTTTAGGATTGGATTGTGTGCCTTGGAGTTGGAATTAAATAGGATTATTAGGGTTGCAGGGGACACATTAGTTGCTGATATTGGGCATCAATATTGCAGTTAACCTTCCTGTGGTAGGAGCCAACCAAGGATTATTTTGCTTATGGTTTAGAATCAAGCACGAATTGTGAACAGGAGCTTCGGGAATTGGGATGTGACGCTTGGCCTGTAACTTGGATGCATCCGGCTCAATATCATATAGATGTTTAATTGTGACCTAACTGAGAAAAGAGAAAAATGATCTCACTTGCCTTCATATATCTAGCTTTCCAAGTATTGAAAGTAGTGGTTGTGGAGATTAACAATGGAGTAGTAATTCCAGCCCTGGAATTAACGTTTTGGTGGATCCTTGAGTGCACAAGGCTATTGAAGAAATTTTAGATTCTAAAAACAAGAAGTAAAAAAAATAATATCTTCATTGGTCTCATTATGTTTGGAACACATAGGAGTAAGGTTGTATGCTTAAGACTTTCATGGTTTTCATCTTAGGTACGGATATGTCTTGTAGAGATTCCTCCAAATAAAGACACTTACGTGAATTGTGTAAGGCTATGTGATGGGAATTAGGAATCCTATTTGCTATCTTGAATTTCTTGGTGCCACATCACTATGTCTTTGATTTTCCATAGAGATTTCCATATTGGATCTGCCTTCTGGACATGCAAAGAGAATGCAGATTTTATATTCTCTTGGACCAATTCACTGGCATATTTAATTGTGAACTTTCCATGAGAATACTTATTTGAAAGCAAATCTGTGAGGACACGTATAGACATGTATTTAGTCTTACATCGGTTATTTACTAGGAAGATCTTGGATACTCATATAGGGACAAAGAATCTGTTGGGGATAAATCCCACTCCTGTCGAAGTCTAGTTCGATGCTCAACTTAATGCAACCAGTAGCCACGGAAGAGCTTCAGCGGACGGGTCTTAGTCGAACTCTTAGGGCCGACCGAACTGCTCAACGGCCGAGTTTTAGCCGAACTCTCCAGCGGCCGAGCTCCTTCGGACTCCCAGCGGCCGAACTCCTCAGCGGTCGTCCCTCGGCCGAACTCCTCAAGCGGCCGTCCCTTCAGCCGGCCAAGCTCCTTTGGACTCCCAACGGCCGAACTCCTTGGCAGTCGTCCCTCGGCCGAACTCCTCAAGTGGCCATCCCTTCAGCCGGCCGAGCTCCTTCGGACTCTCAGCGGTCGAACTCCTCAGCGGCCAAACTCCTTCCGAGCTTTCCTTTGGCCGAACTCCTCAGGAATCGATATATGCCGAAGTCCATCGATCAATGCCTACTTTCTGGGAGCCATGGCTATTAAAGCTGGACGAACGGTCACCGTCAGTCTGCAACAGGCGATGCTACAGCGGCTCCGCCAGGCCTCGAGCAGTCCACCACTGTCGGACGGCATGGCTGTCGCTTTCGACCTGACGACACCATCCTCTCCGCATCAAATCCGGTGCAGCCTCGAGCGACCCGCCATTATACAGCTGCAGCTGTCACCATCAAGCTCCGCCTATAAAAAGGACCCTCCAGATATGCTAACTCTAATCTCTAAGCTCTAAGCTCTAAGCTCTCCTCTTCTTCTCTAAGCTCAGCGGAACTCATTCCCGAGCACTCCATTCCTATTGGCCAGAGCTGACTTGATCGTCGGAGGGTCCTGCCGGAGCCACCCCCCACCGGCTCCGGATGGAACTTTGTTTTGCAGGTCCCTGGTGGCGACCTCATCGGCCTCCACTCTAGCGGATTCCGGCGACGACCAGTTTCTGCGTCAATAGATTGGCGCTAGAAGGAGGGCAACCCCAAATCTCCGAGGTTGACCTCGGCCAGAGATAAGATCTCTTCCGAGCGACCGAGCCAACCTCGGCTAGAGATAAGATCTCTCCTAAGCGATGACCTCGACCAGAGATAAGATCTCTCCCGAGCGATAACCTCGGCTAGAGATAAGATCTCTTCCGAGCGACCGAGCCAACCTCGGTCAGAGATCGGATCTCTCCCGAGCGCCCGTATTGACCTCGGCTGTGAGAGAGATCTCCTCCGAGTCAGCCTCGACTGTAGGAGACAATGTCGCCTCCGATGAACTCGACCTCCGACCTCGATCGCAAGAGACGAGGCCTACCTCAACCTCGGTTGAAGATGGGATCTCCCCCGGGCCTCAACTTCAACATCAACTTTAGCTGGAGATGAGATCTCCCCCGAGCTTCGACCTGAACCAGCACGGAGCCCAGAAGAAGACTTCGACAGTCGCCTTTTCTGCATTCTCTTCCTTCGAGTTTCGAACTCGGGAGTGGGGGGCTACTGTTGGGGATAAATTCCGCTCCTGCCGAAGTCTAGTTCGATGCTCAGCCTAATGCAACCAGTAGCCATGGAAGAGCTTCAGCGGACGGATCTTAGCTGAACTCTTAGGGCCGGTCGAACTGCTCAGTGGCCGGGTCTTAGCTGAACTCCCCAGCGGCCGAGCTCCTTCGGACTCCCAGCGGCCAAACTCCTTAGCGGTCGTCCCTCGGCCGAACTTCTCAAGCGGCCGTCCCTTCAACCGGCCGAGCTTCTTCGGACTCCTAGCGGTCGAACTCCTCGGTAGTCGTCCCTCGACCGAACTCCTCAAGCTGCCGTTCCTTCAGCCGGCCGAGCTCCTTCGGACTCCCAGCGGCCGAACTTCTCAGCGGCCGAACTCCTTCCGAGCTTCTCCTTGGCCGAACTCTCCTGGAATCGATATATGCCAAAGTCCATCAATCAATGCCTGCTTTCTGAGAGTCATGGCTATTAAAGCTGGACGAACGGTCACCGTCAGTCTGCCACAGGCGATGCTACAGTGGCTCCGTCAGATCTCGAGCAGCCCACCACTGTCGGACGGCATGGCTGTCGCTTTCGACCTGATGACACCATCCTCTCCGCATCAAATCCGGTGCAGTCTCGAGCGACCCGCCATCAGACAGCTGCAGTTGTTACCATCAAGCTCCGCTTATAAAAAGGATCCTCCAGATATGCTAACTCTAATCTCTAAGCTCCAAGCTCTCCTCTTCTTTTCTAAGCTCAGCGGAACTCATTTCCGAGCACTTCATTTCTGTTGGCCAAAGCTGACTTGATCGTCGGAGGGTCCTGCCGGAGCCACCCCCACTGACTCCGGACGGGACTTTGTTTTGCAAGTCCTCGGCGACGACCTCATCGACATTTACTCCAGCGGATTCCGGCGACGACCAGTTTCTGCGTCAACAGATTGGCGCTAGAAGGAGGGCAACCCCAAACCTCCGAGGTTGACCTCGGCCAGAGATAAAATCTCTTCCGAGCGATCGAGCCAACCTCGACTAGAGATAAAATCTCTCCTGAGCGATGACCTCGGCCAGAGATAAGATCTCTCCCAAGCGATAACTTCGGCTAGAGATAAGATCTCTTCCGAGCGATCGAGCCAACCTCGGCAAGAGATAAGATCTCTCCCGAGCGACCGAGCCAACCTCGACCAGAGATCGGATCTCTTCCGAGCGCCCGTATTGACCTCGACTACAGGAGAGATCTCCTCCGAGTCAGCCTCGACTGTAGGAGACAATGTCGTCCCCGATGAACTCGACCTCCGACCTCGATCGCAGGAGACGAGGCCTACCTCAACCTCGGTTGGAGATAGGATCTCCCCTGGGCCTCAACTTCAACATCAACTTTAGCTGAAGATGAGATCTTCCCCGAGCTTCGACCTGAACCAGCACGGAGCCCAGAAGAAGACTTCGGCAGTCGCCTTTTCTGCACTCCCTTCCTTTGAGTTTCGAACTCGGGAGTGGGGGGCTACTATTGGAAATAAACCCCGCTCCTACCGAAGTCTAATTCGATGCTCAGCCTAATGCAACCAGTAGCCACGAAAGAGCTTCAGCGGACGGATCTTAGCTGAACTCTTAGGGCCGGTCGAATTGCTTAGCGGTCGGATCTTAGCCGAACTCCCCAACGGCCGAGGTCCTTCGGACTCGCAGCGGCCGAATTCCTTAGCGGTCGTCCCTCGGCCGAACTCCTCAAGCGGCCGTCCCTTCAGCCGGCCGAGCTCCTTCGAACTCCAAGTGGCCGAACTCCTCGGCAGTCGTCCCTCGACCGAACTCCTCAAGCGGCCATCTCTTCAGCCGGCCGAGCTCCTTTGGACTCCTAGCGGTCGAACTTCCGAGCTTCCCCTTGGCCGAACTCCCCTGGAATCGATATATGCCGAAGTCCATTGATCAATGTCTGCTTTCTGGGAGCCATGGCTATTAAAGTTGGACGAACGGTCACCGTCAGTCTGCCACAGGCGATGCTACAGCGGCTCCGCCAGATCTCGAGCAGCCCACCACTGTCGGACGGCATGGCTGTCGCTTTCGACCTGACGACACCATCCTCTCCGCATCAAACTCGGTGCAGCCTCGAGCAACCCGCCATCAGACAGCTGCAGCTGTCACCATCAAGCTCCGTCTATAAAAAGGACCCTCCAGATACGCTATCCTCTGATCGCTAACCTCTGATTTCTAAGCTCTAAGCTCTCCTCTTCTTCTCTAAGCTCAGCGGAACTCATTCTCGAGCACTCCATTCCTATTGGCCAGAGCTGACTTGATCGTCGAAGGGTCCTACCGAAGCCACCCCCCACCAGCTCCGAACGGGATTTTGTTTTGTAGGTCCCCGGCGGCGACCTCATCGGCCTCCACTCCAGCGGATTCCGGCGACGACCAGTTTCTGCATCAACAGAACCTAAAAAATATCTTTCGGATAGCCATTTTGGATGAGGTCTTAGGTTGTTACAAATGGTATCAGAGCCGAGTTGACCTATAATCTATGTGGACTAGAGGATACTATAGCACAAATTCATTGGGTTGACTATAGGTTGATTGTGAAGTTTGTAAATGAAAATATGGATTTGGACTCTTAGCTTGGTAATGATGCTGGGGCTTAAACGGAAGGAGTATGCGAGGATTCGTGTAGGCGTGTATTTAGTCACATATCAGTTATTTACTGGAAAGATCTTGGATACTTATATAGGGCCAAGGAATCCAAAAAATACCTTCCAGATAGTCTTTTTGGGTGAGGTCCTAGTTTGTAACAAAATCAACAAAAATAGAGAATAATTACAACCCTTTTTATGTTGATATGTCACTAACCAATATTACTTGAATTGCAATCTCATTTTCTAGTCCCTATAATCTCAAGAATATTTTGGTTAGACATCCATTACTTCTCAGCATGCAGCATAAAAAAGGTAAAATAAGATAATACATATGGTGATTGGATGCTAATCAAGTGTATGTATGCTTTCATGGGAAAATCATGACTTATTACATTGAAAATTGCATTTGGTGCAAACAAAATATGTCACGAAACTAATAATGATAGCATATGTCTTTGATCCAGCACTAACTATGACTTATATGTGTGCATGTGTGATTCAAGAAATGGTCCTCATGATCCCATTTGTAATAAAGAAAGTTACGTTAGCATTCTTTTCGACATAACGAGAAATGCAGATTATTCCACTTTAGAATAAGTGTATAGAAACTACACTGTTTCCGTTTTTCTTTTTGCTAGTTTCTTCTCTCTATATCTTGAAGTTTGTAATAATTAATAGAATGAAGCATGGGGACTATGTTAGAAGTGACATGGAACTAGCTGACTTCTGACCAATACAATTTGAATATTCACTTTCTCCAGTGGACCAATCATATAAATTGGTTCATGGAGTGACGCTGCATCTTAGCTTGAATGGTTGCATCGATTTGTATGAACCATGTGTAACCAATGCAGAATTTTTTTTTCAGTCTGTTTTCAGCTACTGAGACATTATGAAATTATGTCCCATAATATTCATACAAAACTTGCAGTCCATTAACATCGTGGTAAGGAACTTTGCAGTTCCTTTTCCGTCAATGCTTCTGCCATTTTTTGATCTCAACATTAAGTAGTCTAGGGCAGATAAGATACGGGAAACAGGTACGGTATGATATGGATATGGGGATACGATAAATTCTTAAAAATATAGGATATGATATGGCTGGGATATGGTATACTAAAAAATATAAAATTAATATAATATTAATATAGAAGCATAAATACTCAAGATAAATTTAACATATAGAAGCTCCATGATTCACCCACCAAGATTTTGCTAATGACTTAGCGGCCCATGACACCAGGAAGATGACCAGGTTTTATTTCTTATGATGTTTCCTCCGCCGAACCATTTGTCACAAGGCCGGCGAGAGATTGCTTGAGACTTGATGGGATCAAGGGCGCAAGGGTGTGCTAGATCTGCCAAGCAGTGCTGCTGCTGCAATAATGGCATGAAAATTGTATAAAACAGTGCTGTGTTGCTTGAGATATTTATTCTCAGAGCTCAAAGACTGAATTGCTTCTCACGTGTTGATGCGATCTTGCCACCAGCCACCGGCAACACCTGTTAATGTTATTTATAACAAAAGATATGCACAAAGCTCGCTGTTTTTTTCTTTATTCAGTAAGCAGCCGTATCTCAGCCATACCCAGCCGTATTCCAGCCGTACCCATATCGGAATCCGACACTGGTACGGAAGCCATTTTGCCGTATCCGTGCTTCCTAGCATTAAGTTCTCTTTCTGGCTTTTGTTGTGTTTTTTCAGATGCAAAATCTTTATTCTATCTTTAACGCCATTTTTCTTATGTCTATTTCTCAATCATGGCTTCAACTTGAAGTACAAAAAATAAATAGCTTATTCTAGAGATTATTCTCGTTTTCCTACTAACCTTTTGTTTCCAGCAAATAGTGCACGATTGAGGCTTATGCGTTTGACAGAGGCAGCTGAGAATCTTCAAAAAAGGGCAAGTGCTGATGTTCTTGTTGGCAAGGAAAGCGAGGCAAGAGAACTGCTTATACAGAAGAAGAAGTTGATGCAAGCCTTGGAGAAATCAAAAAGCCGCATCGAGGTGCTTGATAAACTTTCATCAAAGATCAGTGAGGTATAGCTCTTCATTATACATTTAATGTGTTACTTGTACTAATTCTGCAATTTGTTTTGGTAGCATTTAATTGTAGTATAGTCAAATTATGTCATATTGATATGTTTTCTCTTCCTCTGTTTTGTAATGCATTAGATGGATAAATATGTAATTCCCCCAGGGAGTTTTGATGTATTCTCCATATTTTACCTCTCGCATTTTCCTTTTACTTATGCATGATTGTAGCATTAGTTTTACAAAAAATAATAGCATTCATTTTAAAATTTGATTATGGCAAATTCATACGAGTTCTCCATACACTGGATATCAAAATGTTGGGTCTGTTTATTGGATAGCAAAATGCTGGGTCTGTTTTTTGTCTTTTAGATTCAGATACTGTAGATATTCTAAAAAAAATCATCAAATTAAAAAGGGAAAACTTGCAATGGATAAACACACAAGAAGTGAAACATGAGAAGCAAAGGTCCATCATATGAAGTCCATCACTATAATTGAGGAGCTAACAGACATACACATCTATATGGTACATGCATTATTCTAAGATCTTTTTAGCGGCTAAATTTTTTGCTTATCCTCCATGGGATAAAAAATATCTAGAAAGTTTAGTAGTTAAAGATTAGTTATTGTAGAGGCTCTAGTATGTCGACAAACAAAGACATGAGTTCGGATAGGTGGGACTGGTGCTGCATCTCAGTGATTCATGACTCTTGGAACCTAACTATATCATTTCAAGATATTCAAAGGAATATCAAACACATGAGTATGATAAAGTTAAAATGATTGTGAAAATAATATTGAGAAATAGGCAAGTTTATTTATTTTGAAATAAGCCATAATATAATATAAACAATAGTACATTTATTTCTAACTTGGACTTGAAGACTAGACGGTTTCAATATTTCCTCTGTTGTCTCTTTTCAAGTTTAATCTATGCTCTCCCTCTATGTTGCCTTACCAGGAGTCATTTCCTCTTCCCAAGAGGGTTAAAAACTTGAAATAAGGATCTATATGCACTCCAGTATGTGGTTTTTTTGCTCTGAAGTTATGCTGTTTTGTTGTTCTTTGGGTAGGCATACTGTTTTGCTGTTTAATTGCTCTTGCTCAAGTTGCTCCACCATGACCTTGGTGTCGCAGGTTCAAATCCTGGAAACAGCCTCTCCACATTGCAGGGGTAAGGCTGTGCGTATCTGACCCTTTTCAAATCCTGCAGTGGCAAGAGCCTCATGCACTAGGATGCTCTTTTTATGTCCGCCTCATCACCAAATCTAAGGTTCACTCCTGCATCTTAATGGGGACAAAATAAGTATCTATAAACACTCTAAGACTTCCAAAGATGCCATTTGCTGCCATCGAAGTTGTACCGTTATGTGGTTTGCTTGCTCTAGATAATGTTAATTTTTGAAGATTCTCAAAACATTTTCCATTGAAATTAAATTATTCCTTGCTTGAGTTATGTTAATTCACAGAGCAAGAGAATCCCAATTATACATAATTAAATGTTTTGGTTAGTTGCTATGGTCTTCAAATTACAACACGGCTTAAAGCTTGGGATTGTGATAAATTTTCTCAAAGAATTTGTGTGCCTGTGCTTCCAAAGATTTTTGTGCTCTGTTCCTACCAAAACATTAGAATGATAGTAAAAAAAAATTCCTGTTTGATATGTGAGTTTGATTTTAATAGGAGTCTCTAGAATACTGCAAAGATAGAAGAATCAACCAGAACATCAGAAACTTGTCTCCAGGCTCTGAATAGTGTTCTAAACAACATGACCTTCTAAGAGGGTGAGCTTTGGTGTAACAGTAAAGTTGCTTCATTATGATCTACGTTTCTTGGGTTTGAAAAACAGATACAGCCTTTCTATGTGTGGTGGGGTAAGGAAGTAATCTCCCCAGACCCCATAGTGGCTGGAGCCTCATGCACTAGGTTGCCCTTGTTTTACAAAATGACCTTGTAAAAGCAAACAATTGAATTTCAAATTTGATTAGCAAACCAACATCATGGAAAACCAATCCAACCCAAGGGAGTGTAGATTAACTTCCAAGTACTCCTGCAGATAATGCTTCACCAGAGTTTAGAGGTGAAATCAAACTATCTTCAGCTACCTCATCAGGTCCCTAAATCAATAAAAGATCTTGTCATGTAGGTAAAATGCAGCCATTATCTCTAGTATTTTGATTTTTGAGTAACATGATGTTGACAACTACTGACAAATGAGAACTGATGGACTGATTGTATCAATGATATGTTCCCCCATTCAGCTAGGAGTGAAACATAATACTGACAGACCTATTCATGATCAATTTCGTGAAGATACCAAGAAACAGTACTGTGTGATTCCAGTTAATGATTTAGAATTATTTTCCATTATATCATGGAAATTTTACCTGCCAAAGATCTCTCACACATCCAGTTATCCCATCTAAAGGACTTTTGGGAGATGTATGTCTGTAATAACTTTTCAGTGCTTCATTACAATGAACCAAGATTTCCAATTCCCAAAACCACCTCCTTATTAATCCTTTAATTATTTCTGTTAATTGTTGATAGACAAGGTACCTTCTCTCTCTCTCGCACGTGCGTTAATCTCCATTTCTTGTTTTTCAGTTTCTCCTTTCATGGTATGGTGCCATTGTTCTTTGTCTTATCACATGCCCTACATATTCCATGTCTTAAGCTTGTGCAGAATAGATTGGTGAAGCTTCTTAGAAATCCTTATAGTTATCACAGATAATATGTTTTTGAGGTTCTAGACTTAATTATGTCTCCTCCAAAGACACCGCATGGTAATCTTTTATCCTTTTGTTGTCTCATTCATTTTGTATGATCATTGTTTAAGGTATTTTTGCTCATGTGATAGTTCATATGTTTGCTGTAATAATAATAGAATATATTGTGTTATGGTCTTATTGAAAGTCTACCTGGTTTCAGGTGATTTCATTGAAGGAAACACAGCTAATAGGACATGTTGCCATGAACTCTGGAGTTAGTGGAATAGGTTCTTGTCAACAGGTTCGGTTTATCTCCCCGAAGTATGGTGATGATGATGTTTCAAACAAAATTAATAGCATTTGCACAGATTTAAGTAAATCAGGTGAGAATAAAGTGCCCATGACTCAGGACTGTGAAGTAAACCTCCCTGTGGATTGTCAGCCCAATTTTGAAGTGTCTACTGGCATTGTCACTTCAAATGATGATAACATTATCAGCAATTTAAAAGATATGTCCTCATGTAAAGACCTTTTGGAACACGTTGATAGGCAACTTAGAGTAGTGGAAATAGATCTTGTGGAGTTCATAAGGCTCCAATCCTTGAAAACAGAGAATAGACAGGAGCAGATGAATAACGAGGTACAGCAAATATCAGAACTTTTGACAGAGATACTCAGCATCAGAGGGAGGTGGGTTCAAAAGCCAGTTTAATTATTTACCACATAAATTACTGGTGGAGACAAAATACATAAGTTTGAATCTGTACTTGTGGATATTTGGTTCCCATCATATTAAAGTTGGTAATATTGAAACATCTTTTCTATTGCAGTAGATACCCTGCCATTTGATTATCTGCATGTTCTTAGGCTAAAATTTTACCTATATCAGGATTGCAAGCATTATACAGTCTAAAACAAATGACAGCTAAGTTTCAAATTTGGAAAGTGGAATGAACCGAACTTCACAGCTTGGTATGTATTTTACTTCTTCATAACTTATTTTTCCACTTGGCAATTTAGTTTTTCATATCACCGAGAAGACCGGTGCGCATCAAACAGATTGTTTAAGCTGTCATCTGTGTTAAATAATGATTCGGTTACATGGAGAATATATCAGAACAGCAGAATACCTTATTCCTTTATAATATTATGCAGGGTGATAAGAAGAATAAATGCAAGTTTCATGGACTAGATGTTGGAGTGGATGATGCCCGGGAAGGAATCATGTGGAGCGGTGCTAGAGAAGGATCTCAAGGAGTAAACAAGGCAGCAGTGAGGCATTGCATTCACGAGATGGAGGTCAAGGTGAAAATTTTCAAAATGATTTTTTGATGCCTTGCCTGGATGCCTTGAAGGATTTTGGTTGTGGGGAGTCCTTTTGCTGATGCTTATTGGCAAATCCCAGTTTTGGTGTTCTCTTGACGCCCTAGTTCTATTTTGAGCTAAGCTAATGGAGGCCAAGTTTTGAAGGTTTTTCAGATATTAATGTACGTATTTTAGGAGTAGCTGGTGGGGACATGGCTGAGAGGTTCCTCCTTTTGTTTGGGTGTTACTAACAAATCTTGGTTATGTTTATAGGCAACTAACTGTAGCGCCCAAGACTATCAAGCTACAATTCATGAAATTTTTATGGTATGTTTCTTTTGGGTTTATTGGATTCTTGTTTTTTCCTTGTGATTTTTGCTCATG
Source organism: Cocos nucifera (assembly GCA_006176705.1). NCBI lineage: Eukaryota > Viridiplantae > Streptophyta > Magnoliopsida > Arecales > Arecaceae > Cocos > Cocos nucifera. The sequence goes on along the minus strand of QRFJ01002197.1, from coordinate 67,608 downwards.
TGACGCTTAATTAAAGACTCTGCTAAAAGATAAACCATGAAAATATGTACGATAAAATATGACTTTGGTTGGGGAAGATCAATATTTTTTTCCCCCCTTATCCAAGTCTACTAGCCGTCCATTTTTAGCATGAAACTCCTACCAGGAAAAAAGAAAACACCTAGATGTTTTAAGGTGGATATAATTCTACTCTTGACTTCGGCAATGTGCTACCTTGAGTATGCCCTTAATTATATGTGGCCTCATGGATTAGGAGATTTATGCACCTATAGAAGTTTTGATGCCACTCTTGACTCCCGTAGCATGTTACCTTGAGTATGCTCTTAATTGTATGGGGCCTCATGGACTCGTAGATTTATACAATCTGGACTTGTTTGGTTCGTGAGAAATGGAGGGGCTTGTTTGATTGGAATTTTAAGAGGAGAAAAAAGAAGAAAATTTTTTTTTCATGAAAAGTCACTTTTCATATTTCATGAAAAGTGAAAATTTATGAAGAAGATGGATTTTAGCACTTCCCATGGGATGAAAAATGGTTGTATTTTTTTTTTCCAAACTATTCTTTTAAGATCTATAGTTAAGATTTTATAAAGTATCATGGATGATTAGAATGAAATACTGGATATATAATATTATACTATTATTATTTTAATATTTATATAAATATTATAATATTAATTATTATATTTTAATATTTATATTATTATAATATTTTATTAATATTTATATAGTATTTATATTAATATATCAATATTTATATTAATATAATATTATATTTATTAAGATATTAATAAATTTATAATATTAAGATATTAATATTATATTAATATAATATAATATATTAGTATTATATTAATATAATAAATTATTATAATTTAATATTATATTATAATATATTAATATTATATTTATATTAATATAAATATATTATTATTATGTACATAAAGTTTAGAAGCAACATGTATGGCCTTATATCTATTAAAAATATAATAAATATTTCATATTATTTTTTTTAAAAATAAATATATAATTAAATATAAGTTATTTTTTAATAAATTAAGTCAATCAAACATATTTAAATTTTATTTCTAAAATTATTTTTTTAAAATTATTTTTAATTTTTTAAAAAATTATTTTTTAAAAAAAATTCTTTCCACAAATTAAATGAATCTTCTATGTAATTTCTCAAAATTTTCTGGCACCATGCAGCCGCTTCTCTCATGGCTGTGACTATTAGTATTTAATTCTTTTGGTAAATTCGCATACTTTTGATGCTGAATGTATAATTGCGGGCCTGCAGGGCATCTATGAGACCGAGGGAAACCTGAATATTCTTGAAAAAAATAAATAAATAGATATACTTGAGTCTGCAAAAACAAAAGTAAAATGGATTAATTTTTGCAAAATTCAAGCTCAAGCTTGATACTGCTGCAAATCAAAAAAGGATTCACCGACTTCAAATTCTTATTTAAAGTTTTATAACTTTATTATCACATTCAAGTGTGTAATATATACTTATTCTAAAACATATAGTATGTTAGCTTCATGGTACAAATTATTTGGTCAATTCATTAGATCCTGCCAGTTGCAAGAAAAAATAAGCGATGTCAGTAGCTTTGAAACATCATTAGGCTGTTTTGTTGGCTGTGGTTGGTCTAATGGTACACGGTTATATACCTAGAGGTGTAAATGATGCATAAAAGCTCGATAACCTACAACAGTTCAAGGCCTTACCCAACAAAACCAGTCCAAAGATATTATTTGAAATTTTTGGCTCCGCATGGATATTCAAGATTTACCTAATATATAGCTGATATAAAATTAAACATGCGTTTGTATAAGTCCTCACATACTACTTCCATTTAGTTCTAGCATCGTCATTAGACTAAGAAACCAAGTCCATTCAAATCAAATCATAAATATCATAAATCTGATTACAAACTTTACAACTAGTTGCAGGCAATTCAATTGGTCTATGCTATGTTCTTTGGTTCATATAAACCATGGGCTGAATCCATTCTAATACTATTTATCATAAATCTTGTCGGACTAAAATTTCAAATTCAATTATCAGCACCATATTTAGCCCTTGGTCACGCCAAAAGACCCATACTATAGTCCTCTTATCCATATAGACTATGGATTAGATCTATTCTAATATCATTTATAAAGATTGAGGACCTTACTGAAAATGGCTAGTCAAAAAGATACTATTTAAGTTCCTTAGCTCTATATAAGTATTTAAAATCTATCCAATACATAGCCAAAATATAACTAAATATATGCCTACACAAGTACCCACAAAACTCTATCTGATTATTTTATAATAACTGAATATGAATTCAAATTCAATTTGTACAAAACCAGATTCTATATGGTATCCCGCCAGGCTAAGATTCCAAATTCAATTATCGGGATCATAATTAGCCCTTGGTCTCTCCAAAATATCCCATGCTATAGTCTTCTCATCCATATGGGCTATGGATTGGATCCATTCTAATAAAAGATCGAGGATTTTACTAAATACATGTCTAAACAAGTACCCACAAAACCCTATCTGATTATTTTATAATAACTGAATATGAATTCAAATTAAATTTTCACAAAGTGAGATTCTATATGGTATCCGGTTTTCTTATTGAGTTGCACTCGGATGTAGCTATGTTCAAACCTGAGGACCAGATAAGCTAGATACATATACACAAACTATATATATAAATTTAGCAATATGAAAAAATTTTCTCTATGATTTGTGTTATTTCTTTTTTTTAATGTTTAGATTTATGCCTTTTTGCTATGCATACTTTCCTACTACCATTTCAGTTCCAAAATTCCAGCCAACAATTAAATTTGGATCATGTTTTAATTAAATTAAATATAAATAACGATTTAAATATGTTTCAAAAGTGATTGGTTTTTTAACAAAACCAACCATCACTTCTCACATCATGCTCCTCTACTACTGCAATCTGTCGCACACAAAGGACCATCATGATAAGAGTCCTCTCTATTTTGGAAATTATCAACCTTCGGCTACCTTAATTATGTACTAAATAAATCTTAAAAAATGGAATCCACATCCGAATCCGATTAATTGAGTTTACACGCCAGTTTGGAGCAAGCTCGTTTTGATGGGTCCGAACTGGAATCTAAACTTGACTTTTCTTATTGGGTCCAAATGTAGACACAGCATGAATCCATCACACAGCCCTTTATATATACCATGGATCGCCCTTGAGTGGTCAAGGACCGGGAGGATTACACAAATGGAACCAAGGCTAAAAGGGCACCATATATAATATGAAGACTCCATCATTGGGGATAGATCAGTTTTATACATAAGCTGAGAAATTGGCAGCAGGAAAGATGAGAAGAGTTTTCACATACTACCCATACATACAGTGCTAATGTAAAAGAAAGAACTTATATTTACAAAAAAAAAGAAAGAAAGAAAAAAAATCGAATATAAAAATGGTTTAATCATGAAGCGATCTCCGGGTTTGGGATGCATGGACATTCTACGTGCTTGGACATTTCTAAAAGCTTGGTTTGAAGTGTTGTAGGACCAACACGGCTAAAAATTGCACAAGCTTATCCCACCATCAGCCCTCAGGCTTTGTCTCACATCAGGATATGCCGGTAACTTCGTTTCTAGCAGCTGCTTGCATGCCCCTTCCTACACACCAAGAATTCAGGATCACCCATCACCATAGACGTAAGAATTAGTGATGACTCTCGATAAGATCGGAAAGTGTAATTTTTCCACATTTTCCGGTGTCTAGTTTATCAAACTGATCACAGATCTGCATGATGTCCTTTTCAGATATCTTCCCCATCTCCTTCAGTTTGTAAATGACGAACTCCGATTTACTGCATCTCATTACAAAAACGAAGAGGATGATTCAGCAAAGCCAGATAGCCATGATTTTGAATCAAGAAAATGCCAAGAAAGAATAATCCAACTAAAAATAGTGAAGGACCCAAACCACAGAACAATGAATATTGCTGCAGATTATCGAATACCAAGAATAAGACCAGCATTTGCCATGTATAATATCGATGGCTATGACTCTATCACACGTGATGTACCAACCATTAGGGAGTATGTGATGGCCATTATAAATCATTATGATCATTTCAAGAATTATGTATAATTATCATCAGCCTCACACGTGGGAGAATTTAAAATAAAAAATAAAAAAACAACAAGTGCTGACCATGCATCTACCTACTTCTTTGTCAGCGAATAGCTTAACAAATTTATTTTCCTGGGTATGGAAGTTCTAGGAAACTTGCACAGAAAAGTATGTGATTTCATCTGATTAATGATTAGCTTGTTTAATAAGCCAGGAGATTAATCCAAAACAAACCTGTTAAGTTATCAAAGTGGGTAAAAAGATTTTTCTCAAGCAAAGCCTAACCATGGGTAACCTGAACTACAATCCATATCCATTGATGACACAAGAATAATGGAAATAGAAGGGAATTCTGAACTACATGCTATTTTGCAATCTAACATCTAATAAACCAAAAAAAAAAAAGGTTTGTGTTTCATAGAAAATCAATTTAGAATAAAAAAATAGACCATGTTAGCGAAAAAAAAAAAAAAGCTGATGGGGGTAAGAAAATTAGTAATCAGAAGCATAAAAGAGAAATCACAAACTTGGTACGCCATAAAACAAAGTAATTCTTCCTATAAGAATGCATAAATTAATTCTCTCCACCCATCCACCCCAAAAAATCCTCTTTAACAAGATCTAATACATTTGTCACCTTCCCCTCCAACAATCAACTATTAACCTCCTAACCATCAACTGAAAGAAAGACAAGAAAACTCTCATGAATAGTTAAAAAAAAAAATCTCCATCTTCATGTAACTTCACAATTCAAGCTTCTTATGTTAAGAATAAGTGGGCAGTATCACTTGCATTAAGTTTTGCCTATAAAGTTTGGTTTTCTGGAGTTCTAAAGTGCCGACAATTTTGAACACCAACAAAATACAAGACTTTGTGGCACTCCAAACATGGTTCATATCATATTAATTAAAAAGTTGGCACTTGAATGTCTTTCTTTTTGTTAGTTTTTTGTCAAAAGCAACTTTAGGTGAAGTTATGACACTTCAACACTCAATCATTTCGATTTCTTAAAATAATAGTGTACAATGTCCATAGAATTCTGCAGTACCATTTCGAGTATGCTTAGCATGCAAAAGTTCTACTTTTGGTTTATATTGGGTTGTGAAAGTTCTGACCTCATCAGGATTTGATTTTAAACAGATTATGTGTCTTTCTTTCTTTCTTTTAAGCCAATGCACGTCTTCCTATATGGGTTTTTGTAGGATTCCAAATATTGCATTTTAGGAAAAATTTTGGATGCCAATTTGGAGATTGGTTACTTGGTTATTAAGAGATCTAGATTATTTGTAAAATAAACAATGAAAAGGGCACAAAAGATTCATGGCCAGCCACTAAGGGAAGCATTGTACCATGATTGTTTGAATGAGAGAAAATACTTCTCTTGGCCCAGATTTTAGTGTCTGTCATCCCCTTGTTCTCTTTGCTGTTTATTACTTCCTCTTATTCTATGATATCTTCCCTCTCCCTCTCTCATCTAGTATCAATTCTTCCCTTTATTCTCTTCGTCAACTCTCTTCTAATCTTTCCTTCTTTTTTTTTTTTTTTTGCTTTCAATCTTTACTGAGTATTACTTATGTATCAAGAACAGATCCTCTTCTGTTGTCAGAAACCCTTTATGTCCTTCCCAATCATGGAAGCATTGTACCATGATTGTTTGAATGAGAGAAAATACTTCTCTTGGCCCAGATTTTAGTGTCTGTCATCCCCTTGTTCTCTTTGCTGTTTATTACTTCCTCTTATTCTATGATATCTTCCCTCTCCCTCTCTCATCTAGTATCAATTCTTCCCTTTATTCTTTTCGTCAACTCTCTTCTAATCTTTCCTTCTTCTTTTTTTTTTTTGCATTCAATCTTTACCGAGTATTACTTATGTATCAAGAACAGATCCTCTTCTGTTGTCAGAAACCCTTTATGTCCTTCCCAATCATGGAAGGTAGGACACCAAACCAGGGTGATCTTCTTTCCAATCCTCCATGCTCACTATTGGTGGATTGAGAAAGGTAAAAATATTGGGCATGGTTGTTTGATCAAAATCCAAGTAGAATAGTAGTGTTGGACCAAAAGTGCTTGGCCCAACCAGTTTTCATTTCACTTCCTCATCAGTCAGGAGGGATGCAACTTTATGATAAGCTTGTTCTTCCTCTGTCCCATGCCATCGTTCTTTGACACTCTTACCGGTCCCTCTTCTTTGATTGGTTAGGTTTGCTTTTCCTCTCTAGGATGGGTTCTCTCTCATTTCATGCTCTTCTTGCTCCGGCACAGGGAATAACATAAAATCAAATGAATGATCAAAGCTTCTTTTTCTTCCTCTTGGTAGAGCACGAGCTTATGCTCCATTTCCAACTAGAAGTCCTTTCTTTTTCAATAAAATATTTCTGTAAAAATGAACGAGAGAGCCAATCCATACAGCGAAAAGGCTGTCTACCACTACCTACTAGATTCTAGATTTTGATTTCATCACGAAAATCAGGGGCCAGAGGTGAGCCATAGGGTGCTGAAGGTGCAGCAAGGAAGCCTGAATGCCTGTCTTTTGACAGCTTTTCATTTATGTATTCAGGATAGAATTTCATTATCAAGAATTTGAGCGGATTGGCTTTAGAAATGAGCTGAATCTTTTGAGCCAGCCAATAGATAGTGGATTTAAGTTCCACATATGAAGCATTTAGTCAGTGGAAATTAGGGGCACACACAGGAGACCATCCCATCTAGAGAGAAAATCGCTTTGGTGGGTCCACCTGGTTAGGTTGTTGTGCTTGTCAATACCCACCTGCTTGGAGTGTGGGTAAGGGCTCACCTCTTGCTCGTGTCCTTGCATACTTTGGTAAGCTCCCACCTCCAACATAAACAACAAAATTTCATGGCATGCCCTTGCAAATGCACAATTTCTTTTCTTCTAGGAAATCCTATTTTGCTTGCGAAGGACTGTACATTACCTCCTATTTGCCCTTTATCTGAAAAGTTGGTCACTGCCATCCCATGCACGGGTTCAGGATAATAAATACTTTAATTGGATTCAACCTAATTAAATCTCCTCCCCAGGTCCTACCCAAAAGGCACTAGTCATTATAGATGGTCTTGCACTACTGTCTCATCTTAAAAACTTTTTCCTCAATTTGATATGGTCTTGCAGAAAATATTCTGATACATTTTTACATTTTTATATTGTATATTTATATTGCACGATGTCCTTACAGCTTGTTTTGTTGAAGTTGATGTATTGGACACTTTAGGATGCTAGGGCATAAGGAATATGTACCAAGTATTTAGGCAACACCACCTGAGTTTTATTAATAACAATAATGAAGATTTTACAATGAGGCATGATAAATCTAGTCTCCTAAAAGAAGACCACATGACCTGGAAAAAAGCAAAACCTAGTACCTTCTAAAATCAACCACAAGAACTAACAATATCAAGGGAATATCTAGCTGATCATCAATACTACAAAATAGAGCAAAATTTCTACCCAACGTAACCAACATTCTGCACCCATCTAACCTCAGCCTATCAACAAAAAATTTTCTATAGTTCTACCAGCTACTAGGTTTCATAACCCAAAAACTCCATATACTTCACACATTAGTTTCTAAGTTCATTGTCAAAGATCATACCATTCATGGCCAGCAAGCTCTAGCAATTAGGTGTCAAGAGAAATCTGAGCCACATCTGTCTTATCAACAAGATTTCAATTACTTTACTAAGCTGACTGAGGAGCACCAGAGAATGACCAAAAGCAGAGATCTTAAGATTAAAAGAAGGCACCATATCCCCAGACTATATCAGAGAAGAAACAGTCAAAAGGATCAATTAAATCTCATCAGTATGCTACATAAAATACATTCCATGTCCACAACGAATATCTTTTTCTTTTCCAGACAAAGCCCTATACTTTCTCGAGGAAATCCTTCCATCTGGGTAATGTCAGATTATTAGATGCTTTCTACGGTCACCACTTAGAGGTAGGAATAATAGGATCAACTTAAAATTCACCACAGGTCCAAAACTCACAGACCAAAAATTTATCCCCAGTTCTTCTTGACCAAACTAATTTTGTTTAAAAGTTCCAACTCTTCCTTATCCTCAATAGCTTTTTGAATCAACGGTTCCTGGATAAGTAGTTCCTCTCTAATGCTAAGTACATAAATCTGCCATAATAGTGTTACCTCAACACTCAGCCTAAAAAGCATTTTCAAAAACCTGGCCACTACGAGAAGATCTTTGGGGCTTCAGATGATCAATATTTTGATCTTTTTGGGTTCTAGATTCTTTAGAATTAGGTGATTTTAGAAGATGCAGTCATAGTCTTTTTTTTTTTTTAAAAAAAAAATTTCTTTAGTGAGATTTGGTAGAGATTTGAGAGATGCAGTGAGATCCTTTACATTCAATTTTCTTAACGTTCTAGGAGTCCTGTTTAATAAGAAGTCTAGCAATCATGGAAACAGATTTGAAGTAGTAAAAGGGTTTTAAAAGTTTTAGTTCATACTTTGTCTTCCTCTATTTTCTCCTTTTCTCTCTTAACATTATCCTCCACTTACTCTTTCTTCCTGCCTTTTCTGCCTCTTCTGTTCTATTCTGCCAATCTGTCACCTGCACAGAGCTGATATAAAGGGTAAACCAGGCCTGCATCAGATCTATTTTTGAAACAAAAACACAAAGCAGTTTCCTTCCTCCTCTGGCTGCATTTGTTTGTACAAAGCCTTGGCATCCAACTTCAAGAGTCAAACATCCAAGTATCTGACAACTTCAGGAGTCAAGAATCTGACTTAAACATGGATGATAACCGCATACATTTTTAATGAAGTGTTTTGTAATGCCATTCTGAATATTAGTGGGAAAAAAATGAATTTTTTTATAATTTTATTTAGATGATAGCCACTATAAATATTTTTGGGAGGACCAGAGATGTATGGTCAAAGCACGAAACACCATCCTCAAGACAAACCTTACAATATCGGATGTCAAGGCACAATCGAAGATATGTTTCAAGCAGGCTGAATACTTGAATTCATGGACCTAGAGATCAGACATTTCTTAGGCACGTCCCATCTTTGGAAGAAAGAGCACTTAGTCTGCAAAGGCGCTAAATTCATGAATCAGCTTCCCACAACAGAAGTAGTTGACCAATTAGCTACAAGTAGATCTTTGGGGCTTCACACTAGCATCAGTCAAATCCAAATTAGAGTCTAGGAAACATGGATACTCCTAATTGCATGCCATGTCTGTATTGTATATGGATACTTATTGGATAGTTTTAGGATACATGTCTGATACCTATATTAGGTATTATATATGTATTTTTTCAAAATATAAAAAGATTTTAGATACTTGCTGAATAAACCTCAGATACTTTCCTGATACCACTAGGGATGCAGAGGAAGACTTTATTTTCTTTTCTTTATTGATGAATGTTGACCTTCCAATGATGAATGGTTAATCTTGGAGTTTGTGGTATTTATATAATTATATAGAGTGTAGATTATAGTATACGGATTTGAATAATGACTAAATAATGAAGTTTTTAGATTGATACTGTTGCATAAAGTATGGAATATATTTTTTAATGACCACTACACTTTGTAGATGCCTTTCTTGTATATATAATAACATATATATATATATATGTAACATATATTTTTATTTAAAATTGTATCATAGCTGTATTATATCCTACATTTTGAGATTTGTTGTACGGGTATATGTGAATCATGTGGTACCCACATCCTGGATGCATATCCATGTTCGTAAGTTAGAATCTCAGAAGATCTTAAGGGAATATCTTAAGATTGGATCACTTCTTTTTTTTTTTTTGAGTTTAGAATCTATAGATTCAATTGATCAGAAGAGAAAAAATGATCTCTTTCTTTTTTAGGATTTTATCTTCTTTACTTTTTAGGAGCCTTTCCTAATAAATGGTCTATCACTTTATCCTATGAAGAGGAGATGCCAGCAATCATGAAAAAACGGACTTGATAGGGGAATAAATTATATTAAGGTTCGGTCCATACTTTCTCTCTTCCCTTTTCTCATTCAACTTCTTGCCTCGCACAATCACTCATTCTTCATCCTTTTCTACCTCATCTCTTCCTAGTTCATTCGCTGCTGCTATTTTATCAATGCTCTCGGTTGAATATAATGGAGAAAACCAGATTCAAAAAGATCCGATTTTATTTCTGCAAACACAATTATAAAGCAGCCCGCCCTCTTCCCTGGGCTGCACCAGTCTCTCCCTGCTACCCTAGAGACTTATATCTAATCACCTACATCTGTTTCTGCTACACTTCTCATCATGCTAAGGATTAACATTAGTACTCTGATTGGCAAGAGAAATCAACCTCAAGAAAGGTACCAAAGATATTTATCAAGAAGTGCTGATAGCAATTTGTAGACTTCCCCCTCTCCACTCAGCTCTAGAGCTTGCATATTTTAATAACCTTTTTGCTCTGTCAGATTATGATGGGTGAGCATTCTGAGGAGAGAGCAGATTATGATAGGTGAGCATTGCAAGGAAAAAGATAGAAAGCAGATTATGATGGGTGAGCATTGTAAGGAAAAGATAGAAAGCACTCACAAGAGAGAGAAGATGTGGGAATAGGATCTCAAAAAGAGTACCCCAACCAAGTTCAATGTTCTTTATGGGTAGCTCCCAAATAATCCTTCAAACCTTAATCTTATATACTCTTGATAACATCTCCTATCATGATGATCGTACTAATGATCAGGGAAAGGGAGGAAGATGGTAAGGGCAGACATGATTGAATGGCATCTGAAAGAAAAGAAGAGAAGAATAGGCTGGCGGGTACTCACGTGACAAAACCGTTGTTGTCGATGTCGGCGGCGAGGAACTCCGAAATGGTCATGTCCCTGGAGAGCACCCACTTTGCAATCATGCGGTGCCTCTTATCTATCCTGGCCTCGGCCAGGTAGAGGAAGGCACGGGCCACGGCGAGCGTGGACACGAGGAGCCAAAGCGATGCAAAGAGCCGGCCGGACATGGTCTTGAAGGCGCGGTCCCCGTAGCCGACGGTGGTGACGGACATGACGGAGAGGTAGAAGGAGTCGAGCCAGCCGAGGTGCTCGACGAAGCGGAGCACGGCGGTGCCGACGCCGATGCAGAGCAAGACGACGCCGAGGGCAAGGGCGACCTTCATGCGGATGCGCATGCGGCCCTTCTTGACGTCGACGATGTAGCGGCGGGCGACGTCCCGACGGTGGTGGTGCTTGGCCCCGGCGGCGCCGTTGTGGTTGTGCTTGGGGTTGGCGACGGCGCCGAGGAGGAGGGACTCCTGGAGGTCCAGGACATAGGAGACCATGCCTGAGAGGAGGATGTCAACGAAGCCGAAGCCGACGAGGACGAAGGTGATGGAGAAGACCTTGGCGGAGGGGGTAGAGGGGGTGATGTCGCCGTAGCCGATGGTGCACATGGTGACGATGCAGAAGTAGAGGGCGTCGACGACGGGGTGGGTCTCGGCGGCGGCGAAGTGGGAGCGGTTGAGGGTATAGACGAGGACGCCAAGGGAGAGGTAGATGGCGAGGAGAGCGATGGCCTGCCCCACGATGGAGGGGCGGCGGGGGGACGCCGACGGCGGCTGCTGGCCGTGGGTGTCGTGGGCGTTGATGGCCGACATGGCGGGGGCGGTGCGCGACCTGTGCAGGTTGCTCCGCCCCGTGGCCGCCGCCGACGGGTCCGTCAGCCATGACGACGACGACGGGCCTTCCGCCGTGGCAGCGACCGGAGATCTGGGGATAATGGGAAGTCGGTGGTCGGATGGTACGATTGGGGTGATGGGGTGGGGGTGATGGAGGGGAGGTGATGAGGGAAAGGGCTTCGGGACAGATGGAAGATTGGAGGTCGGCGGAGGAGCCGAAGATGAGGCGTTCTTTGAGGGAAGGGGGGGAGGAGGAAGGGGAGAAGGGGACGCCGTCTTCGGGGAGGGGGCAGAGGATGGAGGAGGGGGGAGTGGAGGGGAGAAGCTTTCTTCTGGGAGTGCTGGTGGGGAGGAGTGGCTCCGTTTCATCCATTGGAATGATTGTCTATTTCTGTTTGTCTTTTAATTTTCAGCAGCAACGGATAGAATTTGGAGTGGTGGTCGTGGGAGCATCACCTGTCAAGGGAGGAGTGGGTGGTAGGAACAAACGGGTCAGACTGGAAGAGGAGACGAGAAGGAGCGAAATCGATGGAGAGAGAAGGATTCAGGAAGCGAATGACAGTGATTGGCAAGTGGGGGGTCTCTGATATCCACAAATTTGAACGTTTCTTTCCAGAATCATCATCAATCAATGGCAATGCAAGGAATGGAATGGTTGGAAAGTCGGATGAAGTATCGGAGGATGAATCGCACCATCCAAAAAGGCAAAAAGGCAAAAAGGCAGCAGGCTCTTCCATTCTATTCCGGCTACCCCGCACCGTCGAAACAAAATACAAACCGCGGACTCCCGTCGCGTGGTTCGCCCGAACCGAGGGCATGGCACGTAAATATATAATTTTGGATAATTTTTTAATTTGAAAAACAAACAAATATACTTAAAAAATATCAACAGGTATCGTAGGATGACATTAGAACATTTTTTTCCTAAAACAGCTTCTTGCTTCTGATACGGCTTAGAACCGACTCCAACTAACGCGATAGACAAAGGACTTAGGCGGCAATAAAAACGTACGTACGGTTATTCAAATTTAAAAATTTTCTTCAGCTAAGGATAACTCAGTCCACAGTCAATTTATAATCCGACTTGGGACTTATAAATAACCTGCTTTAAGCAGATTTGAAATGAAAACTTTGATCTATTTGATAATTAAATTAAATTATAATAATCTATTTAAAATTTATTTACTCTATTTAAAACATGTTTAATATTTTCAACCTATTTAACTAATATATTTGATCTATTTATTATATTAATTAATCTTATTTAATATTTAATAAATAAATTATATGAACCGAATTAAATTACCTGTTTCATAAATATGTTGAATCTATTTTTAAATTTTTGATTGATTTAATAAATATATTAAATTTGATTTGATAAATTTTTTATCCGATTTATGCAATCCAATCTATAGATGTGTTCATTGGCATCTCTATCCAATAATTTCCAGATAAGTTCTTTGGCTTTATTACTACACCATCATTCTACTATTTCTAAACCTCCACTATTTTCTAAGTTCGGTACTTAAGTTAGACATGAGACGATCACATTGTATATTCCCCAGCAAGCGAACTTTAATATTTATACTATTTTTGGTCGGATCTGGCACAGGAGTCCTTTATCCGAATGCATGCAACCACCATCATCCAGCCTTCCTACTTCAGCGCGTGAACAAACTCGAGCCAAGTTTGCCAATCTGAATGGACAACCCGCTAATATTCCCAACCATATAGCACCGAGGTTAGTCTGGATTTCAACAGCAATACTTTGCATTACATGTATCTATAGACTCTAAATTTTTTCAATATTAACCATTCAACACTTTTTATCAAGCAAAAGTCAACTCTAAAGTTCAGCTATATATGCACCTGGGATCATTTCGAAGATATAAATTAAACCACTAGTCTTTTTGGACTCGGGATACCTTCTCTCTGACCTCCCAGAACTAACACTATAATTCAACCAAAGGTATCCCAAAGAAATCGGAAGAAGAAAGCTGCAAAAGGCCTATAACCAATATGGACATTATTCAAAAGTCTAGTTCCATAATTTCTGGAAAATTTCCATCAAGAAAAGTCGATTTGAAAACTTTTTCCAAATTTAGCTTCTCCCGGATAAAGGCACCCTAGAAAAAAAAATCTTAAATTACATTTTTTATCATAACTATCATGTAGTAGACGGCTCAACCCATATTCCTATTAAATAAAAATGCTAACAAAATTCCTAATAATATAGCCTTCACTTTCCTCAAAGCCAACACTCTTAAACTGCCAAACGAATTTTAGTTGCACACATCATTCCAAGAATCAAATTATATCCCCCTTCTTCTTATGCACAAATTTTCATTAGATCTTATCTTATCAACTTTATTAATCACCCAATCGGAAGACTTAAACAAGATGCGATAAATACTTAAATAGGAAATAGAATTTAGATCACGTTCGCAATGTAATTTTGGTTTGAGGAAAAGGGAGGAATAACCATCCTATATGAGACAGTGATAAGAGGGTGCACGAAAGGAAAAAACAGGGGTCCGTACTTCCTGTTTCTATTTGTTATTGCATTTTGTTGATACCATATCGATTGACAATAAAAATAAAATTTTGCCATGCAGATTGCACCAAAAAACCTCATAATATTGTGATGAATTCTACCTATCCAGCACTCTAGGCATCTTCGATCCATGGATATTGCTTCGTCTTAAGTGGAAATTGCTTCGTTTCCGGAAAGCTTTCTAAAATTACTTTTATATCGTGCATCTACTATCATTCACTGGCAAATTCTTTTGGGCTCCAGCCTATTTCCTCCGGAAAAAAAAAATGAAAAAATCCTGGTTCCCTTGCTTGTATTAATTAACTTTGTCATATGATACACATGCATTAACTATAGGATGTGTGAGGAGCCCCTATGGTGACTAATATCCAAACGCACTTTTTCTCTCGACAACTAAAAATTATGCTCTTTCATTAAATAAAAAAAGAACTAAAATTATGCTCCCTTCGTTGGCGCAGTGTACTGTGATCATCGAAAAATATGCTGCTGCTCTTTAAAAAAAAAGAAGCTTTTAGTGCGATTAGAGTTTGACAACATACCTGATGGATCCATCGTTGTCAAGGTCGGCAGCCACCAAATCTCCGACGGTCATCTTCTTCCGGAGAACCCATCTAGCAATTCTTCGATTCCTCTTCTCAATCCTCAGCTCTGTCAGGTACAAGAAAGCTCTGGTTACCGCCAAAGTGCTCACCAACAACCACACTGCCGCGAATAACCTCCCCTCCATGGTCAGGAAAGTATAATCCCCGTAGCCCACCGTCGTCACGGAGGTCACTGAAAGGTAGAAGCTATCGAGCCAGTTCAATCCTTCCAGGACGTGCACCATGATCGTCCCCACGGCGATGCAGCCTATGACGACCCCCAACGCTAGCGCCACTTTCATCCTCACTCTCATTCTTCCCTTCTTCACATCCATTATATATGTCTGGAAGACCATATTACGCCGACCCTCATCCATGGAGCTCAGCAGCACGGCCTCTTGCTTGTCGAGCACATACGTCACCAGTCCATTAAGCAAGATATCCACAAAGCCGAAGCCGACTAAGATGAAGGCACACGTAAAGAGCTTGGTGAATTCGGTATCGGGTACTATGTCGCCGTACCCGATGGTACACAAGGTGACGATGGAGAAGTAGAGGGCATCGACCAAGCGAAACGTGTTGTGCCCTTTGAAGCTGCCGCTCCTCACCATGTAAATGATGACACCGATGGAGACATACAAGCTCACCCCAACGATGGCTTGCTTCACCATCGAGGGCGTGGAGGGCACGCTTGGGTACTTGCCTTTGAGCCCGGTGGAGGTGGTTTCTTGGATTTCGCTGAAGATGGAGGGCGCAGAGTGCGATCGGCGAGAGAGAGGAGCAGTGCACTCATGGGATTCACCGATGGCCGGTGAATCGGAGATCGGGCAATGGAGGAGGAGATGAGGAGTCGGGGTAGGGGATGTAGCACTCATGCAACTGAAACCTTTGGGGCTTTGGGGACGCCGAGGAGTGGTGGAGTCGTTAAATGTATGGAAGGAAATGTGGTGGTTCTTTGATGGTTTGGGAGAGGAGGAGGTTTCCGCTGGGAGTAAGAGCTCGTCCATGACCGTGAAGCAGCTCGGCCGGATCTCATAAACGGTCGTGCAGTTGAACACACGGTCATGGTGGGTGGGAGTTGCAGGTGAGATGGGGGTAAGAATGGACCTTTTGGTGGCTGCAAACCCGTCGTTGGTTCTTCCGCAACCACCGGTCAAACCGGACGCAGGAACTGTCAGCTGTCTCCATCCGAGCCATCCATATGTCCTGGAGTTCGACTGGAGATCAGAGTAACCGATAGTCTCCGGTCTTTCGGGGACGGCTTCTCATCGCCGGCGATGCATATGGACCCTTTTTCCATTGCTGTTTTCGAAAAGACCGCCGATGATAATTTTGTTCGGCGATCAGCTTCCTATTCTCTTACGGGGGGAGCTAGCTGGGTGTCATTGCTTCACCAGGAACCAAAATCGGTGGATCTAGCTCGTTCATCTATAGATTTATGGTGGAAGATTGAATTTTGATTTGTGCTTGAACTGTCCGGTCCGCATCTCCTTTTTCCTGAATTAGTGGAATTTTCCTCCCTAATTACCGGAATATTTATTTTCTCCCGAATTAGTGGAATGTTTGTTGTAAATATATTCCGCTATGCAGACGCTGAGTTTGTCTTTTTTTTTTTTTTTTTTCTTTAATTTTTCGTGAACAAGCATTGGCTTTCAGGTCGAATTGAGATTTAAGTTCTCTAAAATCCAAGGGCAAATTAGTAATTTAGTTATCCTTGTTTCGGAGTTTTACATGAGGCGCATATATAAGCAATTGTATTAAATAGTAAGGTGCTGCTGAGCTAGGAAATATTTGACAAGCTCTTGAGTATCCTGCTATATTAGGTTGGGAATCGAGGGGGCACATACTGGACGTAACAGTTGAAACCAGTCAGTTAAGGCCTCTCCTTGCATTACCTTCAACTGTTCCAATATTGGAAAGGCATGGAAAGGTGACTCGTTAATAGTGCCATCTTGGATCAATACTCAAAAAGTATCTATAACGCACCTTTCCGTGATGAGCAATTAGGATTTAGGACCTTGCTGATTCTATCCCTGGCTTCCAACGTTCTTGTATGCGAGCTCTAGTAGATGCTCTAAGATATGTGTGAAATATCATAAAAACAGGTTGATTGGACCCTCTTGCCCATCTCCTCAAGCCATTTGGGCTGGATCCAACAAATGTTTCAGGTCCAGTGGGCTGGATTGATCTTAACAATTTGATCTATTTCATAAACGAGCCCAGCTTAGGCTTGGGAATTAAAGTCCAGCGCAATTCTTCATTTTTCTCATATTATTTGTTTTCATTTGATATATTTAGAAATTTAGTAGACAATTATTGTTGATATGTGAATTTAATGGGATAACAAATACACCATAGATTGTTGGCAAAATTCAATTATTCATATTTAACATTTTTCTCAAAATATTCTAAGTATTTTTAAAATTTTTAAAAGATTTAAAACATTGATTATGAAGCCCGGGGCCTATAATGAGGGCCGAGTAAGGGCCTGGCTTGGACTTGGAAGGAAGAAATAAATTGTGTTGGCCTTTGAGCAAAACATGACCCATGCTTAGCCTAACCTGACCCATGAACAGGTTTGCTTAGTAACTAAAGGGATTTGATCACATTAAATCAAATATAACAAATTTAAATTAACTAATGAATTCTGGAGTTTAAGCATGTACTTACACATAATTATCCATTAATCAAGTGATAGAAAGGGTCGATACCATTTTACTTTATAGGAGAAATTTCAATAAATATTCAATTTGACACCAACTGAACCTCAAGTCAACATGAAATGTGATGAGGGTTAAATGTTAAGCTAACTGACTAACTAAATTTAGTATGAATAGTCCTGCAAAAGATTGCATTGTAAAAATTCTCTATGACTTTTAATATGATTTATCAATTCAACCTTTACGCTAAATATGGAGTTTTATTTCTTAGTTATTTAATTAATTGAGTTTAAAAAAATGGATAAATAAAGCATCATGGTAAATCATAATCAACACTAAAAGCATTCGATCATATCTAACACCATTATACCCTTGGAGAATAAATTACATTCAGAGATATTCTGGTCATTTCATCCATATAACTTTATAAATTGCATCATTTTCTTTTGGATTGTTTTATATATTACCTTTATTCTTGGATAGATTATTGATTTCCAACTAATATCATTGAAGGTTCCTTGCATTAATTAAACTGCAAAAATAAATAACTAGGGTGCCCGATAATAAAGTGCTAACTAATATACAAAACCTCCATGTCCATATGGTATATCCAATAATCATAATGAATCTTTGATCTTCATAAGCTTAGCTGAATTTTTCGCGCTCTGACTTTGTAATGATTTCTATTGTGGAATGGGGCTGGTGTGGCCTCAGCTTGTTTAGGATCGACTGCTGACCTATCTAATAAATCGTCTGAGCGGAATGATGCGACACTTCACCCGTAGTTAGCTGTAGGTCGGCTTAAGCCGACCTACAATTTCGACCGACCTACTGAAGATCGCCTCCTAGCAAAATAAGGTAAGCTTTCATACTTCATCCTTACCGAATTCAGGTCGGCCATTAAGCTACATGAATAGGCTCATAGCTCGTCAATGACCGACCTACAACCATCCCTGCTGAAACTGCGTCCTCCACGAATTGAAAAATTCGAATAAAAGAAGAATCTTTCGCAATTCCATCTCCTAAGAAGGAAAGAAATCTTCCGAATCAATCCAAAACAACTAACTCAAAAAGTCGTTAGAGTCCAAAATGGATACTGATAAGTATCATAAATTTATCAATAAAAGTATTAATTTATCAATTAATTTATATTAATTTTTAAAAATTAATAATTAATTAATACATATTTTTAAAAAATTTATATTTTTATTAATTAAAAAATAATAAAAATTTAAAAATAAAATTTTATTATCAATGAAAAGAGCTCATTTTTTTGATTATAATGAAATAAATTTCACGTAAAACAGAGTTAAAACGAAGAAGATATGAATTTCTAAAGAAATAAAATAAATAAAAATTAAATAAAAAAGAAAAATGGCTCAGCCGGCTCCGCAAGCCAAGCCAACCATGCAAGCCGACTCAGCCACAGAATCCGTCAACCAATCCACGATCCAGGCATGGACCGCCAGCTCAGTAGAAACCGATGAATCACGAAGCGACACGTGGTAGACCTAGACCCTTAAGGGGTTCATGAAAAATCCATCGTGGTTTACAGGGTAAAGAGGTAATTTCGCAGCGAGCGGCGATTGGCTAAGGCATTCGGTGTGCTCGGTTCACGCGGTTCATAGCTACAGTAATTGCACGATCCACTGGCCTGTGTTCGATCCGGTAGAGATTCGATGGCCCATGATAAATCCTTCTTTGATTCGAATAGTGCTTAGCTATCCGACTGCCAGAAAATCAGTCGGTGAAGATCCGATGACGGAGAAAGCTCCCGACGGTGATCAGAACTCCCAACGCACGATCAGCGGTCAGATTTTCTCCATTAATGCATGATCAACGGTCAGAATTTAATCCAACTTGATCTAGACCGATACGCATCCGATTTTGATGATTTTTGGTCCGTTGAATTTTTATTAAATGGCTAGATTTCATCTAGAGCAGCAGAATTCAATGAGGACTCCTTTTAATTCAATTTTTACTCAAATTTTTTCATATTTTGATGATCAAAAAGCTCCTTAGTCCTACATTGCCTAGAAGAAAACTCTTCAGCCCTTCTAGCTTTACAAATAAGACCCCAGGCCTCCAGAGTTCATGGTCTTCGATCTAGATGAAGCTTTGGTATAGGGTAGAGCCACATTTTGGATCAGAAGCTACTTCAAAGCAATGGATGCCGAGAAGAAGAGATGGATTTCTACACCATCTTTCTACTAACGTCGATCCAAGATCAGAGATCAGCCTATTTTATTTTTTATTTTTATGTATTTAAATTATAAAATTTTTAATTAATATAATATTTATTTTTATGCTCTTTAATTTTATGCTCTTTATTTTTATTATAATTTAATTTTTATATTTTAATTATTTTTTTATTATAAGTAGATGCTAAGATCTAACTAGTAAATCTTAGTACCAAGTTTAAATTCCTGCACCTTTTAATTTTCGCTTTCCAACTTTTGATTTTAATTTTTTTTTTCTTTTTTTTCAAAAATTAAAAATTTTAAATATAAAAATATTATTATTTTTATGGATTCAATCCGACTCACTGCTATCTATGTAATTTTTATTATTTAAAAAATTAGATTAAACTGATAAACATGATGTTTTAACGATAATATCGCACTTTTATCAAGTTTTTAGTATTGCTAGGAACTATTTTTGATTTTTGATTTTAATTTTTTGATTTATTTTAAATAAATATAATTTCGATAAATGCACTAAATTTTTGGTGTCATTATCAGAGAAGGCATGGATATTAAGTTTTTGATCTCTTTAATTTTTTTATAAATAAATTATAAATAAAACTTTTATTTTCTTATAAATATTGCTTGTTAGTTTTTTTTATTTTATAGAAAAAGATATTAAAGAACAAAAAGAACCAGGGCAAAAAATAAATCATTCAGTTTTGCTTGGTGAGATCAATCCTAACTCTAGACCTCTTTTCTTTTTATTTATTTATTTATTTATTTTATTTTTAAATTAATTTAAAAAATATCCATTTAAATCTAATTAAAAGGCTCATGATAAGATTAGAAATCCTAACTGTTTAGAGCATCATATTAGTTTTATTTTTTCTGATGATTGCTGGAGGCAAGGTAAGCCTTTCAAAATTCAATTAGTTGCATACATCTAGTTTAAATTACATAGAATTCTTTGATTGAATTTTTTTTTGCATATCATACTAAATCAAATTAAGGACATAACCCAATTAAATAAGATAAGATAAAGATTTGATCATCCTTTTTTAGCCCATAAATAATCAACCAGCATCCTGCATTGACCTAAGCCTTTAATTTTAAAATCAATTAAACATCAGCCTTAGGAACTCCAGCTCAATAGGATAAGAAATCTTAAGAGTTGAACCAGATTAGGATTAGTTAATTTAACTGGTGTCTAGAAAAATGGTTCAGAAATGATTGAGCCTGAAGAAAGATGGTTTCTAATTGGCTCCGTTCACTTACCTAGCCAAGCACAATTGGTATCTAAAGTAAGCAACGGAAGAACTCCCACCAATCTTATACTTATCTGGCCAGTTGATTGGTTGATCTTATACTTGGAGGGCTTGAAGATGACCTTGGCAGTTAGGAGCTATCTAGATCTAAGATAACTATTAGTCGGGATTGATTGACCAACTTGATTGCTAACCAACATTGCGCTCCTATCAAGTTTCTATGACTTCTTAGGACCTCTTCTTTAAAACTCTTCTTTTTTTTTATCCTTTCTTCTCTAAAAATAAAATAAAAATTAAATTAAACTAACTAAAAAATATATTAAAAATAATAATTAAGTTAAATTAAATTAAACTAAACTAAAAATAATAAATAAAATAATTAAAAAAATTAAAAAAATAATAATATAATAAAATAATAAATATATATATAATTTTAAAAAATTTTGAACCATATATTAGGGTTACACTAATACACATATGGTAGGAAATTGCTTTTTTTGATTTAGTCAAACTTAATTAAATGGTTGATTTATATTAAACTTGATAATCAAATAGCTAATCTGAACCTAATAGTCCAAAAATTAGATAAAGTTGACCTTCTTATCCAGAAATTAGATTAACTTCTAACCCTAAATTAACAATCTCCTATGCAATTCACATCACCTTCTAATTATCAGGAGTTTTATTCTATTTGTGCTAGCCCAAACCATCATGTGAATGAATATCTTACGACTGCACAATTTTCATCTTTTATCCAAAAATAAATCCAAGCTACTAAAGGCTACTCCAAGCTAATTAATGATCTATTTTTAAATTTATTTAATCCATATTGGAGCAACCATCATAATTTTTCTTAGACATTCCAATAGACTCAGGTTCAGATCCAAATTTTACCTATCCAAAACTATCAAAATAGGCTCCAATACCAAAACTATGCCTATAATAATGATCAACCTAGTTAGTTTATCCAACCATCATATAATAACCAACTATCATACCTATCTCCTCAACAGACCAATCTAGCTGATGATAGATTTAATCAACTTTAACAATTAATTCTGAATCAACAACAATCAATTTTGACTCAACAAGAATCTATCACCAAGCTAGAAGCTCAAATAGGATAATTAGTTGAGTCTAATACAAGGAGAGAAC
Organism: Cocos nucifera; assembly: GCA_006176705.1. Lineage (NCBI taxonomy): Eukaryota > Viridiplantae > Streptophyta > Magnoliopsida > Arecales > Arecaceae > Cocos > Cocos nucifera. The sequence continues at coordinate 45,429 of QRFJ01002197.1, read as the reverse complement.
TAGATCAACTATCGAGCCTAACAATTTCAAACAATCCACCTAATGTCCACCAACCACCTGGATCAAGTTATCAATTTAATGTCTTACTTAAGAATCCTCAATTTGAGAATGCCAAAGTAATTCTTGAACTTAAAAGCTATAAGATTCTTATGGACCCATACCAAGATCAGGAGTAAGAATCCTTAATTTGAGAATGTTAAAGTAATTTCTGAACTTAAAAGCTATAGGATTCTTATGAACCCATACCAAGATCAGGAGAGAGAAGCTAGTACTAATGCTAGCTGTTGGTGCAGAATTTGATTGACGTCGGATCGAGCTGGAGCTAAGAAAGACGAGATCGCTGCTGGTAACTTGCAAAATAAAGTTTCATCCAGAGTTGGTGGTGGTGGCTCTGGTGTGACCCTCCGATGATCAAGTCAGCTCTTTGACCAACAAAAATAGAGTGCTCAGACAAAAGCTCGACAGAGTTTTGGAAAGGAGAAGAGAGCTTAGAGAAAATATATCTGAAGGATCCCTTTTTATAGGTCGAGCTTGATTGATGGTGATAGCTGCAGCTGTCTGACAATGGGCCGCTCGAGGCCTGATGAATTCGGTATGGAGGAAAAGGTGTCATCAGATTGATGGTGACAGCCATACCGTCCGATAGCATCGTCTGTAGCAGACTGATGGTGATCATTCATCAAGACTTAATAGCCGTAGCTCTGAGAAAGTAGGTGTTGGTTGGTGGACTTTGACCTATATCAATTTCAGAGGAGTTCGAACTCCTAAAAAGAATACGTTTGGAGAGGATTATCCGGGAGTAATCTACTGGAGGAATTCGATTGAGGAAGAAGTTTGGGAGGAGTTTGACCAAAGAGAAAGTTCGAAAAGAGTTCGACTTTTATAGGCATCCGACTAGAGAAGAAGCTCGAAAGAAGTTTGACTTCTACAGGCGTCCGACTAGAGGAGAAGCGTTGAAGGAGTTCGGCTCCCATAGGCATCCGATTGGAGGAGTGCAGAGAGAGTTTGGCTCTCATGGGCATCAGGTTGGAGGAGTGCGGAGAAAGTTTGGCTCTCACAGGAGTTCGACTGAAGGAGTACGGAGGAAGTTCGACTCTCGTAGGAGTCCAACTAAAGGAGTATGGAGAGAGTTTGACTCCCATAGGAGTCCAACTGAAGGAGTATAGAGGGAGTTCGACTCCCATAGGAGTCCGATTGAAGCTCGACCACTGAGAAGTTTGGTTGGTTGAACTCGACCATTGGAGAGTTCGAAAGAAGCTCGACCGTTGAGGAGTTCGACCGACTGAAGAAGTTTGACTAGGGCTCGTCCGCTAAAGCTCTTCCATGACTACCAGTTGCATTAGACTGAGCATCAAACTGAACTTCGACAGGAATGGGGTTTATCCCCAACAATAGTCCTCCCCACTCTCGAGTTTGAAACTTGAAGGAAGGGAGTACAGAAAAGGCGACTATCAAAGTTTTCTTCAGGGCTCTGTACCAGTTCAGGTTGGAGCTCAGAGGAGATCTTATCTCCAATCAAAGTTGACTCGATCGCTCGGAAGAGATCTTATCTCTGATCGAGGTTGAAGCTCGGGAGAGATCTTATCTCCTGTAGCCGAGGTTGAAGCTCAAGGAGAGATCTTATCTCCTACAGTCGAGGTTGGAGCTCGGGAGAGATCTTATCTCTAATCAAAGTTGACTCGATCACTCAGGGAGAGATCTTATCTCTTGCAACCGAAGTTGAAGCTTAGGAGGAGATCTTATCTCCTACAGTCGAGGTTGGAGCTCGGGGGAGATCTCATCTCCTATAGTCGAGATTGGCTCGGAGGAGATCTTATCTCCTGCAGCCAAGGTCAAAGGTTGAGCTCCTCGGAAGAGATCTTATCTCCAGCAGTCGAGATCGAAGGTTGAGCTCCTCAAGGAAGATTTTAGCTCTAGCAGTCGTCGAGGTCGAAGATTGAGCTCCTCGGGAGAGATCTTTATCTTTAGCAGCCGAGATCGAAGGTTGAGCTCCTCGGGAGAGATCTTATCTCCAACAGCCGAGGTTGAAGGTTGAGCTCCTTAGGAGAGATATTATCTCCAGCAGTCAAGGTTAAAGATCGGGGGAGATCTTGTCTCCTACAGCTGAGGTTGAAGCTCAGAGGAGATCTTATCTCCTGCAGTCGAGGTTAGTCCGATCACTCGAAAGAGATCTTAGCTCTAGTCGAGGTTGACTCGGGTGCTCGGAAGGGATCTTATCTCTGGCCGAGGTTGAAGCTCGGGGAAGAACTTATCTCCTGCAGTTGAGGTTGGCTCGGTCGCTCGGGGGGAGAGATCTTATCTCTGATCGAGGTTGAAGCTCGAAAAAGATCTAATCTCCTATAGTTGAGATTGGCTCAGTCGCTCGGAAGAGATCTTATCTCTAGCCGAGGTTGACTCGGATGCTTGAGAGAGATCTTATCTCCTACAGCCGAGGTTGAAGCTCGGGGGAGATCTTATCTCCTACAGTCGAGGTGGGTTCGGTCGCCTGGAAGAGATCTCATCTCTAGCCAAGATTGACTCGGGCACTTAGAAGAGATCTTATCTTTGGCCAAGGTTGAAGCTCGGGGGAGATCTTATCTCCTGCAGTGGAGGTTGAAGCTCGAGGAAGATCTTATCTCTACTACAGCCGAGGTTGGCTCGGAAGAGATCTTATCTCTTACAACCGAGGTTCGTTCTGATCGCTCAAGAGAGATCTTATCTCTAGTCGAGGTTGACTCGGGCGCTCGGAAGAGATCTTATCTCTGATCAAGACTGAAGTTCGGAAGAGATCTTATCTCCTGCAGCTGAGGTTGGCTCGGTCGCTCGAGAGAGATCTTATCTCTGATCGAGGTTGAAGCTCGGAGGAGATCTTATCTCCTACAGTCGAGGTTGAAGCTTGGAAGAGATCTTGTCTCTGACCGAGGTTGAAGCTCGGAGAAGATCTTATCTCCTGCAGCCGAGAGATTGGCTCGATCGCTCGAGAGAGATCTTATCTCTGATCGAGGCTAACTCGATCGCTCAGGGGAGATCTTATCTCCTACAGCCGAGATTGAAGCTCGGGGGAGATCTTATCTCCTACAGTCGAGGTTGAAGCTTGGAAGAGATCTTGTCTCTGACCGAGGTTGAAGCTCGGAGAAGATCTTATCTCCTGCAGTCGAGATTGGCTCGATCGCTCGGGAGAGATCTTATCTCTGATCGAGGCTAACTCGATCGCTCAGGGGAGATCTTATCTCCTACAGCCGAGATTGAAGCTCGGGGGAGATCTTATCTCCTACAGTCGAGGTTGAGGTAAAGCGCAGGAGAGATCTTATCTCCTGTAACTGAGGTTGAAGCTTGGAGGAGATCTTATCTCCTGCAGTCGAGATTGAAGGTAAAGCTCAGAGAAGATCTTATCTCCTACAGCCAAGGTTGATCCGGTCGCTCGGAAGAGATCTTATCTCTAGCCGAGGTTAACTCAGATGCTCGAAAGAGATTTTATTTCTAGCCATGGTTGAAGGTTGAGCTCGGGAGAGATCTTATCTCCAGCAGTCGAGGTTGAAGGTTGGGCTCGGAGGAGATCTTATCTCTAGTAGCTGAGATTGAAGGTTGAGCTCAGGAAAGATCTTATCTCCAGCAGCCGAGGTTGAAGGTTGGGCTTGGAGAAGATCTTATCTTCAGTAGCCGAGATTGAAGGAGATCTTATCTCCTATAGAAGCTCGGAGAAGTTATTTTCTCTAGCAGCCGAGGTTGAAGGTTGGGCTTGGAAGAGATCTTATCTCCAGCAGCCGAGGTTAAAAAAAGATCTTATCTTCCGTAAAAGCTTGGGGGAGATCTTTATCTCCAGCCAAAGTTGACTCGATCACTCAGAAGAGATCTTATCTCTGACCGAGGCTGACTCGATCGCTTGGGGGAGATCTTATCTCCTACAATCGAGGTTGAAGCTCGAAAAAGATCTTATCTTCTGCAGTCGAGATTGGCTTGGGGGAGATCTTATCTCCTACAGCCGAGGTTGAAGCTCAGAGAGATCTTATCTTCTGCAGCCGAGGTTGTTCGGTCACTCGAAAAAAGATCTTATCTCTGACCGAGGCTGACTCGATTGCTCGAAGGAATATCTTATCTCCTACAGTCGAGGTTGAAGGTAAAGCTCGGGGGAGATCTTATCTCCTACAGTCGAGGTTGGCTCGGGGAAGATTTTATCTCCTGTGGTCGAGGTTTGAAGCTTGGGGAAGATCTTATCTCCTGCAATTGAGGTTGAAGCTCGAGAGAGATCTTATCTCCTGCAGTCGAGATTGGCTTGGAGGAGATCTTATCTTCTGTAGCCAAGGTTGAAGCTCGGAGGAGATCTTATCTCCTATAGTTGAGGTTGAAGCTTAGGGAAGATCTTATCTCCTACGAATCGAGACTGAAGCTCAGGGAAGATCTTATCACCTGCAATCGAGGTTGGCTCGATCGCTCGGAAGAGATCTTATCTCTGGTCGAGGCTAACTTGATCGCTCGAGGGAGATCTTATCTCCTACAGTCGAGGTTGAAGCTCGGGGGAGATCTTATTTTCATGCAGCCGAGATTGAAGTTCGAAGGAGATCTTATCTCCTGCAGCCAAGATTGAAGGTAAAACTCGGGGGAGATCTTATCTCCTACAATCGAGATTGAAGCTCGAAAAAGATTTTATCTCCTGTAGTCGAGGTTGGGCCGGCCGCTCGGGAGAGATCTTATCTCTAACCGAGGTTTACTCGGATGCTCAGGAGAGATCTTATCTCTAGCCATGGTTGAAGGTTGAGCTCGGGGGATATCTTATCTCCAACAGTCGAGGTTGAAGGTTGGGCTTGGAGGAGATCTTATCTCCAACAGTCGAGGTTGAAGGAGATCTTATCTCCTGTAGAAGGTTGGGGGAGATCTTTTATCCAGCAGTCGAGGTTGAAGATTGAGCTCGGAAGAGATCTTATCTCAAGCAGTCGAGGTCGAAGGAGATCTTATCCCCTATTGATATAGACTTTAAAGCTCGATCTTCAACTTTGCTCACGTTAGGATGAGGTTCTCCTCCTATTTCTAATGGGCTATGGAGGCACATAAGGATCATTGTCAGAGTCTCTCCTTCCATCTCGTCTAAAATAAACGAGGTCTTCGACTTTGCTCGCGTTAGGATGACATTCTTCCTCTATTTCTAACGAGCTGTGGGGGCATATAAGGGCCATTGTCAGGATCTCTTCCCCCATCTCGTCTAAAATGAACGAGGTCTTCGACTTTGCTCACGTTAGGATGAGGTTCTCCTCCTATTCCTAACGAATTGTAGGGGCACATAAGGGCCATTGTCAGGGCCTCTCCTCCATCTCGTCTAAAATGAACGAGGCCTTCGACTTTGCTCGCATTAGGACGAGGTTCTCCTCCTATTCCTAATGGGCTGTGGGGGCACATAAGGGCCGTTGTCAGGGACCTCTTCCCTCTATCTCGTCTAAAATGAACGAGGTCTTCGACTTTGCTCGCTTTAGAATGAGGTTCTCCTCCTATTCCTAACATGGCCACTATTATTTGCTTCTTTCCTATCATCAGGTAATTTTTGCACCAAAAAATAATAATGTTGAAATGGAGGAGTCTTACTGAAGAAAAATTACTAGCAGTATATTCGAATTCTCCGAGTCTCAAGGTCGTGGGAGCGTTATTTCTCCGAGCTTTTCAGGCGATAAGTCCCAGACCTGACGATCTTTTCTATTTTGTACTGGCCTTCTCAATTTGGAGCAAGCTTCTCTTGGCTTTGATGCTGGAAGATGCAGCCTATCGAAGTATCAAGCCCCCAAAGATAGCATTGATGATGTCGGAAGGCGGCTGATCTCCTTGTTGTTCCTCCCTCATTGATGGTTCTAGCTTCTAGGGGAGGACTCCTTTGCGCCTTTCTATTGCGGCTTCCTTGATGACAAACTCGAGAAGGAGTTCAGGCTCGCTTGCGCTCAGAGGGAGGATCCATGAGCGTGGCTGAGTTTCATTCCACCCTCTTGTGAAGCCTCCTAGGGGAGGAGAACTTCGTGCCTTTTTATCGGGGCTCCCTTGATGATGAGCTCAAGAGGGAGTTTGGACTCGCTTGTGCTCGGAAGGAGTCCGTGAGCACGATCAAACTTCACTCGGCCCTCCATCGATGGTGAGTATATTAGACTCGTTCGTCCATCACTCTCATACGATTTCTTCATCCTTCAACTTGAAGGCTTCTTCCGCACGGACATATCACTCGGCCCGAGCTAGCAGATCGGCAAAGTTCCTAAGATACTTTTTCTCCAAAAAAAATAGCAAATCATTCTTCTGAAGGCCTTCCTTGAGTGCGGCCATCACAACAGACTGATCCAGGTCCCGGACCTCCAATGCCGCAGCGTTAAATTGGGTGACATTAGCTTGGATGGATTTTTCCTCCTTCTGCTTGACATTCATTAGAAAATCCGAACCTCAATATGGATGTCGGCTACTGATGAAGTGAGCTACGAACTGATGGCTCAGCTGATCAAAAGAGAGAATCGTACCTAGCTTCAATATCGAGTATCAGTTTCTCGCTGCTTCCTTTAAGGTAGATAGGAAGGCTCGGCACAATATGGCATTTAGTGCATCATGGAATAGCATCATGGTCCGAAGGCTTCTAGATGATCAATCGGATCAGAGGTTCCATTGTAGCTTTCAAATTGAGAAAGTTCGAAGTTTGGTGGGACAGGCTCTTACATAATTCGGAGGAAGAAAGGAGGATCGGTGCGGACGTCGTCAAGGTGAGCTGGGGCGATGTGGTCGAGCTCCTCAATCCGCTGGTCTATCTTTCGTAGTTTGTGATTGAGGACGTCGTCTTGGTTGTAGATCTTGGAAGGCTTCTGGCTACAGATGGAGAAGATCTCCTCTAGAGGAGAACCATGATCCAAACTTGGGTCCTTTGCTCTCTGTTTCTCCTTTTTAGTGGCAACGGGCATGCCAGCCCAGATGCTCTTTCTTGGGATCAGTTTTCGATATCCTGATGGTGGGTTTTCTAGTGGAGTCACTATCGAAGGCTGCCGCATGGCCTGTACCATCTCGGTGAGGCCCTAAACTTGCTGCATCAGCAGGTTAAATCGCTCCGAATCTACCATGGCCGTCGGTGGAGGTGGAGGTTGAAGTGCTAGCGATGGAGCAGGAATGGATGGATCAGGCCCAGATCTGATGGCAGAAGTGGCAAATCTTCAGGTAGTCACCTTCTTTTGAGGCATTTCATGGGATTGAGGGAGAGGGTGGAGGTGACCCATGGAGAAGAAGGTCGACAGGATCGACTGAGCACTCCTTTAAGAATAAGGGTACCTCAGAGGCAGAGGCCCTCCTTCTAGCACCAATTCTATTGGTGCAGAATTTGGTTGATGCTAGAATGAGTTGGAGCTGAGGAAGATGAGGTTGCCGTCGGTGATCTACAAAATAAAGTTCCGTTTGGAGTCGGTGGTGGTGGCTTCGGTGGGATCCTCTGATGATCAAGTCAGCTCTTCTGGTCAATAGAAATGGAGTGCTCAGACGAGAGCTCGGTAGAGTTTTAGAAAGAAGAAGAGAGCTTAGAGAAAACATATTTGAAGGATCCCTTTTTATAGGCGGAGCTTGATTGATGATGACAGCTGCAGCTGTCTGACAGCAGGTCGCTCGAGGCCTGATGAATTTGGTACATAGGGAAAGGTGTCGTCAGACTGATGGTGATAGCCATACCGTTTGGTGACAGCCATACCATCTGATAACATCGCTTGTGGTAGATTAATGGCGATCGTTCATCGAGACTTAATAACTGTAGCTCTGAGAAAGCAGGCATTGGTTGGTGGACTTCGCCATATATCAATTTCAGAGGAGTTCGGACTTCCGAAGGAAATACGTCTGGAGGGGATTATCCAAGAGTAATCTACTGAAGGAATCCGATTGAGGAAGAAGTCTAGAAGGAGTTCGACTTCTGAAGAAGTTCGATCGAAGAGGAAGTTCAGAAAGAGTTCAGCTTTTATAGGCGTCCGATTAGAGGAGAAGCTCGAAAGAAGTTTGGCTTCTACAGGCATCCAACTAGAGGAGAAGCTCGGAAGGAGTTTGGCTCCCATAGGCGTCCGACTGGAGGAGTGCGGAGGGAGTTCAACTCTCGTGGGCATCAGGCTGGAGGAGTGCAGAGGGAGTTTGGCTCTCGCAGAAGCCTGACTGAAGGAGTATGGAGGGAGTTCGGCTCTTATGAGAGTTCGACTGAAGGAGTATGAAGGGAGTTCGGCTCCCATAGGAGTCCGACTGAAGAAGTACGAAGGAAGTTCGGCTTCCGTAGGAGTCCGACTGAAGCTCGGCCACTAAGAAATTTGGTCGGTTGAAGGGATTCGGCTAAGACTCGACCGCTGAAAAGTTTGAAAGGGACTCGGCCACTGAGGAGTTCGATCGATTGAAGGAGTTCGGCTAGGGCTCGTCCGTTGAAGCTCTTCCATAACTATCAATTGTATTAGGCTGAGCATCAGACTGGACTTCGGCAGAAGCAGGGTTTATCCCCAACACTAGCCAAAGTGAAAATTTAGAGAAATAGATTAGTACTAAGACTAACCACATAGAAGAACCCGAGCTAGGAATTAGTACTGATGCTAGTTTTAGTTTAAATAAGATAGACAAGAAAAAAGAGAATAGATAATTTATCCGAGACTTATAAACCTAATGTCCTATTTCCTTCAACCGTAGAAGCCGGTTCTTCTTACAAAAATCAAGAGGTATATAATGAAGTATCAATGGAGTTGTTTAAGTAAGATTATATTAATTTACCTTCAGAATTAAAACTACCTTTAATCATCCTTCTAGCACCCATTGAATCAAACTTAACTCCTAATACAAAAACTCCATTCATGAGTATTTTAGAAAAACAAATAAAAAAAATTCTTAAAAAACATGGATCTAAGAATGGGGTCATAAATTATGTTCCCCTATTTAACAATGAATATATCAATAATGGGATTATAAATCAACTTTCTAAGATTGACAATCCAAAACCATTAGAATTTGTCAATCCAATATTTGACATAGGATAGTAAGCTGTATTGTATCTGATTGAAGATGGTAAACTTAGCGCTTGTTGGGAGGCAACCCAATATTTAGTTTTCTTTAGTCTAATTTATCTTTTTAGTTGATTTTCTTTTTAGGATAATTTGAATAAGTTGGAGGGAGAGCTTAAATTTTCAAAGGTATGTGCTGAACCAAAAATATAGTCAGATATATTTTTTTATATTTTTTATTACATTCTTTATTTTTTTTTTCTATTGAGGATAATATCGATTAAGTTGGAGGGGAAGAAAAATAAAAATTTTAAAATTTTAAGTCTTCAAAAAAGTTAGTATTTAGTATTTAAACATCTGATTATGCTTAAGAATTGAATTAAACTAAGCATTTTTTTAAAAAAATTGATGCATAGGTCAGAGAATCTGTGAGATATTAAGGGATCAAGTATTAAGAAAATCCAATAAAGAGTTAAGTCTAGAATATAAAAAGTTTTTCTTTGAGCATTTCTAATTTTTTCTATTACATCAAAGAAAAATTTATTTTTTATGGGCTTGTGTAGGATAACTATACATTTTTTTATATAATTTTTTTTTAATAAAATAATTTTTAAGTATTTCTCACCGAGTAACCGAGCCTCTTTGCCTAAGCAAGCATTGAGTTTCATGTCAAAAGATGGAAAGGGCAAAGAAGCTCATTGTAAAGCTAGTCTTAACTCGTAGTCTGTTTGATTCAAACTAGTAAGTTTGAGGAGTATTCTATACCTAGTACCCTAAAGCCAACTAGTTTGAAAGTCATTGGCCCAAGACTCGCTATATGGATCAAATAGAAAACTTAATGGATTAAGACACTCAATAGTGGTACAATGTTAAAAAAAAATAATTTTTCACCGAGTAATCGAATTCCGTTGCCTAAGTAAGCAATGATATTCGCATAAAAAAATGGCTAATATGAAAATAAAAATCAACAAATAAAGGACGAAAGTAGCAATACACTTGCCTATATGAAAGTCTAGACAATTCAAAGATAAAGATAGGATAATTTAGAAAAAGTTTAGAAAAAATTTAATATTTTTTATTTAATTTTTTTATTGATAGGTATTAATATCTCAATGATATGTCTCACTTAAGCTCTACTGAATACCAATGACCATTTTAAAAACTGCTTAGGTAAAATTTGAAACTCTAAAGTTAAAAGATATTTAAAACTAAATTCTTTCTTTACTCGAGGACGAGCAAAGCTTAAGTTGGAGGGTGTGATAAGTATCATAAATTCATCAATAAAAATATTAATTTATCAATTAATTTATATTAATTTTTAAAAATTAATAATTAATTGATACATATTTTTAAAAAATTCATATTTTTATTAATTAAAAAAATAATAAAAAAATAATAAAAATTTAAAAATAAAATTATATTATCAATAGAAAGAGCTCATTTTTTTTATCACAACAAAATAAGTTTTGCATAAAACGAAGCTAAAACAAAGAAGATATGAATTTTTAAAGAAATAAAATAAATAAAAATTAAATAAAAAAGGAAAACAGCTTTGCCGGCTCTGCAAGCCAAGCCACCAAGTCAAGCCAGCCATGCAAGCCGACTCAGCCAGAGAAGCCATCAATCGGTCCATGATTCAGATGTGGACCGTCAGCTCAGTAGAAATCAATGAATCACGGAGCGACACGTGGTGGACCTAGACCCTTAAGGGGTTCATGAAAAATTAATCGTGATTTATAGGATAAAGAGGTAATTTCGCATCAAAGCAGTGAGCAGCGATTGGCTAAGGCATCTGGTATACCTAATCCATGCGGTCCATAGCTATAGTAATTGCGCGATTCAACAGCCTGCATTCGATCTAGTGGAGATCCGATGGCCCACGATAAATCCTTCTTTGATTCGAACAGTGCTCAGCGATCTGGTGCGATCCGACGATCAAAAAATCAGCCAATGAAGATCCGATAGTGGAGAAAGCTCCCGATGGTGATCAGGACTCCCAATGCACGATCAACGATCAAATTTCTCCATCAACGTGCGATCAACGGCCAGAATTTAATCCAACCTGATCTGGACCGATATGCATCCGATTTTGATGATTTTTGATCCATTGAATTTCTATTGAATGGTCAGATTTCATCTAGAGTAGCAGAATTCAATGAGAATTCCTTTTAATCTAATTTTTACTTAGATTTTTTCATATTTTGATGATCAAAGAGCTCCTTAGTCCCACATTATCTAGAAGAAAACTCTCCAACCCTCCTAGCTCTATAAATAAGACCTCAGGCCTTCAGAGTTTATGATCTTTGATCAAGATGAAGCTTTGATATAGGATAGAGTCATGTTTCAGATCAGAGGCTGCTTCAAAGCAACGGATGCCGAGAAGAAGAGCTGGACTTCTACACCATCTTTCTACTAATGCCGATCAAAGATCAGTCTATTTTATTTTTTTTATATATTTAAATTATAATTTTTTTAATTAATATAATATTTATTTTTATGCTCTTTAATTTCATGCTCTTTATTTTTATCATAATTTAATTTTTATACTTTAATTATTTTTTTTATTACAAGTAGATGCTAAGATCTAACTAGTAGATCTTAGTACCAAGTTTAAATTCCTACATCTTTTAATTTTTGCTTTCCAACTTTGGATTTCAAAACTTTTTTTTCTTTTTTTTTCAAAAATCAAAGATTTTAAATTTAAAAAATACTACTTTTTCTATGGGTTCGATCTGACTCACTGCTATCTATGTAATTTTTATTATTTTAAAAAATTAGATTAAATTGATAAATATGGAATTTTAATGATAACATTGCGCTTTTATCAGATACGACTCCAACTCCTTTCTTATAAATAAAGGAGCTCCGAAATCCTTCAGATATGTCATTCAATTCGACGCTTTCTCTCCTCATTGTTCTCCAATCTCCTAACTTGAGCATCAAAGGGTCTTTATCGAAGAACACTCCGATGGAGACTTTATTGTAGGTGAACAGAAGAAGCTCCAGTGAAAGTTTATCCTCGACCTCATATTCCTCGGTGGTCGAGTTTCTCCATCCTCGTCGATCGACCTCAAGCCAGAAGATCCAAGAGCAACAGTTGGCACTAGAGGGAGGGCCCTCGATTATTTTTGAGGTTTAATTTTGAGGGAAGAAAGCACGACATCGGATATCATGAGAATCCGAAGGGGAACATCAAATGCGTTCCAGCATTCTAGTGGTCGGAGGATCTACAATTCTCAACAGATTAACACATCTCCACCATCAATCCAGAAAAACCCACCAATGACGTCGACGGTCTCACAGGAACAGTATGACATCCTACCTCATCAAGTGCAGACACTATCAGCCACCGTAAGAGGAATACAGTATGCTGACGAGCACCGTCCGATCGAAAAAAATTTAGGTCTGGTCTGGATAAGGTCGGAGGAACGATACCCCGAAGCCCTAGGATGAAGGTCAGTCATCACAACTAACCTACTGGTCCTTTCCATCGAAGATCTGAATGCTCGTCAACATCAATTTTCAGAAGAGGCTCCACTCCAGACCATGAGACTCCTTAGCATCGAGCCACTCGTGAGGATGACATGGAGAAAAAGCTCAAAGAGATGCAACCACAGCTGGATGCATTGCAGGAGCCGAGGCAACAAGAAAAGAATTTGAGGTTTAATGTCGATCCCCCATTCACTCAGAAGATTATGGACGAACCCTTGCCACGTCAGTTCAAGATCCTTCAGATGGAGCTTTACGATGGAACGATCGATCCCGTAGATCATTTAGATAGTTTTCGAACTCTTATGCTCTGCAAGGGGCTATCGATGTGAAACTATGTCGAGTTTTTTCTTCAACTTTGAGAAAGACGGCTCGATATTGATATTCGAACCTAAAATCTGGCTCCATAGATTTCTTCTACCAGTTGAGCCATCTGTTCGTTATCCATTTTGTAAGCAGTCATCGGCAACATCATAACTCTAACTTTCTCGTGAGCATCAGGCAATGAAAGAATAAGCCCCTTCGAGAGTATATCAATCGCTTCAATGTAGCCACCTTGAAGGTCTGAAATTTAGATCCGTCTGTGGCCATGATGGCGTTCAAGGCCGGCCTCCTCCAAAATGACCTTTTATTCTCTCTCAACTTAGACTATCCAAAGAATTTTGCTGAGATGCTAGAACGAGCGAAAAAGTATGCCCAGGCCGAAGAGGCTTGGGACTAGCAGAAAAGTAGCCAAGATGGTAGGTCGGATCCATCCCAAAAATAAGAGAAGAAAAAAGATCATAGACAGATGCAGCACCGTCGGAAGGATCCATGATTTTATCAATCATGCATCCCATCTCGGAGTAGCCAACCAACATCTCTAAAGCTGCGAGGCCGATCTAGAACTCCACCTTGGAGGTTCAATTACCACACCCCTCTTAACACACCTTGGGTTCAAATTCTGATGGAGATCGAGCAACAAGGAGATATACCTCGATCCAAAAAAATGATAATCCTTACTCGAGTAAAAAATCTAAGAAAGTATTGTCGATATTATCGTGACCATGGACATGATACCGAGGAGTACTGGTAGCTCAAAAAAAAAATAGAGACACTAATCAGATAGGGACGACTTCAGCATTATGTAGATGAACGGTGAATCCTAACGAATCTGGATCATGACCAACCTCGACTGGATGAACCGCATGGAGAACAGTCGGCTATGGAAGAGATCAAAGTAATTTCTAGAGGAAACCTTGACGAAAATACTTCAGATTGGGACCGACCAGAAGAAAGATCGAGGAAGAGGAAAGCGGATGATGAAATTACTTTCACTGATGGAGATCTAGAAGAAATAAGTCAGTCCCATGATGATCCCATAGTTGTTTCTCTGAATATTGCTAATTATGATGTACATCGGATCCTTGTTGATAATGAAAACTTGATAGATGTTCTATTTTATGATGCCTTTATTCGGATGAACTTAAATCCTGAATTACTGACGAAGAGGAATATATCTCTAGTCGGATTTTCTGGCGCTACAGTTCCAGTGGAAGGGCCTATCTTACTAATGACAAAAGCTGAACGAGCTTCAAAGCAGGCAGTTATCAACATAACTTATTTCGTCGTGAATAGCTCCTCCGTCTACAATATCATCTTAGATCAGTCAGGCCTAAAAATTCTTCAGACTATAGTATCAATCTATCATCTGAAGGTCAAATTCATGACTCCATATAGAATCGGCAAGCTCAGAAAAAACCAGTCAGTTATAAGAGAATGTTACATGGCTACTTTACGTAGAGTGGTGGCTAAAGAGCAATCTATGAATGAGTTAGACATCTGGGATAAACAAACTGAACAAAGAGACTCTTTGATAGAAGAACTAATCTCTGTACCGATCAAGGATGATCCGAACAAGGTTGTGTAGGTTGACTCAAGCCTATGTGAAGAGAATCGACAGCACCTCATCATATTTTTATGAGATAATGCCGATGTGTTTGCTTGGTCAGCTTCGGATATGCCCGATATTAATCCACAAGTGATGGTACATTAACTTAATGTAGACTTGAATCATCGTTCGATCAGGCAGAAAAAATGAAGCTTCACCTCTGAATGCCAAAGGGTGATACAAGAAGAAGTTGATAAGCTCTTGAAGGCCGACTTTATCCAAAAAATTTATTATCCGAAGTGGTTGGCTAATGACGTCCTCATCAAAAAGGCCAGTGGAAAATGGCGCACATGCATTGATCATGTGGATCTCAATGGAGCATGCCCAAAGGATAGCCATTCTCTGCCGCGTATAGACCAACTGGTGGACGCGACCTTGGAACATCAGCTCCTATCATTCATGGATGCTTTCTCAGGATACAACTAGATCCGAATGGCACCTAAGGATGAAGAAAAAACTTTTTTTATAACTGACCACGGCCTTTTTTGCTACAGGGTCATGCCATTTGGCTTGAAGAATGCTGGAGCGACCTATCAAAGACTTGTGAACAAGCTTTTCAAAGAGCAAATTGGAAGAAATATGAAAGTGTAAGTGGACGATATACTCATCAAAAGTAGAACTTTCGAATATCATATTACCGACCTAGAAGAGGTCTTCTCTATACTACGGCATTTCTGGATGAAGCTCAACCTGGACAAATGCACCTTTGGTGTCACTTCCAAAAAATTTTTTAGATTCATGGTGTCACAACGTGGGATTGAGACCAACCCAAAGAAGATTCAAGCTCTTTAAGAGATGAAGCCTCGAAAGACGATAAAAAAAGTGTAGCGACTCATAGAAAAGATCGCAGCCTTAAATAGATTCCTATCAAGATCGGTAGAAAAGAGTCTTCCATTCTTTAAAGCCCTTAAGCAATCGAAGAACTTTCAATGGATGGATGAATGCCAGACAGCCTTTGACGAGCTAAAGAAATACCTCGGCTCTCCCCCTTTGTTAAGCAAGCTAGAGTCTGAGGAGGTATTGTACTTATATCTAGCTGTTTCTTCTTTGATAATTAGTTCTGTTCTGATCTGATAGGAGGCCAAGGTGCAGAAGCCGATTTATTACGTGAGTCGGATACTTCACAATGCTGAGATCAAATATACGAGATTGAAAAAAATCGACTATACTCTCTTGATATCTGCAAAAAAGTTACGTCCATATTTTCAAGCATACACTATCACAGTTCTTACAGACCAATCCATTAGATCGATATTATACCGACCAGATACTTTGGAGCGGCTGGCTAAATGGGCTATCAAGCTAGGCGAATTCGATATCAAATATTTATCGAGATCATCCATTAAAGCTCAGGCATTGACAGACTTCATCCTGAAATGTACAATTCAAGATGAGAAATCTAGTCACACTGAAACCCCTTCAACTGATGAATGTTGGACCCTACATGTTGATGGATCTTTGAATGCCATGGGCTCCGAAGCCGGGTTGATCTTAACCAGTCCGAAAGGAGTAGTAGCAAAATATGCCCTACACTTTGACTTTCCGGCTTCCAATAATGAAGTCGAGTATGAGGCATTGATAGTGGGACTTAGAATAGCAAAAGAAATGAAAATTCGGCATCTCAGAGTACATAGTGATTTGCAGTTGGTGATTGATCAAGTTCAGAAAGAATATGAAGCTCGGAAGCCGAATATGGTTAAGTTTCTATAGAAGGTTAGAGACTTGGCTTCTAGCTTTTTAGCGATGGATGTTTAACAGATACCAAGGGTGGAGAATGTACGAGCTGACCTCCTTTCTAAGCTGGCAATCCATGGGGCGGCCGACCTAAAAAGAAGCTCATATATGGAAGTCCTAGAGAAGCTGAGTATTGAGGAGGTCTTGGTAATGCAAGCTGATCCAGAATCGAGCTGGATAGATCCTATTCTCCATTATTTGCGAGATCGAATTTTGCCTACGGATCGAGATGAAGCGAAAAGATTGAGATACCTCACTCCATAATACATCGTTTACGAAGAAAAGCTGTGTAAGAGGTCTTTCACCCTACCTTTGCTCAGATGCCTCTATCCTTTGGAAGCCAACTATGCCCTATGGAAAGTTTAGGAAGGAATCTATGGTATCACTTGGGGGGCAAGGCTCTATCCCATAAAATAATACGGTAGGGATATTTTTGGCCAACCATGAAAAGAGATGCGGCCGATCTAGTGAGCAAGTATGACCAATGCCAAAGGACCTCAAACATTCAGGGCTGACCATCGACCCCATTGGCCCCGATCACGACCCTTTGGCCTTTTGCTCAATGGAGAATGAATATCCTCGGACCATTTTCTGTTGTCGTGGCATAGAAGAAGTTTCTAATTATCGCAATTGACTATTTTACTAAGTGGATGGAAGCAGAGGCAGTAGCTATGATTACCGAAGCTAGAGTTCAAAATTTTGTCTGAAAGTCCATCATATGTCGATATGGCTTATCCCGTGCCATCATAATCGATAATGAACGATAATTCAATAACCCAAGATTTACAGGATTCTATAATGACTATGGGATTTCTCATAGATTGACATCAGTAGGTCATCCATAGACTAATGGTGAGGCCAAGGTGATAAACAGGACATTATTGTAGGGATTGAAAGCTCACATAAGCTAGGCAAAAGGATCGTGGGTCGAAGAGTTGTACAGCATCCTTTGGGCATATCGCACGATGCATTCCAACTAGAGAGATACCTTTCATATTGGCCTTCGGTATGGAAGCTATGATATCTGTAGAGATGGGGTTACCCACGCTCCGAGTAGAAGAGTTCGATGAAGATAGCAATTCCTTTGGGATGAGAGCGAATCTAGATCTATTGAAAGAAATCCGAGAACGAGCTCGAGTTTGAATGGCCAACTATCAATAGAAAATTATTCGGTACTATAATTCTTGAGTAAAGAGCAAATCTTTTCTAGCAGGATAATTAGTTATTCGTCGAGCTGAGGTTTCTCGCTCATTCAAATGATCAAATTTATCGCCGAACTAGGAAGATCCTTATCGCGTGGCTGAAGTAGTCCGGCCTGAAACTTACCGTCTCTGTGGACTAGATGGAACTCCGATCCCAAGGACCTGGAACATCGACAATCTTTGGAGATATTACCCTTAGAATATAATTTTCATCTTGAATTTTTATTCGATAATGAATAATAACTTCTGGCAGGTTTTATTTTTGCCAATATGCACTCCTTGGCCACGGCTGAGGAGCGGAACACATCTCCATCAAATCTCGCCAACGCATGCTCCTCGATCACGATCGAGGAGCGGAATGCGTCTCCATCAAATCTTGCCAATGCATGCTCCTCGACCACGATCGAGGAGCGGAATGTCTCTCCATCGAATCTTGCCAACGTGCGCACCTCGACCACGATCGAGGAGCGGATTGCATCTCCATCGGATCTCACCAATGCATGCTCCTCAGTCATGGTCAGGAAGGGAATGCATCTCTATCGAATCTGCCAATGCATGCTCCTTGCATCTCCATCGGCTTACAAGATCGAGGAGCGGAATGCATCTTCATCGAATCTTGCCAATGCATGCTCCTCGACCATGGTCGAGGAGCAGAATGCATCTCCATCGAATTTTGCCAATGCGTGTACCTCGATTATGATTGAGGAGCAGAACGCATCTCCATCGGATCTCGCCAATGCATGGTCCTCGACCACGATCGAGGAGCGGAATGCATCTCCATCAAATTTTGCCAACATGCACTCCTCGATCATGATCGAGGAGCAGAATGCATCTCCATCGAATCTCGCCAATGCACGCTCCTCGATCATGGTCGAGGAGTGAAACGCGTCTTCATCAAATTTCATCAATGTGCGCACCTCGACCATGGTCGAGGAGTGAAATGCGTCTCCATCGAATCTCGCCAATGCGCACTCCTCGACCACGATCGAAGAGCGGAACGTATCTCCATCAAATCTTGTCAATATGTGCTCCTCAACCATAGTCAAGGAGCGGAACACATCTCCATCGAATCTCGCCAATGCACGATCCTCGACCATGATTGAGGAGTGGAATGCATCTCCATCGAATCTCGCCAAAGTGCACTCCTCGACCACGATCGAGGAGCGGAATGCATCTCCCTTTTATCAACGAGCGCTCCTCGGCCATGGCCGAGGAGCGGAATGCATCTCCATCGAATTTTGCTAATGTGCACACCTCGACCACGGCCGAGGAGCGGAACGCGTCTCCATCGGATCCTTCCAACATGCGCTCCTCGGCCATGCGAGGAGCGAAATGCGTCTCCATCGAATCTTGCCAATGCATGCTCCTCGACCACGATCGAGGAGCAGAACGTGTTTCTGTCGAATCTCGTCAACACGCACTCCTCGACCAAGATCGAGGAGCGGAATACATCTTCATCGGATTTTGCCAATGCGTGCTCTTCGACCACGATCGAGGATCGGGACGTGATCCATGAAATTCATGAAAACATGCTCCTCGGCTGTGGCCGAGGATCGTAACATGTTGGTATAAATCATTCGCCACTTCTCAGTCACATCACCAAAGATCTAAGCTAATCTACATCTCGAAAAAAAAAATTTGACGAAGGACAGACGAACTCAACAACTTGGCAAAAGAAGGCTTTATATTAAGGTTGAGTATTTATAAGTGATGGTCGGCCCATACAAAGTTACCTCGGCAAAAATTGGAGGCAAACAAAAAAAGTCGACCTAAGAAAGATCGAACATTTTTGATCAAAATGGTACATTAAGTTCTATCCAGAGCTCTAGATTCGCCGACCTCCGCTTGGTCTGGTAGGGTGATGATGGCTGGGGGTGGTGCCGACGCTGCATCCTCGACAGTCGGGTCATCACGCGCGAGGCTGAAGACATCTTTCATTTGAATTTTTTGACCCTCAACTTTCTCGGCCTTCTCGTCGGCTGACTCCAAGAGGTCCAAGTTCAGATTGGGGAAAATCCTTCGGACCTTCTCTTTCAGGTCCATACCCCCTTGTAGGTAGGAGAGCGATGCAAAATCCATCTTGATGTTGCGAAATTCTTCTGAAGCATGGAAGGCCTCGACCGTCTCTACCCTGGCGGCCTCTGCCCGTGCCTTTCCAACCTCCCTCTCCCCCAGCACCTGAGCTTTAGCTTTAGCTAGCTCGAATTCCAACTGCTTCACCCTCTCCCTGAGGGACCTGATCTCATCCTCGGCCTTCAGTCGAGATAACTGAGCATCATCCATCCTTCGGTTGGCTTGGGCGACTTTCTCCTCAGCTTCCTTAGAGAGATGCTGAACCTCTCTAATTACTTCGACAAAATGGTCCACATGATGGATGAGCTAAAAAAAAAGAGAAGAAGAAAAAAGAAAAAGAAGCTAAGCCGAGGAATGAACGAAAGAGCTAAAATGAAGGTCGGTGAAAAGCTGACACATACTCGAAGGAGAGAATCGTAAGAGTTTTGGATGCGGAAGGCACCTCTGACCTCCTCGAAGGTCTGGACGTTGGTCGGTAAGATGACCGACTTCAGTAAGGAGCGGGCGACACAGTAGTCACCGATGCCCTTCCTTTTATCCTTGGTATTCGAGGGAACTTTCATTGGAGAAACACTCTCCGGAATATTGGGTCCGTGGCTAGACATTTGGATGGAGATCTTCGGCCCACCCGAGCTTCTTTTAGAGAAAGATGCAGAGGGTCGAGAGACGGACTCTGCTGGAGCAGCAGATCGAACCAGCATCACAGCCTTTGTCGGCACTGACTTCTCCTTCCTCAGGATGTTGGCCGCTCTCGAGGAACCTCCCACCACGGGCTGCGCTAGGACAGCCTCGATCTGAGCACGTCTGGGGGCCACGGTCGTGCTTGTCTTTCTCTTCTTTGCCATCCGTCGAAGAGTTTCAAGATCGAACGAATTCATCGCTGGATAGAAAACATAAGACTCGGTCAATGATAATGACGAAAAAAGAAAAAATGATCCAAACAAAATCGTATGAGAACATTTACTCCTCGAATCAATTGGAATCAGTCCGACCTTAAATAAGTTCTCCTCGGTAAGAAACTTGGACAGCAAAAGAGGAGCAAGACTAAAAATTTGACTCAAGACGTCCTCCTCAACATCGGACAGCATTGAAGGTCTGACAGTCGACCTATGAGGTCACCCCCATGATGTGCTGAAACTCCATGGTTGCTCGATCGAAACAAAAAAGAAATGCTCCTTCCAGTTATGCACCGAGGAAGGAGCACCTTAAAAAAGATGACATCCTCTCCAAGAAGAAACGTACCACCACCCGACCTCCATCGGATGCCCCTTTAAAATGAAGCAAGCTCGAAGAAGACGGGAGGTAGGCTTGATCCTGAGGAGGAGGCTGGATGAAGAAGCCTAAAATCGATCGTCAGGAGTTCGACGCCAAACAATAAAAGCTAATTTTGTACAGGTTCAGAAGCTCGATAATTAAAAAAAATGAAAAGGCAATCTGAGGTCGGTCTTTAGCGATTCCTCATAAACACCAACCCGTCCAGGCTGAGGAAGAGCTATGCGCTCCCCGGGATCGACGACCTCTAACTTAAAATTGTTGAGGATATGGTATTTCATCCTAATGATTTTTAGATCCTCCGAGGTGAGGACGGAATCTATTTTGAAAGGACCATAGTCCGAAACTTCACATTCTTCAGATTGGCTCGAAGAACCTATTACCCCAGAACCGTGATCCTTGCCAGAAGGGCTATCCGAGCCCCAAGAAGATCGGGACAGACTATATTGACTCATGAGTATGGAGGAGACTGACCTAAAGGGCGAGAAGATCGAGCAACGAGGAGAGTTAGGGTGGGGTCGATGGTGGCTCGACTGAGTCTGTGCTATTCCTCGCGCAAAGTACCGAAGTTCATCCTTTAAACAACAGTAGCAGTCAAAAAAGAGTAAAAATGCTGACCCTATTTATAAGAGGCATGGACAACTCCGATCTACTCCCATTTCATCTACCCTTCTAGATCTTCATCAGGTGTCAGATACCAATTGATCGGGATGGGCAGACCTGGATCAAAGCAATGGACGGTTAGATTTCATGGTCGGTAGATTTTTCCCAATCTTATTATGCTACCGATCTCCAATGCTGCAATGCGGACATGATTTGAAGATCGGCCTCGGCTTCGATAGGATACTTACATTGGCCGCTCAGAGGTAGATCGACTTCGTAAGTGGGGGGCAAACTGTTGTGGAATGGAGCTGGTGTGGCCTCGGCCTATTTAGGATCGACCGTCGATCTATCCCAATAGATCGTCTGAGCGGAACAATGCAACACTTCGCCTGCGGTTAGCTGTAGGTCGGCTTAAGCCGACCTACAATTTCTGCCGATCTACTGAAGATCACCTCTTGACAAAATAAGGTAGGCCTTCATACTTCGTCCTCGTCGGATTCAGGTCGGCTGCCAAGCTACATGAATAGGCTCATAGCTCGTCAATGACCGACCTACAACCATTCCTGCTGAAACTACGTCATCTCCGAATCGAAAAACTTGGATAAAGGAAGAATCTTTCACAATCCCATCTCCCAAGGAAAGAAATCTTCTGAATTAATCCAGGGCGACTAACTCGGAAAGTTGTTAGAGTTCGAAACGGATACGACTCCAACTCCTCCTCTATAAATAAAGGAGCTTCGGGATCCTCCAGGTATGCCATTCAATTCAACGCTTTTTCTTCTCATTGTTCTCCAATCCCTAACTTGAGCGTCGGAGGGTTTTTATCGGATAACATTCTGATGGAGACTTTATTACAGGTGAACGGACGAAGCTCTAGCGAAAGTTCATCCTCGGTCTCATATTCCTCGATGGTCGAACTCCTCCATCCTTGTCGGTCGACCTTAAGCCAGGAGATCTAGGAGCAACAATTTCATCAGAATATAGAAATGCTTCATTTTGCTTCTTTTAGTTGTTAAATTTTAGTACATTGAGTCTAATAGAGAGGTTTTTATTAATTTTTATAAATGATGGGATGCTCGGAACCTCTCCCTAGCCTGAGTGCTAGAGGGAGATATGCCAAGAACAGAGCTGAAGCTCTATTGGCCCGTATTTCATTTTTAGGTTCGGAGAAAGAGATGCAACATGCTATTAATTAGTTATTATTTCTTCTTATTTTTTATTTTTCTTTTTATGTTGATATATTACCAATATTACATATAAAGTCCTATCTCATATTATTCATAAATTTATTCAAATAAGGTTCACCTATATTGTGGGGGCAAAAAAAAAAAAAACCACCGTCCTTGTAATGCAACCCAGAACCAGTCAATTCCAAAGTTTTTTATTTACGTAGTCTAGACTCTAGTTTGGTTCCTCACCTATATCATCAGAATAGTGGGAAATGTTTAATAATTTGAGTGTTGGCTCTACTTAACCATATCATCCAGACAAGAGCTGCAAATTTCTCCAGCCGTCTCTTATTTCTAAATCAAAGAAGAATTATAAGGGATGAAAAGAGTTTTAACTCTACTGCAAGATGCTCAACGAGATAACGTACCACATACTCCAAATTGCCAAACACCAAGAAACATAATTGAAGCGAAGCAAACATAACAGAAAAAAACCACTGCATTTGCATTCCTTTAAAGATTGACGGATCATACAATCTTGACATGTCAAAGAATGAAAAGAAGTTTTGCTAAGCAAACAACTTTGTCTGGGGATGCTGCTTTAAGAACTGCTATCAGTAGCACTTGGGCAGACCACAAAATTTTATCCACAACCATGTTCTCTGTTCTGGGTTCCTCCTTAATTAAAAGCCAAAGATGACAGAACAAGAGCTGAAGTGCAGCAGCAGAGCCCACACTGGCTGACGATTGGAACACTTCCTTGACACCTTCCAATCGGTTCTTCTCTCCGCATTCCTCCATTGCCACAATCTCCTCCCATATCAGCTTTGAATCACACTCTGCTGCTCGGTCCTCGACCTATGGTGAATCCTCTGATTTAGGAACAAGACCTACTTGCCTGACGTCGATCCAGAAACCTACTGACGAGAAACAGGACCAATCGGGCCGCCCCTGCCCTGTCGCTAGATCACTGATCCGCTCCGTCGGAGAAGCATAACAACAACCTGGAGACGGAGTCAGAGACTCCAGTGAAGCAGCAGAGCAGGTGGACGGCGAGGGAGACCCCGGTGATACCCAGCGCGAGAAATCGAGTATGCCCTTTGGAGAAGCACGTACAGGGGTGCAGCATCCGGCGTCGGCCGTGCCCGAGACAAAAGAAGGCAACACGGCATCGGCGTCGTCGTTGTCGTCGTCAAAACTTGTGGAGTCAGCGACAAAGGGGTGACCTAGCAGCATCTCGGCAGTCCACCGCTTGTCAGGATCCTTGGCGAAGCTCCGGCGCAAGAAATCCTTCCCCTCGTCCGATAGCTCCACGGCTATCTCCGGCAGCTCGTCACCAAATCCAATCCGCAGCAGCAAAGCCCACACGTCTCCATGCCCCGAGAACCTCCACGCCGGCCTGCCCGACGCCATCTCCACCACCGCGCACCCGAGCGACCAAATATCTGCCGGCGCTTCGTACTCGTTACGTGCCACCGACTCCGGAGACATATAAATAGGGGTCCCGCGGAGGCGGGGGCAATCATCGAGCTTATCTCCGGTCTTCTTCGCCAGTCCAAAGTCGGCGATTCTAACGTCGCCGTCGCTCTGCACCAGTATATTCTGGAGCTTGATGTCGCAATGGACGTATCCTTCGGCGTGGATGGAGCGGAGCCCCTCGAGAAGGGAGCGCGTGAAGCGCCGCACCGTGGTCTCCGGGAGAGAACCGCCGGCGCGTCGAACGACGTCGGAGAGCGTGCCACCGGAGGCGTACTCGAGGAAGAGATTGTAGGACTGCTCTTTGGCGTCGAAGCAGGCGAGGTCGTGGCCGAAGCAGCGGATGAGGTGGGGGCAGTGTTGGAGGCGGGTGAGAATGGCCTCCTCGTGCTGCAGGAAGGAGGATTGGGAGAGGGGGGCGGACTTGACGGCCATCAGCTTCGGGAGTTGGCCCTCACCGGCGTCTTGGACGACGGCGAGGCTGACGGTAGCGAAGCTGCCCCGGCCAACGGTGGCTCCTCTCACCCATACCATCGTATCATCCAGCTTCTTCTTCTCCCTTCGGCCGCCGAACAGCAACGGTATGGATGATGTATCGACGTGCATTCTGTCCCCCCTTGATATTGTTACCGTTATATGGGCACGTTTGCGATTTCGCTTCACGATTGGGGTGGGAGGGTCGCGTCGTTTGGCGGGAGGGGTCGCGGTCGCTGGCTTTCCAGCTTCGGCAGCCGTCTGCTCGTTTGGGACCGCGATGGGGTCCACCGGATATCGACGCCCGCGGCACGGAATGCAGCGAGAGGGAGATCTCCCGGTGAGAAGCACCTGGGATATTCTTCCATCGTACGCGTGCCAGTGTTTTTTTTCAATTACACGCATTTTTTTTTTTTAAGATATTGGCAGGAGATAAGTATGCCGAGTGTAGAGTTAGAAAACCGTAGTAAATAATAGCCCACACTGGAAGCCCGTATATCGAATTTGGAATACGGAGTTATGGTGCCGAGAAGTTTCGGGGAAGCGTTTGGAGTGCAAATTCGCTTGCTCTGGACATGCAATGAATTGAAAATAAATTTTACTTTCATCGAAGTTTAGTTTGATGCTTAATCTAATATAATTGATAATCACGAAAGAGCTCTTCCTCCAGTCGAACTTCAGCTGAACTTCTTTAGCAATCAAACTCCTCTAATGACCGAATTTTCTTCGGACTTCTTCTTCGATCGGATTTCTTCAAGAGACAAACTTTCTTCAGACTTCTTCTTCGATCAAATTCTTTCGGAAGCCCAACTCTTTTCGGACTTCTCCTTCAATCGGATTTCTCCAAAAGTCGAACTCCTTCCGAACATTTCCTTCAGCCAAATTTCTCTAGGAGCCGAACTTCTTCCAAACTTCTCCTTCAGCTGAACTTCTCCATCAGTCGAACTTCTTCAGCCAAACTTCTCCACCAGTCGGACTCTTTTTGGACTTCTCCATCAGTCGAGCTTCTCCACCAATCAGACTCTTTCTGGACTTCTCCATCAATCGAACTCCATCTGGATTCCTCCAGCGGATTACTTTCAGATTTTAAGTAGTATTCCTCCCGGATGATCCCCTCTAGCCATATTTTCTTTAGGAGTTTGAACTTCTCTGAAATTGATATACGTCAAAGCTCTTCACCCCTTCACGTGGTCCTGAGCGGCTCAGTACCGGACGGCTACACCTATCATTATCGGTCTACTACAGACGGCATCCCTCTCCATAATAAATTCCACGTAGTTTCGAGCGGTCAGCTACCAGATGGCTACGACTGTCACTATCAGTTTGCTATAGGCGGCGCCCCTCTTCGTAACAAATCCTATGCAGCCTCGAGCGGCCAGCTATCGAACGGCTATGACTGTCACTATCAGTCTGCTACAGATGGTGCCTCTCTCCATAATAAACCCCATGCGGCCCTAAACAGCTAGCTACCTGATGGCTACGACTGTCACTATCAGTTTGCTTTGGGCTCCATCTATAAAAGGGATTCTCCAGATACGTTTTCTTTAAGCTCTCTTCTCCTTCCCAAAACTCTGCTGAGTTCTTTCCTGAGCATTCCATTTCTGTTGGCCAGAAGAGCTGACTTGATCGTCGGAGGGTCTTGCCAGAGCCACCACCACTGACTCCAGATGGAACTTTATTTTGCAGATCATCGATGATGACCTCTTCTTTCTCAACCCCAGCTCGATCCAGCGTCGACCAGATTCTGCACCAATAGGATTGGCGTTAGAGGAAGGGCCCTCTATTTCTAAGGTATCCTTGTTCTTAAAGGAGTGCTCAGCCGACCCTGTAGATTTTCTTCTTTAAGATCCATCTCCATCCTCTCCCTCGATCCCAAGAAATATCTCCAAAGAAGGCGACTACCCGAAGATCTACCGCTTCTGTCGTTAGATCCGAGCCAAACCCATCCATTCCTACTCCAGTGTCGGTGCTTCAACCTCCTCCTCCACCGATGGCCACGGTAGATCTAGAGCAGTTTAACCTGCTGATGCAGCGAATTCAGGGCCTCATCAAGATGGTGCAGACCATGCGGCAGCCTCTGATGGTGATTCCATTAGAAAACCCACCATCGAGATGTTAGAAATCGGTCCCAAGGAAGAGTACTTGGGCTAGCATACCCATCGCCTCTAAGAAAGAGAAACAGAGAGTAGAGGATCCTTATTCAGATTATGATTCTTCTCCGAAAGAGACCTTTTCCATCTACAGTTGGAAGCTTTCCAAGATCTGCGATCGAGATGACGTCCTCAATTAGAAACTATGAGAGATGGATCGACAAATTGAGAAACTCCATCACGTTGCTCCAGCTCGTTATGACGATGTCTGCATCGATCTCTCTTTCTCTCTTCGAATTATGCAGGAGCTTGTTCCACCAAACTTTAAGCTCTCCTAATTTGAAAGCTACGATAAAATCTGTGATCTAATCGATCACCTGGAGGTCTTTCGGACCATGATGCTGCTCCATGGTACATCAGATGCTATCTTATGTCGGGCATTTTCATCTATCTTGAAGGAAGCACCAAGAAATTGGTACTTGACGTTGAGGTCAGGTACGATCTTCTCCTTCGACCAGATGAGCAATCAGTTTGTGGCTCACTTTGTCAGCAATCGAGGTTCGAATTTTCTGTTGAATATCAAGCAGAAGGAGGAAGAATCTATCTGAACTTATGTCATCCAATTTAATGCTGCTGCATTGTAGGTCCGGAACCTAGACCAGTCTGTTATAATGGCCGCACTCAAGGATGGCCTTCAGAAGAATAATTTGCTATTCTTTCTGAAGAAGAAGTACCTCAAAAACTTCACCGATCTGCTAGCTCGGGCTGAGGGATATGCCAAAGCGGAAGAAACCTTCAAATTGAAAGATGAGAAAGTCACAAAAGAGTGGCAGATGGGCGAGTCTAATAAACTTAGAGCTGATAGAGGGCCGAATGAAATCCGATCATGCTCACGAACTCCCCCTCCCGAGTGCAAGCGAGTCCGAACTCCTTCTCGAGCTCGTCGTCAAAGAAGTTCCGACAGAAGGGCGCAAAGAAGTTCTCCCCCCAGAAGAAGAATTACGATCTTCCCTAAATAAGTGCAATCGAAGTAAGTACTGTTTGTATCATCATGATCACGGCCACGATACTGAAGAATGCATTCAGCTCCAAGACAAAATTGAGAAGCTCATCAGGAGAGACTGACTGGATCAATTCCTCAGACGCAGGTCGGAAGCAAGTGAAGATCGATCGAGGGCACTGTCGCAACCAGAACCACCAAGGAGGAAGGAATAACAAGAAGATCGGCTGTCTCTCAGCATCATCAACACTATCTCTGGGAGACTTAGTACTTCGGTGAGCCGTCATCTCTCGGCCTCAGAGTCAGAGGAAGCTTGCCCCAAATTGGGAAGATCCATATGAAATAGAGAAAGTCATCTGGCCCGAAACTTATCGCCTGAAGGAGCTCGAAGGAACAACTCTCCCATGATCTTAGAATTCAGAAAATCTGAGAATGTGCTACTAGTAATTTTTCTCCAATAAAACTCCTCCATTTCAATATTATTATTTTTTAGTGCAAAAACTATGTGATCATAGGGAAGAAGCAATCGAAAGTGGCTATGTTAGGAACAGGAGGAGAACCTCATCCTAACATGAGTAAGTTGAAGACCTTCGATTATTTAAGACAGGAGAAGGAAAGAGATTCATTCAATGGCCCATCTGTGCTCCTAGTGCCATGTTAGGAACAGGAAGAGAATCTCATCCTAACATGAGTAGATTGAAGACCTCCGATTATTTAAGATAGGAGGAGAAAAGAGGTCCGTTCAACAGTCCATCTGTGCTCATATTGCCATATTAGAAATAGGAGGAGAACCTCGTCCTAACATGAGCAAGTCGAAGACCTCCGATTATTTAAGATAGGAGGAGGAGAGAGGCCCATTCAATAGCCCATCTATGCCCTTAGTGCCATGTTAGGAACAGGAGGAGAATCTCGTCCTAACATGAGCAAGTCGAAGACCTCCGATTATTTAAGACGGGAGGAGGGAAGAGGCCCATACAACGGCCCTAATATGCCCCTACAGTCCATTAGGAATAGAAAGAAAACTTCATCCTAACTTGAGCAAAGTCGAAGACCTCATTCATTTTAGATGAGGTGAGAAGAGAGGCTCCGACAACGGTCCTTATGTGCCCCCATTGTCCGTTAGGAATAGGAGAACCTCATCCTAACGTGAGCAAAGTCGAAGACCTCGTTCATTTTAGATGAGGTGAAAAGAGAGGCCCCGATAATGGCCCTTATATGCTCCTACAGTCCGTTAGAAATAGGAGAAGAACCTCGTCCTAACATAAGCAAAATCGAAAGACCCATTCATTTTAGATGAGGTGAGAAGAGAGGCTCCGACAATGGCCCTTATGCACTTCCACAGCCCATTAGGAACAGGAGGAGAACCTTATCCCTAACATGAGCAAAGTCGAAAGCTCCGACAATGGCCCTTATGTGCTTCCACAGCCCATTAGGAATAGAAGAAGAAC
Source organism: Cocos nucifera (assembly GCA_006176705.1). Classification (NCBI taxonomy): domain Eukaryota; kingdom Viridiplantae; phylum Streptophyta; class Magnoliopsida; order Arecales; family Arecaceae; genus Cocos; species Cocos nucifera. The sequence goes on along the minus strand of QRFJ01002197.1, from coordinate 16,533 downwards.
CTCATCCTAATGTGAGCAAAGTCGAAGGCCCCATTCATTTTAGACGAGGTAAAAAAAAAAGGTCCTGATAATGGCTCTTATGTGCCCCCACAGCCCGTTAGGAATAGGAGGAGAACCTCATCCTAACGTGAGTAAAGTTGAAGGCCTCGTTCATTTTAGATGAGATGAGAAGAGAGGCTCAGATAACGGCCCTTATGTGCCCCCACAGTCTATTAGAAATAGGAGGAGAACTTCGTTCTAATGTGAGCAAAGTCGAAGGCCTCGTTCATTTTGGACGAGGTGAGAAGAGAGGCCCCGACAATGGCTCTTATGTGCCCCTATAGCCTGTTAGGAACAGGAGAAGAACCTCATCTTAACATGAGCAAAGTCGAAGGTCTTGTTCATTTTAGACGAGGTGAGAAGAGAGGCTCCGACAACGGCCCTTATATGCCCCCATAGTCCATTAGAAACAGGAGGAAAATCTCATCCTAACGTGAGCAAAGTCGAAGGGCCTCATTCATTTTAGACGAGGTGAGAAGAGAGGCTCCAACAATGGTTAGGTTCAATAATTAGAGATAAGATCTCCTTCGAGCTTCAACTTCAACAGAAGATAAGATCTTCTTCAAGCCTCAGTTGGAGATAAGATCTTCTCCGAGCTTCAACTTCAATATCAACAGGAGATAAGATCTCCTTCAACCTCGGGCTGGAGATAAGATCTCTTTCGAGCTTCAACGTCAACCTCAACAAGAGATAAGATCTCCTTCAACCTCGAACTGGAGATAAGATCTCTCCGAGCTTCAACGTCAACAAGGAGATAAGATCTTCTTCAACCTCGGTTGGAGATAAGATCTCCCACGAGCTTCAACGTCAGCATCAATAGGAGATAAGATCTTCTCCGAGCTTCAACGTCAACCTCAACAGGAGATAAGATCTCCTTCAACCTCGATTGGAGATAAGATCTCCTCCTAACTTCAACTTCAACAATAGGAGATAAGATCTCCTTTAACCTTGATTGGAGATAAGATCTCTTCTGAGCTTCAACGTCAATGTCAACAGTAGATAAGATCTTCTTCAACCTTGGTTGGAGAAAAGATCTCCCCCGAGCTTCAATGTCAACCTCAATAGGAGATAAGATCTCCTTCAACCTTGGTAGGATCTTTCCTGAGCATCAACGCCAATGTCAACAGGAGTTAAGATCTCTTTTAACCTCGGTTAGAGATAAAATCTCTTTCGAGATTCAATGTCAACCTCAACAGGAGATAAGATCTCCTTTAACCTCGGCAGAAGATAAGATCTCCTTCGAGTTTCAACCTTAATGGGTGCAGAGCCCGAAAAAGAACTTCGGCAATCATCTTTTTGTACTCCCTTCTTTCAAATTTCGAACTCTAGAGTGGGAGGACTATTATTGAAGATAAATCCTGCTCCCACCAAAGTCCAGTCTGATGCTTAGCCTAATGCAACTGGTAATCATAAAAGAGCTTCGATTGAGAATTCTTTCTCCAATAGTCGAACTCTTTTAGCAGTCGAACTCCTCCAGCGGTCGAACTCCCTTCAAACTTCTCCTTCGATCGGATTCTTTTAGGAGCCAAACTTCCTCTAGACTTCTCCTTTGATCGGATTCCTCCAGAAGTTAAACTTTCTTTGGACTTCTCCTTCAGTCAGATTCCTCCGGGAGCCCAACTCCTTCTGGACCTCTCTTTCAGTTGGATTCCTCCGAAAGCTGAACTCCTTCCGAACTTCTTCTTCAGTTAAATTTTTTCAGGAGTCGAACTCCTTTTGGACTTCTCCTTCTATCGAATTTCTCCACCAGTCGAACTCCTTCAGTCGAATTTCTTCACCAGTCAGACTTCTTCTGGACTTCTCCATCAATCGAGCTTTTTCACTAGTCGGACTCTTTCTGGACTTCTCTATCAGTCGAACTCTATCCAGATTCTTCCAGCGGATTACTTTCATATTTCAAGTAGTATTCCTCCCGGATGATTCTCTTTAGTCATATTTTCTTTAGAAGTCCAAACTCCTCTGAAATTGACATACGTCAAAGCTCTTCACCCCTCCATGTGGCTCCGAGTGGCTCAATACCGGATGGCTACGATTGTCACTATCAGTCTGCTATAGGCGGCGTCTCTTTCCATAACAAACCCCATGTGGCTTCGAGCGATCAGCTATCGGATGGCTATGGCTATCACTATCAATCTACTACAGACGGTGCCCCTCTCCATAATAAATCTCATGCGGCTCCGAGCGGCTAGCTACCGGATGGCTATGACTATCACTATCAATCTGCTACAGACGGTGCCTCTCTCTGTAACAAACCCATGCGGCTTCGAATGGCCAGCTACCTGACGGCTATGGCTGTCACTATCAGTCTGCTACGGATTCCATCTATAAAAAGGATCCTCCAGATATATTTTCTCTAAGCTCTTTTCTCTTTTCCAAAACTCTGCTGAGTTCTTTTCTGAGCATTCCATTCCTGTTGGTCAGAAGAGTTAACTTGATCATCGGAGGATCTTGTCGGAGTCACCACCATCGACTCCGGACGAAATTTTATTTTGCAGGTCACCGACGATGACTTCTTCTTCCTCAACTCTAGTTTGATTCGACGTCGACCAAATTCTGCACCAACATAATGTACGAGAAATCGATCATTTTGTCTTCATATTTTAAGTGCAGTGGGGGTTTTGGGAAATTTATTACTTTAGGTGTAAGAAATGCTAATGCATGGTTTGTAAACAATGACTCTTTGACATACAATGGCTGCATTGTAACACATAGATACGTGGTACAAGAACCATTCAGTGTATGAACATCGTGCACACCACCACTGGATGTAACTAGATTTGTGAGCAAATCCTTGGGAGCTGGCAAGGCATGCAAGTAGAAACCATGACTTAGTCTTGTCCCCTGTTGGATTATAAATATTTCTTATCAATAATTTGGCAAATGAGATTCCACTTTTGATTGATGGAATATTCTTTACCATCTGGACAAAAGATAGAAAAAAAAAGTTCTATGAACACCGATGCTTTTAGCAAATTGTATATTTGATGATTAAATAGGTTAATGTTTGCATGGCAATTTGTTTATCCCTGGCACAAATAATTGCACTATGTTTAAATGAGACAAAAATTGACATATGTATAAGCCACACTCAAATATTAATTTTAAGTACATGTATTGAATTTGGTTAGCGGATCATAAATTCAATTAGAGAATGTACTCTATTAATTTATCAAGATTGATGAACCGATAGATCCTTGATTTATCTCCACAAATGAGAGTCATGCAGTCTATTTTCCTCTCAAACATAATCACATATGTATATTGTTGTGGATTGGCTATGGCTCATCCTCAACCTAAAGTTTTTCATCTATTTTTGATCTATGATGATAGGGATATGATTATCATCCACCTACAAGTCCACTTATTGGAGATAAATTCTACTCCCATCGAACTCCAGTCTAATGCTTAGCCTAATGCAACTGGTAGTCATGAAAGAGCTTCGATCGAAAATTCTCCTCTAGCAGTCGGACCCCAGCCGAACTCCTCTAGCGGCCAAATCTTAGTCGAACTCCTTAGTGACCGAGACCCAGCCGAATTTCTCCAGCGGTCGAACTCCTCCCGGATTTCTTCCTCAGTCGGACTCCTCTAGGAGTCGAACTCCTTTCGGATTTCTACTTCAGTCGGATTCCTTTAGGAGCCGAACTCTTTCCAGACTTCTCCTTCAGTCGAATTCCTCCAAAAGCCGAACTCCTTTCGGACTTCTCCTTCAGTCAAGTTCCACCAGGAGCCAAACTCTTTCCAAACTCCTCATTCAGTCGGATTCCTCCAAGAGCCAAACTTCTTCCAGATTTTTTCTTCAGTCAGACTCCTTTAGGAGCCAAACTCCTTCTAGACTTCTTCTTCAATCGGATTCTTTCAGGAGCCAAACTCCTTTCGGACTCCTCCTTCAGTTGGATTTCTCCAAGAGCTGAACTTCTTTCGGACTTCTCCTTCAGTCAAGTTCCACCAGGAGCCAAACTTCATTCAGACTCCTCCAATTAGATTTCTCCAGCGGATTACTTCTAGATTTCAACTAGCATTCCTCCTGAATGATCCCTTCTAGCCATATCTCCTTTAGGAGTCCGAACTTCTCTGAAATTGATGTATGTCAAAGCTCTTTACCGACCAATGCCTGCTTTCTCCAAACTTTGACTATTGAATCTCAACGAACGGTCACTATCATTCTAACGACATCCCTCTCTCGATAGCAAACCCCATGTAGTTCCGAGCGACCCACTATCAGATGGTTATGGCTGTCACTATCAGTCTGACGACACCTCTTTCTCTCCATACCGAACCTCATGTAGCCCCGAGAGCCCACTACCGGACGATATGATCGTCACTATCAATCAAGCTCCATCTATAAAAAGGAACCCTCCAGATATATTTTCTCTAAGCTCTCTTCTCCTTTTCGAAACTCTACTGAACTATTTTTTTGAGCACTCCATTTTTGTTGGCCAGAAGAGCTGACTTGATCATCAGAGGATCATGTCGGAGTCACCACCATCGACTCCGAACGAAACTTTATTTTGTAGATCACCAACGACGGTCTCTTCCTCCTTAACTCTAGCTCAATCTGACGTTGACCAGATTCTGCACCAATAGGATTAGCACTAGAGGAAGAGCCCTCTATTTCTGAGGTACCCTTAGTCTTAAAGGAGTGCTCAGCAGCGATCTCTCTTCTTCCTCTTTAGAATTAATTTCTCGAGAAAAAAGCCTCCAAGGAAAGCTTTGACCTGACGATCAATGGCCTCTACAGTCAGATCCCATCTAGACCTATCCGCTCTCGCTTCAGCCCCAGCAACTTAGGCTCCACCTACAGTCATGGTAGATGCGGAGCAATTCAACCTACTGATCCAGCAGATTCACGATCTCATGAAGGTGGTGCAAATCATACATCAGTAGGCTCCGACACCGATTCGACCAGAGTAGGCTTCTCCGGAGTCCCACGGTCCGATGTGGGGATAAAATTTTTTTCAACCTCGACTGAAGATAAGATCTCCTTCGAGCTTCAACGTCTACATCAACAGAAGATAAGATCTCCTTCAACCTCAGTTGGAGATAAGATCTCCTTCGAGCTTTTATGTCAATAGAAGATAAGATCTCCTTCAACCTCGACTAGAGATAAGATCTTCTCCGAGCTTCAACGTCTACGATAATAGGAGATAAGATCTCCTTCAACCTTGACTGAAGACAAGATCTCCCCCAAAATTCAACTTCAACGATAATCCGTCAATAGGAGATAAGATCTTCCTCGAGCTTCAACTTCAATCTCGGCTGGAGATAAGATCTCCCCCGAGCTTCAATCTGAATTGGTGCATAGCTCGAAAGAGGACTTTGGCAGTCATCTTTTTTGTACTCACTTCCTTTGAATTACGAACTCGAAAGTGGGGGGGGGACTATTGTTGGGGATAAATTTCACTCCCACCAAACATCAGTCTGATGCTTAGCCTAATGCAACTGGTAACCACGAAAGAGCTTCGATCGAAAATTCTCCTCCAGCGGCCAGATCCCAGTCGAACTCCTCCAGCGGTCAAACCATAGCCGAACTCCTTCAATCGATTAAACTCCTCAGCAGTCGAGCCCCAGCCGAAGTCCTCTAGGAGTCGAACTTCTCTCAGACTTCTTCCTCAGTCGGACTCCTTTAGGAACCAAACTCCTTCCGAATTTCTCCTTCAGTTGGATTCCTTCAGGAGCCAAACTCCGTCCAGACTTCTCCTTCAGTCAAATTTCTCCAGGAGCCAAATTTCTTTCAGACTTCTCCTTCAGTCAGACTTTCAGACTTCTCCTTCAGTCAAGTTCTGTCAGGAGCCAAACTTCTTCTGGACTTCTCCTTCAGTCGAATTCCTCCAGAAGCCAAACTTCTTTCGAATTTCTCCTTTAGTCGGACTCCTCTAGGAGCTGAACTCCTTCCAGACTCCTCCTTCAATCAAATTCCTCTAGGAGCATAACTTCTTTTGAACTTCTCTTTCAGTCAAGTTTCGTTAGAAGCCGAACTCCTTCCGAACTTCTCCTTCAGTCGGATTTCTCCAGCAGATTACTTCCAAATTTCAGCTAGCATTCCTTGATTAAGATGACAACCAACCTATATAGCATATAGCGATCTATGCTCGATAGACACTATTATCTTAATTAACAATCTATCATTTGATAATGAATCCATTTAAGAATTAATCGATAAATTCTCTCTTTATCGAAACTAAACAATCCTAAGAATTTCATCACAATAATGGAGTTCATTAGAAGATGTAAACTTATGATAAAAAAATATGTTAAAATATTTTTTATTAATTAATAAATTAATTATAATATTTCAATCATTAACAAACTGATGATTGACTTTGGAATATAATTTTCAATAACTTTCACTTATCCTAAAGCCACTTGGCATAATATCTAATATCCATCTTCGACTTATGGTTGTTGAATTTTTTGATTGTCAGGGCTTTAGTGAAGGGGTCGGCTAGGTTCTTCTTTCCATCAATCTTCTAAAGATCAATGTCACCATGATCCACGATCTCATGAATCAAATTGAAGCAGCACAGAATGTGCTTTGTTCACTGGTGTGCCTTCGGTTTCTTTGCTTGAGCTATGGCATCAGTACTATCATAGTAGAGCAGGACTGGACCATCAATGGAGGATGCTACTCCAAGTTTGATGATGAACTTTCTCAATCATACAGCTTTTTTTACTGCATCTGATGCTGCCATGTACTCTACTTCGCAAATAGAGTCAGCCACTGTATGCTGCTTAAAATTTTTTCAACATATGGCTCCACCATTTAGAGTAAAAATATATCCCGATATATTTTTACTATCATCATGATCAGATTGAAAGCTGGAGTCTATAAATCCCATAAGCTTCAAATCTAATTCACCATAAATCAACCATTGGTCCTTAGTATTTTTCAAATACTTAAGAATGGTTTTAACCATCTTTCAGTAATTTTCTCTAAGGTCAGATTGGTATCTACTCACTACTCCTAGTGAGTATGCCACGTCTGATCTCGTACATGTCATTGCATACATAATAGATTCCACTATCGAAGCATATAGAATTTTACTCATACGCTCTCTCTTCAGAAGTTGTCGGACAATCCTTTTTAAAGAGAGAAATTTCTTGGCCTATCGGAAGATAGCTCTTTTTGAAATTCTCCATGTTGAACCTCTTCAGCACAGTTTCTATGTACGTAGATTGGAACATATCAAACATCCTTTTAGATCTATCCCTTAGATCTTCATACCTAGGATGTAGGATGCTTCACCCAAGTCCTTCATAGAGAACTATGATGACAACTAGACTTTTATTCCTTATAGTATAGGAATGTTATTTTCGATTAAGAGAGTATCGTCCACGTATAAAATAAGAAATATCACTGCTGGATCATTTGCCCATTTGTAAATGCAAGGTTCTTCTCTGTTCTTAACGAAGCCATATGTTTTGATCACTTTATCAAAATGCATGTTCCAACTTCGAGATGCCTGCTTTAATCCATAAATGGATCTCTAAAACTTGCACACCTTGAACTCATCTATGAATGTGAATTCTTCAGGTTGTATCATATACACCTCTTCGGTTAGCTCTCCATTTAGGAAAGCTGTCTTCACATCTATTTGCTAGATCTCATAGTCCAGATGGGCAGCAATGGCAAGCATGATCTGAATGAACTTGAGCATTACCATATGAAAAAATATCTCATCATAGTCAATACCATAACGTTGATGATACCCCTTGACAACTAGATGGACTTTATAGGTCTCCATCTTTTCATCTGTGCTCCTCTTTTTTTTGAAGATCCATTTACACCCAATGGATTTAACCCCTTCAAGTGGGTCAACTAATGTTCATACATCATTGACCTTCATGAAATCTATTTCGAATCTCATGGCTTCTAGCCATTTTTCAGAGTCGGATCTCTGCATCTTATCCATATAAGTGATCGAATCCTCATCATTCTTATCGAATTCTATAGGATCACCATCCTGGACCAAGAGTCCATAGTATCTGTTCGGATGGTGGGGTACTCTATCGAACCGTCTTAATGGTGCAGGTTCACTAGGCTTCGGATCTAATCTGATCAAATTCGACTTAGGTTCAATATTTTGTGTCAAACTTTTTATTTGTTGAACTTCTTCAAGTTCAACCTTAGAGGCAACAGTTCCTTCATCACGGAACTCCTTTTTCAAAAAGATTATCCTAAAGCTGACGAATATTTTTTGTTCATCAGCATGATAGAAATAGTATCCTTTGATCTCTTTTGGGTATCCTATAAATGTACACTTATCAGACCTAGGTCCAAATTTATCTATAACTAATCGTTTGACATAAGTCGAATACCCCCAAATCCTAAGGTGTAAAAGTGCTGGCTTACGTCCTATCCATATCTCATATGGGGTTTTAACTATATACTTACTTGAAATCCTATTTAATAGATAACAAGTCGATTCGAGTGCATATCCCAGAAGGATATCAACAAGCTGGCAAATCCCATCATGGGTCAGACTATGTCTAACAGAGTTCAATTTCTCTTTTCAGACACACCATTATGCTGTGGTATTTCAGAAGAAGTCCATTAGGAGAGAATTTTATTCTCTCCTAGATATGTAAGAAACTCATCAAAAAGATATTCTCTTCCTCGGTCAGATCGAAGAGTTTTAATACTCTTTTTAGTTTATTTTTCTACTTCATTTCGAAATCATTTGAATATTTCAAAAAAATCTGACTTATGTTTCATCAGATAGATATATCCATATCTGGATAGATCATCTGTGAAAGTGATGAAGTAGACATATCCACCTCTGGCACTTGTGCTCATTGGTTCATATATATCAGTATGTACTAGATCTAAGAGCTCATTAGCTCTCTCACCTTTTTCAGTAAAAAGTGACTTGGTTATTTTACCAAGAAGACATGACTCACAGGTTGAAAGTGATTCACAATCATTAACTTCGAGAATTTTCTTCTAAGTCAACATGTTTATCCTGTTCTTATTTATATGACCTAGTCTACAGTGCCATAAGTAGATATCTGATACACTATCTAATCTAGGATGCTTGCTAGTAAAATAGACTACATTAATAGGTTGTGATAACATATATACACCATTATTCAATTATTCACAGAAAGCAGTAACACCATTCATAATGACATTACAAACTCGTTTCTTTATTAAAGTTTCATAATTGTTCATGGCCACAAGGCCTACAGAAATGATATTTAAAAAGCAACTAGGATAGAAATAATAATCACTAAGAACAATGGTATGAGATTCAAATATATGTTTCAAAATTTCTAAAGCTAAAACTGAAACTGGTCTTTCATCTTCAATGTTCAGGAATCTCTCGTCTTGCTCAAATCTTCTACGACCTACAACCTGCAACGAATTGCAAATATGGTAAGAACTACCGGTATCCAATATCCAGTTAGTAATATTATAAATAGAAATTATAATGAGTTATCATATAAATATCTTGCCCAGCAACAGCTTGCTTCTTTCTCTGCCTGTTCAGATCCAGGAAGGCAATGTACTAAGGATAGTTCCTCTTTCAATGCTCCCACTTCTTGCAAAAGAAGCATTCGACTTGACTCTTATCAAGCTTGGTCTTTGAGGTCTGAGCCTGCACAGGTATCCTAGCATGAACATGCATCTTCTTAGCTTTCTTTTTCTTGTTCTTCTTTCCTTTTTCAAAGGATTGAGAACGAGAAGATGAACCTCCCACTAAGTTCACCGACTCCTTATGGAGTTAGCGATCCTTCTCAAAGTTCTGAAATAACCCCAGTAACCCATGGTAGTCCACTTCAGGCTTTGATATTTTATAATGTGTAAGGAATGGGAGATAAGACTTGGGTAGCGAGTTTAGTATTGCATCTTTCTTAAGTTGTTTGTGCAAGAAAAAGCCAAGCTTGCTCAAGCGCTCTATCAGCTCGATCATGTATAATACATGATCAGTGATAGAGGTACCATCCCATATTCTGGCGTTGAAGATGGCATAAATAATCTTGTGCCTCTCAACGTCATTGGGTGTGCCAAAAGAATCCTCCAATACTTGGAGCATTTCGTTTGGCTGAGCTATCTCAAACTTACGACTAAACTCATCGCTCATCGCAGCTAGCATAATACAGCGTACTGTGGTTTGGTCACTAAGTCACTTTTGATAAGTATCTCTGACTGTTCCACGTGCATTGATAGCTGGCTCCTTAGGTGCAGGATCCGTCAGCACATATAGGATTCGTTCATGCTCCAGGATAATCTTCAACTTTCGGTACCAACTATCAAAGTTGGATCCCATCAACTTATCATTATCCAACAATGATCAAAGTGATAGAGAAGTGGCCATGTCTGTACAAAAAAAAATTAAAACCTAATTAGTAATTGATTCATTAAATCTAAAGATTTGAACTTTAATCAAAAGATTTCTCCCACTATTTTATTCGAATTGGTAGTTGATAAGCATCATAAATTCACTAATAAAATTATTAATTTATCAATTAATTGATATTAATTTTTAAGAATTAATAATCAATTTATATATAATTTTTAAAAAATTCATATTTTTATTAATTAAAAAATTAATTAAAAAATAATAAAAAATAATAAAAATTAAAAAATAAAATTTTATTATCAATAGAAAGAGCTCATTTTTTTGATCACAACGAAATAAATTTCAAGAAAAATGGAGCTAAAATGAAAAAGATATGAATTTTTAAAAAAATATAAAATAAATAAAAATTAAATAAAAAAGAAAATGGCTTAGCCGACTCCGCAAGCCGAGCCACCAAGCCAAGCCGAGCCATCAAGCCGACTCAGCCATTGAAGCCATCAGCCGGTCCATGATCTAGGCGTGGACCGCCAGCTCAGCAAATTCCGGCGAATCAGAAATTGCCACGTGGTGGACCTAGACCCTTAAGGGTCTACAGAAATTTATCGCGGCTCACAAGGGTAATTCAGTCTTTTCGTCCGACAACAGCGGCGCTGATTGGTTGCGGTGTGCGGTGCGGCCGGTCTACGCGGTCCATGGGAACAGTTATTGCGCGATCGGACGGATGTGGTTGTTTGCGGTCAGGATCGGACGGCTGTGGTTGCTTCCGAATTTTATTCAGATACAAACATCACGCGGATCACCATCGGATGGCAGCGCTCGATCCAGGCAATGATCCGACGGTCCAGAATGCTGCCGGCGGCGATCAAGACTCCCGAAGCGCGATTTGCGGCCAGATTTCCTCGATCAAGCGCGATCCAACGGCCAGAATTTAATCTGACCCGATCTGAGCTTATCTGCATCCGATTTTGATGATTTTTGGACCGTTGGATTCCTGTTGAACGGCTGGATTTTATCAGATTTAGCAGAGTCGTATCAGAGCTGTTTTGATTCAAATTTCATCCGAATTTGTTTGTATTTTGACGATTACAAACGCATTAGTCCCATATTGCCTTTAGAAAAAATATCCAGCCCTCCTAGCTCTATAAAAAGGACCCCAGGCCATCAAAAATTAATATCTCCGATCAAGGTGAAGCTTTGGTACAGGGCGAAGCCAGGCTATGGGTTAAAGGCTGCTTCGAAGCAACGGGTGCCGAGAAGAAGAGCCGAGCTTCTACACCATCTTTCTGCCAATGCCGATCCAAGATCAGAGATCAGGCTATTTTATTTTATTTTAATTTTTTTTAATTTTATGTATTTAAATTTTGAAATTTTAATTAATAAAAATTTTATTTTTGCACTTTAATTTCTTGCTTTTTATTATAATTTAATTTCTGCATTTTAAATTATTACCTTGCAAGTAGATGCTAAGATCTAACTAGTAGATCTTAGTACCAAGTTTAAATTCCTGCACCTTTTAATTTTCATTTTTTATTTTCCGACTTCACTTTTGATCTTGAAATTCTTCTTTTTTATCTTTTTCTTTTATAAAATCAAAGATTTCAAATCTAAAATACTACCTTCCCTGTGGATTCGACCCGACTCACTACTATCTATATATTTTCAATAATTTTAAGAAGTCGAATTAAACTGATAAACACGGTGTCTTAACGACAGCATCGCGTCCCTATCAGTAGTCTCTATCTTCAATTCGAGAAATTATCCTAATTTCTTAGTGAGTACTAGAATCCATATAGACTGTACACAAGTCCAATTTTAGTTCACCCACCCATGTACATCTAAGGATAGATTCATAATCAATTATTTTTTTAAATAATTTTTAGTAATTAAATTTTGCCTCAGATCTTGATCAATTGGCTTTGGCTTTCTCAAAAAAGGGTCCAATTAAGTCCAACTATTAACATGACCATACTTGGCCCATCCAACTAATGAATGATCAGGCCCAACTTTGGTTGGCCAACCTGACCATCATTTAGAAAGATGTATCCAAGAGATCATATAATGAATGATAATTTCATCAATCGATAAGCATTAGGTCTTTGGGCCTCCAATGATTATCCAACTAATGGACCTATTATCATCCACTTTAATGGAAGGCTATGATCCAGTTATCATATAACTATTTTATTTTAGAAATCTAATAATTTTAGAAGATTTATTTATAAAAATGAGTTGGTCAGATTAACCAGCTTGTCATGATCCTCTCACTAACTTCATCAGATCAGCTTAAGTGAGACCATTAATAGGCTGATCTAGGAGCACCTAAATTAGTCAAACTGATTTACCTAGCTGACATGGGTTAGCTCGAATAGTCAAACAATCCGATCAAAATATAATCTCACCAAGAGGTCAGATAAGTTCGATCAGTGGAAGGGTTTGCCAGGCTTGCCTTAGACACCATAAAAAATGGCCAGGTAAGTGGACTGTCAATTAAAAATCACTAGTCTGATTTATCTTAGATATTAATTGATTTAATTAGATTCAATTAAATCAACCTAACAGTTCGTGCTAGACCACGTAGCCAAGAATCAAGTCCATCTTGAATCTTGTTAAATACATGAACTTGACTAACTATAACTATTGTAATTGATCTAGAAAATTCTTGACCTAATCTAAGACAATAATTGATTAGATTTAGTCAATTCTCTAATTAAGTCTATTGACGCAAAAACTTATCGTCGTCGGAGTTGAGGCCGAAGAGGCTGCCGCCGGGGACCTGCAAAATAAAGTCTCGCTCGGAATCGATGGGTGTGGCTCCGGAAGACCCTCCGACGCTCAAGTTAGTTCCTGTCAATAGGAATGGAGTGCTTGATAGAGTATAGAGGAGAAGAAAAGGATTTTCAAAACCTATCGTAAAGGTATCCGGAGGGTCCTTTTTATAGAGGGAGCTTATTGTAACCGTCCTGATCAATGTCGGTCGTTATTGTCGATCGTTATTGCTGATAAATATCGATCGTTATTACTGATAAATGCTGATCGTTATTGCTGATAAATGCTGATCATTATTGTCGATCGTTATTGCTGATAAATGCTGATCGTTATTATCGATCGTTATTACTGTCGTGTAACCGTAGCGAGATTGATTGCCTGCAGGAATCCATCATAAGGAGTTCGGCCATTGAGAAGCTCATCCATCGAAGAAGTCTATAGAAAGTCCGGCTTCCGTAGAAACTCGACCCGAGAGGAGGTTTTGGGGAAGTTCGGCTCCTGCAAGGGTCTGGCTGAAGCCCGGACGCTGGGAGTCTGAAGGAGTTCGGCTCGGAGCCTAGGCGCTGGGGAGTTCGGCCGTTGGACAGGAGTTCGGGGAGCTCGGCCGCTAAGAAGGTTGAAACAAGCTCGGTCGTCGGGGTCTCGGCCGAAGCCCGACCGCTCAGAGTCCAAAGGGGCTCGGGCAATAAGTAGTTCGGCCACTGAGGAGTTCGACCCTAAGAATCTGAAGCTTGGCCGCTTGATAGTTCGGTTGGTTGAAAGACTTCGGCTGAGGCTCAGCCTGATAAGCTCGACGGATGTAGTAGTTCAGCTAGGACGCTCCGCTGAAGTTCTTCCGCATTGACCACATCAGGCTGGGATCGAACTTGACTTTGGCAGGAGTGGGATTTATCCCCACACTAGCCCCCCACTCCCGAGTTTGAAATTTGAAGGAAGGGAGTGCGGATAAGGCGACTGCCAAAGTTTTTCTTCCGAGCTTCGTATTGGTCCATGTCGAAGTTCGGGGAAGATTTCATTTCTGATTAAAGTTGATGCTGAAGTGAGGCTCTCCAGCCGAGGTTGATTCGATCAAAAATCCTAACTCTCGCCGAGGTCGAAGTCGGCTCATCGCGTCAAATCCTTACTCTATGGTCGAAGTCGGCCTCTTCAGCCGAGGTCAGCCTAGTCGCTCGGGGATCTATTTGGCCGAAGTTGATAAGATTGCTTGGAGGATATCTCATCTCTTTGGCTGAGGTTGATGTAAGTGCTCGCGTTAGGACGAGGTCTTCCTTCCAATGGGCTGTGGGGCATTATGCGGTCCGTCGCCCGAGCTTCTCCCCATCTCGTCTAAGGTGAACGAGGTCTTCGACTTTGCTCGCGTTAACGTCTTCTCCTTTCCTAACGGGCTATGGGATGCAACCGTCGTCCGAGCTTTTCCCCCCATCTCGTCTAAGGTGAACAGATTAACTTTGCTTGCTATTAGATGAGGTCCCTGTTCCTAACGGCTGTGGGGGCACATGCGTATATTCTCTTCCATCTAGTTTAAGGTAACGACTTAATCATTGCGTTAGGATGAGGTCTTTCCTTTCATGCTGTGGGGGCACATGCGACCGTTCGTCGAGCTTTTCCCCCATCGTCTAAGGTGAACGAGGTTTCAACTTTGCTCGCGTTAGATGAGGTCTTCCTCCTGTTCTAATGGTGTGGGGGCATCGACCGTGTCCGAACTTCTGCCCCCATCTCGTTTAAGGTGAACGAGGTCTTCAACTTTGCTCGTCGTTAGGACGAGTTCTTCCTTCTTCCTAACGGGTGTGGGGGCACATGCGGACCGTCGTCCGAGCTTCTCCCCCATCTGTCTAAGGTAAACAGGTCTTCGACTTTGCTCGCGTTAGGATGAGGTCTTCCTCCTTTCCTAACGGGCTATGGGGGCAAATGCGGACCGTCGTCGAACTTCTCCCCATGTCTCGTGTACGAGGTCTTCAACTTTGCTCGCGTTAGGACGAGGTCTTCCTCCTATTCCTAACGGGCTGTGGGGGCACATGCAGACCGCGTCGAACTTCTCCCCCCATTCTGTCTAAGGTGAACGAGGTCTTCGACTTTGCTCGCGTTAGGATGAGGTCTTCCTCTATTCCTAACGGGCTGTGGGGGACATGCGGACATCGTCCGAACTTCTCTCTCTATAATGTAAACGAGGTTCTTCAACTTTGCTCGCGTAGGACGAGGTCTTCCTCCTTTCCTAATGGGCTGTTTTGCTTATTTTTCTCTTGCATTCCCATAATTCTTATGCCAAAAAAACCAAAAACGCAACAAGAAATTCATTGATGATACATTCTCAGATTTTCTGAGTTTCCATGTCGAGGAAGCATTATTCCTCCGATTACTTTCAAGCGATAGGTTCCGGATCGGTGTACTTCTGTTACCTTGTACGGACCTTCCCATTTGGAGCGAGCTTTCCTTTGACTCTGAGCTGAGTGATAGCAGCTCGTCGGAGCACTAAGTCCTACTCTGAACGTCTTTTATTTAACCTGGAGTTGTAGTACCGAGCATCTCTATGTCTTGATATCCGGATGCGAGCTTCTCCTCTTTTCTTCCAGAAAGTCGAGGTTGATCTGAGTTTTGGGGGTTGTGCTGTTCATTGAAGCCTACGAGGAGCTTATAGTTCAACGGGATGATGCCTCAGTACTGAAGGCCAAACGAAGGTGTTTCTCCAGTCGCACCCTCTGAGTTAGTTCGGTACGCCCAGAGGACATGGTAGAGTTCGTTACAGTACCCCTTTTGCCTTATCTAGCCTCGTTTTGATTCCCTGTAGCAGTCGGTTGGTTACCTCAGCTTCCCATTGGGTCTGCGGATGAGCCATAGAAGTGAGCGCTAGGAGATGTTTAATCTTCACAAAACTCTGCGAACCTAGCCCGACGAATTATGCCCATTGTCGGTTATAGGGTTCGGGGCAGCGCGACAAAATATTAAATAAAGTCCTGTACTTTGGCCTCGGTAATTTTCGCGAGTGGTTCGCTTCGACCCATTTTGGTAAAGTAGTCAATCGTGACTAGAGGAACTTTCTTGCTGTCCGACGCTGTCAAAAGGCCGAGTATGTCCATTCCTATTGCGAAACGACCAGGGTGAATTAAGCGGAGTGAGTTTGGATGCCGGCCATCTCTGCACATAGCATTTTTTGCAGCGGTTATTCTTACTGATTTCACAGGAATCGCGAAAATAAGTCGGTCAATAATACCCTTGCTGAAGTAAGCTTTAGCGACAAAGACTTGCTCCTAAATGGCTTCGCAAAGTCCTTCGTGACATCCATAGTACAATATTAGCTTCTGAAGGTCGAGGCATTCTAACAATGAAGGAAGTACACCTTTTGTACAACTGCCTTCATATAAGAGTAAGGGAGGCTTGATTTTTGAGTTTTCGAGCTTCTTTTCGGTCATGAGGGAGAACCCATCTCTCT